>OY754310.1:71319014-71919014 GCA_963573325.1 Astragalus glycyphyllos
TTACAATAAAATAATCCAAAATGGAACTTCAACACAAGTCTACAAGATAAAGAGCATTGCATTTTACTATTTGAGCTAAATAAACTTACTATAACAATAATAATAATAATAATAATAATATCAAGTAAAAATTTAAAAATTGAGACCATTTTTTATTGACAATATTATGAAATAAAAAACCCTTGTTTTAGTAGTTTGGATTTTGGGCCGATGTAGATGTCAAAATTTTCTTAAGGGGAATTTTCACTACCTAAGGATGTTTTTTACTAATTGTTTTTTTAATAGAAAAGGTTTTTTTTTTTAATTCTGTTCCATATTTTCTGGACTTCAAGTATAACAACATAAAAATAAAATATTATTAATTATATTTAAAAGTATAGTTGGATGAAAATCTTAATTACATATATTTTTATTTTATAATATCCCAAGTGTTAGTACAAAAATGAAAAGCTAAAACACACAAAGATATGAAATAGAAGAATTACTGTCATAGTCATATATACTATGTTGTGTTTTGGCTTAATTTGTGTGTCTTTTTTCATTATTATAAAATTCTAAACTGCAGGTAATGACCAACGGGGCCTTCAAGAGTGTGAAGCACAGGGTATTGACAGACCCAAGTATGTCAAGGATGTCAATGATTTACTTTGGTGGGCCACCCTTAAATGAAAAGATAGCACCTTTGCCTTCACTAATATCAAAGGGAGAAGAAGAAGAAGAGAGTTTGTACAAAGAATTCACATGGAAGGAGTACAAAAATGCTGCTTACAAGTCAAGGTTGGCTTATAATAGGCTCAGTCTATTTGAGAAGAAATCGTCTGGTCAGTGAGTGTAATGGTTTTAAGTATCTTAGGCTTTTTTCTTTTGTCAACAAGACCAGCATTGGTTTTAGTTCTCTCTACTTTGACATTTAAGGAAAATGACTAGGTTGTTTATGACTGCCTAGTTTATTACTATATTTATCTTGTTTTTTATTTCTTTGTTTCTTTTCTTCCCTCTGCTACAAATGGAGCTGTTCTCTAGCAAACTATTATTATGTTAACTTATTTAGTACTAGTACTAGTACATTTTCTTTCCCACTTAATTTTGTATGATTTTCTCAAGTGAACGGTTGGAGAGTCTAGGGGAGTATCAAGCTAATGACCTGAACCACAAAGATACTTGGACTCCACATTTTCACCCAAACCCATAAGGCATTGAGTATATCAGTCCACTTTCTTATATATCCTACATTTAGCTCATTCCTAGCCGATGTGGGACTAACCACTCACTTAAAGATAAATCACAGTTGGCTCATTCAGATAAGCACATCTCTAATACTAACCTGAATTTTATCCTTTATTATATAAACAACTTATGCATAAACACTTATATGATAAGCATTTATGCCATAAACGCTTAATTAAGTCGTGTATCCAAACGGGTCGTCATATATATATATATATATATATATATATAATTGAATTGAATGACATGTTAAGATATAATATTAATTTAGTATTATGCAAACCAGTTCCTTGTGGGTTATTAATTTTGTGATGTAGAATAATGATCTACTATCAATATTGGAATCAATATCAATATTGGAAAAGAAACCACCACCAAATTTACTAAAAAATCCATAACTAAAAATTAACAAAACATCATTTAAAGGGTAAATTTGTAACTGACTAAAATAATATCAACTTTTTCAAAAAGCAAAAGTGACTTAAAGAGAAATGAAAGGTCGAGAGAGAAAAAAATAAAGTGAGACAAAAGGAAAGGGAAAAAAATAATTTGTCACTGATACCTAAAAAAGATAAATAACTGTCGTGACTAATATTTTAGAAGACTATTGTAAATCTACTATCTATCTTTTAACTACTAGCAAAAAAGTTCAAACTAAAAATACACGTGACTAATATTTGTCACTAATACCTAAAAAAATGATAAATAATTGACACTGATATATAAAAATACATGGGGATAAATATTTTTCGTTGATGATTATAATTTTAGAAAACTACTATAAATCTACTATCTATCTTCTACTATCTACTAATATACTAAAACTAATCTACTATCAATATAGGAAAAGAAACCACCACCAAATTACCAAAACATCATTTAAAGGGCAAATTAAATTGGTAACTGACTAAAAAGATACCAACTTTTTCAAAAAGCAAAAGGGACTTAGAGAGAAATGAAAGGTGGAGAGAAAAAATAAATAAAGTGAGAGAGCGACAACATGAGCAGGAGTGCTAACGGGAGTGGCAACGAGAGCGCCAACGGGGGTGCATATTTTACCTAAAATCTCATTTTCCTTATAGAAGTGGTTGATGTATTTGGTCCAAATTTTGAACCAAATACATCGATCTTCTACTGACTAATTTTTACTTATAGAAGAGATCGAATGGAGTATTTAAGAGACATGGCTTATACATATCTATGATTGTATCGAGAAATCTTGGCTTAAATATTTGATCCCCCTGCAAATATCCCAATTTTCCATTTACCCCCCTGTAAAAAAAAAGTTTTAAAATCAACCTTGCAAATAATAAGTGTTTCTAGTTACTGATAACTCTATTTTATATAGAGTTATTTATATGTTCTATAACTTAAATCAATGTGAGTTTCTAAGTAATATTATTGTTAAAGTAGTCAATATGTGTTGTTTACAGTAAAAGAGGGTTAGGAACTAATTTGTAATCATTTGGCACTTTTGGTGCCCCATTTTGTATTTTAATTTGTGTGTTCAATGTTACAACAATCAATGCCCCTGCAATAGGCACAACAGTCATTGCCCCAGCAATGACTGCTCCTACAATAGTCATTCCAACAGCAGCAGAGGCATTGCACCTGCATTACTGACAGTCAATTACTCCAGCATTCGTGACAAACTAAAATGCACCAGCAATCTGCTGATGTCATTGATGACATCATAATCAAGTTGCTATGCAAGTGGCCCAAGTTGCTGGTGTAGCGCATCCCTTTCTACTTTTTAGCTTGTAACTTTTACTTTATAGGGACACTTGTCCATACACCATTGGACCTCTTCTATTTGATAAAGTAAACATCAAATCAACTCTTTTTGGGATACAAGTGACCAACTTCAGCCCCAAGCAAACCCCATCATGAAGGAAACCTCTCTCAAGGTGCCTATAAATACATCTCATTCTCCTCATTTGAGGATAGACCAAAATATACCAAGTTAGAAAGTTAGAATCATTTACACTTCATAGGTGTGAAGGAGGGAGAGAAATTGACAACTTCTCTCTCTACTTCTACACAATTTCGTGTTGCTGTTTGGTTGCTGGCGCATCAAGCAGTTGTGAGGCATTGCTGGTGCATTACTATGCAGATTTTGCAAGGGAACTTCAACCGTGTAATTCTTTATTTATTTTCTTCCCTTTGTATTATCAAACATATGAACATGGTTATCTCTGTTTGTATGTGCTTAGTATTGTTTAGCATGAGCTAAACTTCTCTAGTTGGGATGCTTTAACTTTGTAATGATCATTTGATTAAGTTATTATGTTATATATTGATGTTTGCATTTTAGTTCTTGCACTTATAACTCTTTCATATTCATCTTTAGAATTGGCCAACTAAAAGTGAATGCAAATTATAAATTCAGACATGGTTTATAATTGGAACTCAAGAACTAATATGGATAAGTGTTTTAATAAAAGGAAACTTTATGAATTCCATGCTAAAACCTAGACATAGGATAGCATAGTCCATAGAGTGATACTGTGGGAGCTTAATATACAGGGGTGAACTTATTTAGAGCTTAGACATAAGACTTGTAACGAAATCCTGAAGCTAATGCTGAAAAGCACGCATCTATTGCATCAGCATCTATTGCAGGTGCAATCATTGCAGGCGCAATGATTGCAGGAGCATCACATATAACATAATGCTATCAAAAGTGATTTACTTAATGAAGAGCATTCCAACTATCTTTCTCACTTGGTTATACACTATCTTTACTTAGTTTATTTTAAATTCTGTTTTCTCACACCATTGATCATATTTTATTGTATTTTGTTACTTTGTTTCTCACTAGTTTAACTATCATTTTAAACTTTAGAAATTAATCTAATCCCTTTGGCTTCGACACTCTACTTCTATTATATTACTTGTTGCGACTGTGTATACTTGCACATCACATTTTCTGCACAATAGTTACCCCCTGCAGGGGGTAACCGTAAACTTTTTATATTTTGCAGGGAGTAACCGTACATGGTTTATACCCATTATACACTACATAATCTAACAGCAGGAGGTGACCGTAAACTGTTTATATTTACAGGGGGTAATCGTAAACATTATTTTACAGGAGGGTAAATAGAAAATGGGTATATTTGCAGGAGATCAAATATTTAAACCAGAAATCTTTAATACATTGTTTCTTTGAGCTGATTTTTAGAGAAAATAAAGTTTGAGAATTGGGAAGACACTAATCTCAATTCACCTCCCTTCATTTAGATGCAAACACGAAACTGGAAGGAGAAAATAATCTTTAGGTGAGACCCACAAAAAAATCTTCCTCCCCCATTCTAGGTGGAAAAGTTTTTTTTTATTTGGTGCGCAGTATTCATCAGCTTTGCCAAAGGCTAATACAGTATATGTCAGGGAATTTGACTGACCACATGTATATCCGACTTTGTCATCCATGTAGTTCCCGCGAGAAAGCTTGCTAACCATTAAAAAATTTTGTTGTTGCCTTTTTTGCCCTCACATTGTAGTAGTCTCTTTTGTTTTTTTAATAACTATCTCTTCTATTTTACTGTCAGTGTTTGTTAAAATTATATAATACTTTTAATTCTAACAAATAATTTGTAAAGGTATAACAATATAAAAAAATAACTACGACTTATTAAATAATTTATTATTTATACAATTTTAATTTAATTTTTTTAATTTATACATGCAGACACATGATTAATAAATTAAATAAGGACTTGAATAAAAGACTATATTATTACATCAATTATTAACTTATTTTTTAATTAATTCATTTTAAGTTTTTTTGTTTAAAAGTAGTTTCACATTCTTAGATACAATGTTTTTGAATATTTTTTTACAATAAAAATTATTAATTTACTCAAAAATCATAGATAGAAATTTGCATTTATATATAATAGTAATTTTATATAAAATTGGATCTTCTATAAAAAAAAATTGTGGCAAACAGATTTTAACACGGTAATAAAACTCATCTAGCTTGATTCTTGAATGTATCTTCTTCTCTTGACCACTAAAGTCTTAGCCACTAACTTAATTATTCAGGCTCGACGAAATGAGTTGATGGATCTCTGTAGTGTTATGTCCTCAGAGAATTAATGGTGTAAAAATGAACGATGTGTTCTTCACTGTAGATCTATGTTTTCTATTGAGCAACATGTATAATGTCGACGTACGTTTGGATCAAAAAAAATCTATAAAAGCTATTATCTGCTAATGCTTCAGTGTTTTCTTGTTCGGCTATATTTGGCACTTGGCATGGTACCTGCACCTACAGGCACGGCAAATTAAGACAAACAAGGTGAAAAGATTGGTATATGTCTTCTTCTATACAAAAATGGCAATAACATCAAATCACTTACAAAATGGTCTTCCTATCTTTCAAATAACACAATAGTAATCACAGTTATTATTTGTTTTAATTAAATTAAATTAACCACTAAATCAGACTCTATTTTTTAAAGACAGTTACAAAACTAAATCAAAATTTGTTTCCACGTTATTCTCTTTCACGTTTCCTCTTTTTTTCACGTTCCTCTTTTTAATTCAATTAAATTAACCACTAAATCAGACCATTTTTTCACGTTTCCACGTTATTGAAAAGTTTGGTTAGTGCAATAATAACCAGAAAAATACTGTACTTTGGTTAGGTTCCGTTACATACAGTTTCGAAAAGCATAAAACCAAGAAACCACCCTCACTGAACTTCAATAGTCACTGAACTTTTGTATTATCCCCATAAACGCATTAATCACCAAAAAAATGCGTTAATCTTTTAATTTTACTTCTCACTATTTTATTAAAGCATCACATCTATATATATTGGTGGAAGACAATCATAAGTGCAATTCAATATGAACCTCCTAATAAAAAAATTGGATAGTAGCAAACACTAACAATTTTTTTTTCTTGTAAAAAAAAACAAATACGTTTATAACAATGGTAAAGAAAAAAGTTCATAGAGATGCTGTATGTAGCAAAAGCAAATAACGTGAAAAAAAAAGTTTAGCAAAAAACGTCACTCAATAAAATGTAAATCTCATATGGGGCAGAAATGCTAGATAACATTAATTGATGGAGGTAGAAGGACCTCCTAATAAATAAGGTATAAATGAGAAGTTACCTTTTACAAAGGTTGCTAGTTAAAAATCATAACCACTCAATATTTTAGTAATATATCTATGGCTGAGAAGTACATTTTCCTATGGTGGGAAAATGCATGGTGGGAAAATTTAGCATTTTCCCACCCTAACCGACACCATAGTAAATCTCTAACGTGGTAGTGTAGTTCATTTAAGAGTAATATTTGGTGTTTGCCTACTGTTGCAAGAGCATGCTGTTAGGTGTGATTTCCTCCTGAATTTCAGAGGAGGGGCTAGTAGGGATGGCAATTTGGCTTATGCCTATTGGGCTCGAGTACGAGTACTATAGTGTCCAGTCTGTCTTGTGCCGGCAAACTGTGTTTATATTAGTTTTATGTTGATTATTATTAATTTGTTCCAAATTAAAGTGTTTGTATGGGGTGTGGATACAGAACTTGTGTGCCCAAAGAGTATGAGGACGGACACTAAAGTAACTGCTCATGCGTGTGCGGGCTTGAGTATCTATAGTGCCGTACCTATCTATATATTTTCATTGTCTAGATTTTCACCAAAAATATATATATATATATATATATATATATATATATATATATATTGTTATGCAACATCATTTTTAACACTAATTAAGTGGGTCTCATTTCTAAAGGAGTGAAACGGCATGAATTTCATCTATTCAAAGAGAAATACTGTTATTGTCCAAAAAAAAAGGAGAAATACTGTTGCACTTACTCATGGAGTACTTCTCGATACGCCGCGATTCACTTTGTTGGGTTCAATTAGATAATTTTTGGCATGAATTGTTTATCATTTTTCTATTTGGATTATGCTCTTCTTGAAACAACAACAACAACAACAAAAGCATTGTGTTGTACCATATGAGTAAAACGCATTTATGAAAAATGATTTTTTTGAAAAATAAATATCACGTATACATATTACCACACAGTCACAACCGCGTTCACACTCGAGAGTTAGTGTCTCCTTAGCGTTGAAATTGCTAATACAACTAGTAGTGGGAGACATATGCAAAAGGAATTTGGTCGGTTAGTAGTGCAAATGAAAATGAAAATGTCGATACATTTTATTAGGGATGAACATGAGACGAGTTATAACTAACCCTAACTTGGTCCCAAATTTTGATCGGACCATTTTGTCGACCCCAATTTGTCCCAAAACCTGAACAAACCTAATAAGTCGCGGGTCATTTTAGGATCGGGTTTAATAAAGACGGGACCTGGTTGTCCAAAATATAAGTAATATAATTTTTAAAAATGTTGTTACTTGTTACTACTTCAATTAAATATATATTTTATATTTGACAATGAGATTTAGTAGATAAACTCAATAAAACTTCTATAAAAGTGATATTGATGTGTGACCAACTTTGTTAAAAATACATTCTATTTTATTTTATTTTTCTATAAAATATAAGTATAGTTTCTATTACTACTAACACCTATAAAATTAAAATATCGATCGATGGTAAGACTATAAAATTAACATCTCATGTTGTTAAGTTTTAACATCAAATTACTTGTTTTAAATTTTATTGTCTAACTTAGCTATCACAGTAATAAGTATAGATGTATATATTAATATATGTCTATATTTTAGGAACAAGACGAGTAACTTGAGAGTCAACCTATATCGTAATCTGAAGTAGGTTACTACTTGAGACAATCATATTTGTCCATTTTTGTGTGGGTCACAGTTGGATTCAACCCAAAATCATTGGGTTGGAATCGATTCTGCGCACCATTACCTTTTATAATTTAAAAATTTGTGGTCCAAAATTCTAAATTTTGTGGACTGGACCCTTTGACCGACTCTATTTGTAATCTTTAGAGGAACATAACAGACATTGAATCAATATATTACTTGTGAGTGGGTCATGATTCAATTGTTTTAATTTGCTCAAGTCATTATAAATTGAAAGTTGGGATGCCCAAATAACTCAATAACTGACAATGACTCAGTTCAAAGTTGAACTAGTTTAATTATTCTTTTTCAATTCCAATTATAAAACACTACATTAGAGTACTCATTGGCAAGACTCCATGCAGGTATATATTGCTTTCTTATTGACATGAAAAAAGGGTAAGGACTAATGAATGATGTTGATGAATATGAAAGTGACATCAAAGAAGGCATGCATCACTGCTTAAGGAATGTAATTCAAAAAACAGATATCCCATCATTGGTTTCATCATTTTTGAATTGCTTCTCTATTTGCCTGACAGTGACTTCAAAACATTTTGGCCGGCACATCAACATAATACTCCATATGATCTCTCTATTATAAAAAAGAAAAACATTCAAGTTCAATTAATCATTAATGTTTAACTTCAATTAATGGTCAGCGAAAGTTCGTTGAACAAGCTTAATAAAGCAAAATTATTCAACAGTATAATCCAAATGTATCATTGTGCAAACAATTATTTGTTACTCACTTATCATCATCATGTTTGTTAGACTATTAGACTATATGTATATACATACAGTAGGGTCATTTTTTTGGATTGACGTCACTATTCTTAGAAATGCTTTTTTTTGAGAAAGTATTCTTAATTAAAAATACTAATGTTTTTTGGTAATAGATAAATTTCATGTTGATTTTATTAATGTGTAGTGTATCATCACTACAAGAAATTTGACCAATAGCGACGGTAAAATTCTGTGGGTAGTCTTAAAAACCGTAGGTATAACCGATAAAAACTATTCCAACGGACGTGTTCCTCCGTAAGGTTTATTCGGCTATTCCCACGGAAATGTAGGCATCGCTATAGCCTATAGTAACAGTTTTACGGACCGTTGGACAAAATATTTGTTCTATACCCATGGTAAGTTTTCCGTTGTTATAGCTTTTAACAATGTTCTTCAATCTTGCTATACCCACGGCTGAATTTCCATTGGTATAAGTTTTAGTGATACTTCCCTATTCTAGTTGGTACAGGTTTTATTAATAATTTAATCCCAATATTAATTTGTTTTATACACATTTTATATTCTCTATTAAAATATTAAATCAATTAAAAGCTATTAAAATATTAAATCAATATCAAACAATAAGATAAAATAAAACTACAATCATATTGAAAATTAGCATAAATCTAACAAGCATTCCAAATTACAAAATAGTTGAAAATGTCAATCTAAGAGTAGTGGCATTTAAAAACATAAAAAGTCTTACAATAATCTCAAAAGTTACAAAGAAATCAAATTGCATAGATTTAATTTCTCAGCTCATTTTGTCAACAACAAATTATCTTCTAATCTTCATCAATGCCATTATCTTCATTAATGTCAGGACTTGGAGAATTCATTTGGTCAGGGGCACTCGAAGCGTCTATAACCTATTGAAAATAAAAGAATATTAATTTAATAGATTTTTGTACTCTTCATTCATAAACACTCTAAGTGTAAAATATAATATATCTGTCTTGCGGCCTCTATAATGTCATCCACATCTTCTCCAGCAAATCGATTTTGAATCAATGTCATAAAATTTGTCATGAGGCTTTCCATACGCTTAACTCTATTGCGTAACTCTTGATTTTCATGATTTTTCAGACAAAACAACTTTTGATTTTTTACATTTAGGAATCTTGCCTACACAACGCACGCGTTCTCTCTTTCCTTTTTCTTTTCCTTGTACTCGAGAATAAATGTCATCCTTCCAAGACATGTGACTTTGTGACTTTTGGGTTGATTGAGATGTTCCAGCCTCATTACTATGTTTGTTCAATTCATCCTGAAACATTATAAATATTAGAAAAACAACTTCAACTTTATTTAGCAAAATAACTCAAATGGATCTAATTAAATTAGTGTTTCTATATTTCTATTGCTCACAATACTGTGCAGTGATCATAGTTCAAATAATTGAAGCATTTATCAAGTAAACCAACCAAACACAGAGAACATCAATTTTGAGTGAAACATTTTATCAAGTAGTAAACCAACCAAGCACAAAGAAAGACCACAAGAGTCTGAGCAAACAAAGAAATTGCAATTCCTTAACCCTTTGCTGAAACCAATGAGATAAAAATGAAACCAAAATGAGGAAATGATTGAGTGACCTACAATTTGAAAAACACTGTCCAGAGAAACAGAGAAGGCAGAACATGAAAGTGTAGAGAAACCAGTTGATACAACATATACAATTTGAGAACTAAATAGGGATGGATGAAAGAAAATCTTACAATCAATCTAGCAGCCTTTTCATTAACAATTGATCCATCTTTACGAGTGTGAGTCTCAATGTAAATCTCTCTTCGTTCGGGTGATACTCCTTTGGCCTTTTTTTTTTCTACAACCAAACATACAAGTTATATTTATTTTGTTTTTTAAATACATTATAGTAAAAAGTAGAAATATGAACAAACCTTTTCATCAATCAATTTTGGGAGACTTTTTGTATCCATGCAATGGATATCTTCATACTTGGCGCGATTTTGTTTATTAATTTTACTTATTTTCTACAATTGATACAACAAAATATTAGTCAGATAAATAACCAAAGTAAACAATATACAAGAATCTATTTTCTATATGACTTACTTGCGCTTCTTCAGAAAACCAATAATGAACCAATACAAAGAAAATAGAAAATGGAGGTGGAATTGTTTGGGTTTTATGTGCAATTTGAACACACAATAGAAAAATCAATCAACTGAGATGTGGAAGTGTTTGAATTTTATGTTGAAAAACAGCAGTGACTAAATCAATCAACCAATAATAAAGCACATAAGGTATGCTTAGTGTGGAAAACAGCAGTGACTAAATGCAAAAAAAGTAATTTGAAATGAAGCACATAGTTGAACTAAGCACCAAAAGATCCTGTTAGAACAAGACATCAAATTGAAAAAATTTACATGATAAAGGCGGGGATTGGAGAATTCCATTAAAAGGCGAGGATCGGAGAATTCCATTATGATGGTGCTGAAGTGTGAAGCTTGATAATTTCAATAAAAATTTATTTATTAGAAAAAAAATTGTGGGTTGGAATCTTTTACCAACATAGTAATATAGTAGAAGTAGTAGATATTTGAGCTCATTAACTATCTGATCAAGGGTTCAATCTCTGATTAGTGCCTATGGAAAAATATCTAGTAGGAGAATCCACCCCTTAAATAGACTTAGTACCTTGATGAATTAGTCTCCACAGTTACGCCAAGAATTACATTCCGGTTTTCCAAAAAACTAAAAATAGAAAGGATGCAAGAAACTAGGAGAATATATAAATAAATAAAATATATTTTTTGGTCCAACAGATTAACCCATCCCAAACCTGCTTGTAGCCTATTAGGTTGACGAACTAGGTGGATTGGCCTAAGACCTAAGTTGATTAACAAACGACACATTCTTATTAAACACCCCCTCCTACTTACAAACACTACTTAATTTCTAAAAATACTCTCACGCTTACCGCTCCCAAACCCAGCCCACATTGCATTTTGGATGAGTTCGGTACTTTAGTATGGAACTATACGTTACTATACGGTATCAAAGTACTGAACCAGTTTCGTAGGATAATACCCCACTTGGTTTTTTTAACAATGAAAGTACGATTCATCATACCATACCTCGATTGGAAGAGAGAGAATATGAAGAACATATACTCTGTTTAATCATGTACAGAAAACTAGCATATATCGTTGTAACCTTGGTTAAATCATTTTCTCTGAGACTCTAGTTAATCAGGTAAAACTAGTATTTATAGTTGTAACTCTGGTTAATTCGTTTTTTTCAGCGAATAAGATGAAATTTCCAAATCCTATTTCTCTGATTCTTGATAAAAGGAGCTTGAAGAATGTTGTTGAGAAACAAATGTTGTTAAAGGAAAGCAAGTTGAGCAAGAAAAGTGGAAGGTAGAAGGAAAATAACACTGTTGGGTATTATCATGTCGCCCCTTGTATTATTTTACACAACCTGAGTACGGTACTAAGGTACTGAGCTGGTTCGGTACTATAGTACCATACCCGTTGAAACCTAGACAGAAAAGGATGAGTTGGAAATAGTTTGTTCATTAAGTATTTTGTTGTCTTTCATAGGGTTTGGGGGGTGTTTAGTAAGTAGGAGGGGGTGTTTAATAATAATGGGCCTTAACAAGCTGACATGTCTTAAACCAGGGGTTCGACTTTTCCCATACCCCATGCTACTCACCCCACACCCTCAAAGCCCCTAAATTCCCAAAATACCCTTAAATCAAAAACACCCTCACAAAGGACGACGAATGTATTCGGTTGAGGTCTCCCGAATGGATTCAGTTGAGGTCAACTGAATCTTGTGCAAATAGCTTTTTTTATGCTGAAATCCAATTCTGCAAAAGCTCAAACAATGCATAAGCTCAAACAACTTCCAAATCGCTGAATCAGCTTTACAAAATATCCTATTTGGTAGTTAGCAAATTTACGGTTCAAAAATAATTAGTAATGATAATTGGTTAAAAAACTAGTGACAATAAAATTGGAACAAAATTAGTTAAATTCTTACAAGGTTCTTCTTATTCTTTGGAGTGGATGCGGTTGAGGTCAACCGAATAGTGTAGAATGGGGTGTGTGTCAAAAAAATACACGTTCGGTTGTGCCTAACCGAATATATTCGGTGGACCCTAACCGAATCGGTGAAAACAGCGCGCTTCATTAATGGCATATTGGTCATTTTGCAGGGTTTGGAGGTGTGGGGTGAGTAGGGAGGGATGTGGGAAAAGCATGGGCCTAAGCCAGACCGTCCCATTTTTGTCAAATTAGCAGGCCAGCCCATCGGGCCAACATTTTTTGTCATCCCTAGTCACTATAACCTTTCATGCAAAATAGTTTTAGTATCGGGTGCCTTATGAATTCTAATAATTTTAAAATTATGTCTACTAAAAAATATTTTAAGAGTCCTAATCAATGTCCTGATAAAACTAATTTGTTGTCCAGTGTTCTGAAGGTACAGATTAACATTGTCTTTTGAAAAGAACATATAAGCTTTTGATGATGAACTAGTATTTTACACGGGTGATACTGTATGGTAGGTGTATTGCCATGAAGTCATAATAGTAATTTGGAAGATATTCATAAGTTGTGAACACTATCCAAAATGTATGATATGAAATTTAAAGTGGAAAGAGATAGGTATTATGTCATATAACATACAAATGCAAATTATATTGAGTCGAAGAAATTAAAGGAGATTGAGAATCGGAATTAATTGATCCATAATAATGTATTTCGACATTAGAGGTAAAATATGCATCCCCGTTGCCTCTCCTGTTGCCACTCCCGTTGCAGCTTCCATTGCCAGTCTCTAGTTGTCGCTCCCGTTGCCACATGTTAACTCATATTTTTCTAAATGATTTAATATTAATTAAATCATATTCGTTTAATTATAAGTAAGTTAATATGTAATATTTGGTAGTGGCTAAAGTTGTTGTTTTTACAATTCTTAGTGGTTAAATTGATTGATCATAATAGTTTTAATAGAGCGATTATATAGTAAATAATAAATTTTAGATAGAGTAAAAATGAAGAAAAAATAATTTTTTTTTTTTAAAAAATGCACCCACGTTGGCGCTCTCGTTGATACTCTTGTTAGCGCTCTCATTGCCCCTCTCGTTGTCGCTCCCGTTGGCGCTCTCGTTGCCGATCACATTTGATAATTGGTAGTGGTTAAATTGATTGATTTGAGTAAATTACGAAGATATTTAGGAAAAGAACTTTTTTTAATAATATAAACTAACAAAAAATGTTATAAAAAATGGAAAAAAAAAAATTGAAAAAAAAAGTGAAAAAAAAAGATGAAAAAACAAAATTAGAGGTATGTTTTTTTTAAAGTTGAAAAAAACTATTTTTAATGTTTTTTTATAAGGTGAATATATAAAAATTGAAAGAATAAAAAAATTTTAAAAGAGGAAAAAGCTGACAAGCGCATGTCAGCCGCGTTAGTTTTAATGTTTGTTTTTAAAGTTGAATAAAAAAATTTATATAATAAAAAAAATTATAATAAAATTTTTTAAAAAAGGAAAAAGCTGTTACGCTGACATCAGCGCGGCAGATTTTGTATTTGTTTTGATAAAAAAGCTGCCAAAAGCTAGTAAATTTTGTTTTTTAGTGGCAGTTTTACTATTTTTCCCCTATTTTTTGCCAAATGGCAAATTTTTAAGATGTCTAAATGAGATATTTTCGTAGCACTTGATTTTCTTAGAGTATTGATTTCTTAGAGAGTATTGATATGATATTGATGATTGTGTTTGAATGTTGATTCAGGGGAATAACTAAAGACACCCCATATTTTATAGTATGCATCCTCTTTTTTGAAGGCTATTTCTAACAACATAGATTGTCTGGAATTGTCCAAAATAGAAGGAGACGCCTTGATAAAAAAATGATACACTTTTAGAAAGATTACAGAATAGCAGGCCTGGGTTTAGTTATCCTTTTAGGTCAGGTCATGCTGGCGTTGGATCTTCTGTTTTAAGACCTTGTTGATCAAAAATTATGGCTCATACTTCTTACAACCCCCCTCTACTTTACTCACTGGACACCCCAAAACCTTAAATATTTCAAAAATACCTTAACGTGAAACACGTTCCAAAACCCCTCACACTGCATTTTAACTGGCACGGTACCAAAGTACCGAACCAGTTCGGTAGTTTATCACCTTCTTTTCAGCTACCTTTAAATCATATTCAAACACACACTACATGCTTGCTCTATTTCTCTCTCTCTTTCTCTTTCATCTCTTTTCCTCTGAGAGCACCTTCGTTTCAGCCTCCTTTCATTTCATTATCTATAAACTCCAAGATCATCTCTTACTCTTTCACTACATGCTTAAATGCAAGCTCCTTCTCCTCTGAGAGCCTCAATCCTTGCTCTATTTTCAGTCCAACAGCTTGTATCTCACTCTCTACATTTGTCATCTTATTGTTAAGATTTCTCAATTCCTTTCTTATAACTCCAAGTTTTTCTTGAGAAAGTTTCAACTTTCTTTGCAATTTAGTTTTCTCTTCTTCTAACTTGAGCAAATCGGTAGCTTTACAGCTAAATTGCAAAGGTTTCGGTGTAGGATCTAAATTTTGTGTGTTATCAATTGCAAAGAGAAGCTTGTCCCCTTCACGTTTGTGATTCTCTTCCTCCAATTTGGATTTTATGCCTGCAATATTTGTTGTTATTTCAACTTCAGATTCTTGGCTTAACAATAAACCTTTAAAAATTCAGAAATTGGGGTGTCCGTAAATATATAAGACTCGGTACTTTGATTTCAGACGCGTTCAGTTCTAATCTTCTGAACCGTCGTAAACCCAAAAATTTCGTCTTTTCACTAGTTTCAGTGGTGTCTAGTGAGTAGAGGGTTGTACGAAGTATCACCCAAAATTATAGCTAAAAAATATTGAGAAAAACAATAACAACTACAAAAATGAATTTAATTCTATTATTTTTGAATATTTTAATTCTATTGTTTGTAACAAAAATTATAATTGCTATATATTCATGGTAGTTAGGAAACCCATGAATAAGAAGTAAACCCTAGGTGACTATTTATCTGTGTTTAGCTTTCATGAATATACAAACTAAGATCCTTGCCTGGAATGTACGGGGTGCAGCAAATCCTGAGCTTCTTTGAAACATTAAACAGTTTTGTGATCATCACAGACCTGATATTCTGATTATTGTTGAACCAATGATTGACCCTAGTAGAACTGAGAAAACTTTCAAGTTTCTGGGCTACCAAGGATTCTGTTATTCCCCTATGACTGGTTATTCTGGAGGTATTATCTTAGCTTGGAAAGATGCAATGTTACCATCCAGGTGCTGCAAATTACTTCTCAATTCATCCATGTCAAAATTGCAGCCTCTGATGAGCATGATTGGTTCCTAAGTGCTGTGTATGCTAGTCCTAGTGACAGTAGTAGGCAACTGATGTGGAATAAGCTTAAGATCATTGCTAATGGTATGCAAGGAGCCTGGCTTTTGGCTGGTGATTTCAATGACATCTCTAGTGTCACAGAAAAGAAGGGAGGTTGCCCCCCTCCATATTTGAAGATAGCTAAGTTTGTTGAGAATTTGAACAAATGTCAGTTAATGGACTTATAGAAGTCGTTGGTTCCACCTACATTTGGAAAGGTCCCTTATATTATGATGGTCATCATATATTCAAGAGCTTGACAGAGCTCTCTGTAATGATGAATGGCGCTTGCGTTTTCATGAAGCTTTTGTGAGAGTCCTTCCTAGGGTGACTTATTCATATCACCGTCCACTTCTCATCTTCCCTAGAGGATGTGAGAGTGTGCCAAGGCCTCAATGCTTTCGATTCGAGAGCTTTTGGCTTACTGACACCACATATCGAGCTGAAGTCAAGCAGGTTTGGGATCCTACAGTGCCTTTGGATACAAACCTGATGTGCTTGACAACAAAGCTAAAGGATTGGAAGCAGAATACTTTTGAAATTGTTAAGAAGCAGAAGAGAGTGCTGCTAGCCAAAATTGTAGGAATCCAACAGAAAATTTACACTGGCCAAGAGAGAGCGTACCTCAACAAGTTAGAGGGGAAGCTTCAAGATGAGCTGAACCTTGTTAATTATCAAGAGGAACTCCTTTGGTTCCAAAGATCTCGTGCAAAGTGGCTAGTTGGAGGCGATAGGAACACCAAATACTACCATCTCAAGGCTACTGCTAGAAGGAGTAAGAACCAAGTTCTGGCTTTGAGAAACTATGATGGAATGTGGGAGACTAATACCATGGCTATTAGGGAAATGGTCAATGCTTTTTACATAAACCTCTTCAGTGAAGCTATGAATAATGATTGTTGGTTCCAAACTCAAATGACTTACCTTGTAATTGAGGCAAGTGAATTGATTATGCTTGCTGAACCTATCAATGACCAAGAAATTACTCAGGCTGTTTTCAAAATGGCTCCTTGGAAAGCTCCAGGACCCGATGGATTTCCAGGCTTTTAATTTACCACAACACTTGGGACACTGTAGGCAGCTCTGTGTGTGATTTTGTTAAAACTGTTTGGCAGATGCCTGAGAAAATTGCAGAGGTGAATCAGACCGATATTTGCTTAATCCCAAAGGTCCCCAAACCTGAGTTTGTGGACCAATTCAGGCCTATTTCTCTCTGTAATACTATGTATAAGATTATCACCAAACTTCTGGTTGAAAGATTAAAACCCTTGATTCCTAAACTTGTTAGTCCTTACCAATCAGGCTTTGTTCCGGGGAGGAAGATACAAGAGAATATAGTGATTGCTCAAGAAATGGCCCATACCATGGCCAAGATGAAGGGCAAGAAGGGCTGTTTTGCAATCAAAGTGCACCTCTCAAAGGCTTATGACAAGCTCAGATGGGTCTATATCCAGCATATCCTTGAGTATATTGGTTTCCCTGCCTCTGTTACAAAACTCATTATGTGCTCAGTAACTAGTGTGGTAACTAATGTAAAATGGAATGGTATGAGGGCTGCCTACTTCAATCCTCAGAGGGGCATTCGCCAGGGAGATCCACTGTCTCCATATTTATTTGTTTTATGCATGGATAAGCTTTCCCACATGATTGAATGTGTTCAAAAAGGTGAGTGGTTGGGCATCAAAGCTGGTACGAATGGTCCAGTCATTTCTCACCTGATGTTTGCGGATGATTTACTTCTGTTTGGCCAGGCCAAGGTTGCTCAAATGAGATGTGTGATGCACACTCTAAACCAGTTTTGCAGCTTATCTGGTCAGGAAGTTAGCCTGGCCAAAACTAGTATTTTGTTATCCAAAAACACAGCTAGAAATCTGAGAACTCAACTGGTTGGTATGACAGATTTCAAAGAAGTTGGTAGTCTTGGCAAATACCTGGGAATCCCTCTCCTGGGTAGAGCCCCTAAACGGGCAGACTATCAGTATCTCATTGAACAGCTCAAGCAAAAACTTACTGGATGGAAGGCCAGACCTCTCTCTTTTGCAGGGAGGGTCACCCTTGCAAAATCAGTTCTTGAAACCATGCCAATTTACCCAATGATGGTTGCTGCCATACCTAAAGGGGTATTGTATGACATTCAGAAGATTCAAAGAGGATTTATATGGGGTGATGAGGAAGGTCATCAAAAGCACCATGATGTGAATTGGGATATAGTCACGAAGCCTAGGCAGTTTGGAGGCCTTGGCTTGCGAAGACTTCCTAATATGAACACTGTCTGCTTGATGAGCTGGGAATTGAAAAATGAGTCTGATTCTCTCTGGTGCCATGTGATAAGGGGAAAGTATCAAAGACCTGCTGCTGGGAGTCATTGTTGGATCTCCAAAGGAGCTGACTCTAGCTTCTGGAAAGCTCTTGCTACTCTTGAGCAACATTTTGATACTCATGAGTACTGGTCCATTGGTATTGGGGCATCTGCTCATGCCTGGAATAAAAAGTGGATTGACACCAAGACAAAAATTGCTGATCTGCAATTGACTATCCCCCTTTATCTGCATGATTATTGTGTGGCAGATTTAGCCACCCTTGAGGGATCTTGGAAATTTGAATTGCTAGAAGATTGGCTCCCTGAGGAGATCTTAGCTCGTTTGCATGTTGTACCACCTCCTTGTCCCTCAAATGAGGTTGATGTTTGTGTGTGGCCTGGTAGTGCAAATGGGCAATTTTTCGTCGCAAGTGCTTATATCCTGTTGTGCAATTTCAGGGATGACTCCAACTCTCCAGAGTGGAAGAACATTTGGAGGCTTGCCACCAAGGAAAGGGTGAAATACTTCATGTGGTTAGTAAGGCACGATAGACTCTTAACCAATAAGAGAATGGCTCAAATGCAAATTAAGCCTGATGCGTGTGATCATTGTTTGACCCTAACTGAATCAACATTACATGTGCTAAGAGATTGCCCTCTAGCATATGCGATTTGGATCAATCTTGTGCCACCAAAAAACGGAGTACCTTCTTTGCTGGTGACCTTCAGAAGTGGATCCATGATAACTTTACGATTTCTACAGGTACATCTTTTGAGTTGGACTGGACTGGCCTCTGGGCTACTACCTGCCACCTGATATGGGGGTGGAGAAATAAAAGAATTCATGATCCTACCTTTGTGATGCCCTGACAGCCTTGGAACATAGCCATAAAGGAGGCTAAAGACTACAAATTAGCCTCTCAAGCTCAGATAATGGAGAAAAGGCAGCAGCATGTTATTTCTCAGATTAAATGGTTAGCTCCAGAAGCTGGGTGGATTAAGCTCAATTCTGATGGCTCTAGCCAGCAGGCCTGTGAAGTTGCTGGCTGTGGGGGTCTATTGCGTGACTCTGCTGGAAATTGGCTTTGTGGTTTCTCTAAATCTCTGGGGTATTGTGCAGCCTATGTGGCTGAAGTCTGGGGAGTCTATGAAGGGCTCTTGTTAGCAACGAGGAATGGCTACAAGCAACTAGTTGTTCAACTTGACTCAAAGCAGCTTGTCTCTCTGCTTCACTTGTAGCAACTTGGCCCCTGTGAAGGCTGGTGTGTGATGAAGAAGATCCTCAGGCTCGTGCAGGACGCACCGTATAAACCGACAGTCAATCGGTTTGAGGCGATTGGAAAAAAAAACTTAATTACTACATTTCCACATCATGATACACGTTGGCCAATGACTAAGACCAACCCAATATCATGCTCGTGAACTGTTGAGGTCTTTCAAGTCTCAACTCATATTTATAACAATTATATCAGCTTCTTCTTTCTTTGCCCACCGATGTGGGACTATTCCTAGTACCTAACGCATCAGCTTCTTCTTTCTTTGCTCACTGTCTCGTTTTTTCTACCTAGCTAGCTTAACAAAAGCTATTTATCTATACATTTACATCCAGAGGGCCTCTCCAAGTGGGGCCTACCCCAAAATGGCGCCAACTTTCCCTCCCTCCCTCCCCTTTGGCGCCAAACCCCCCTACCCCCCCCCCCCCCCCCTTTTTTCCTTCTCCAAACTCTCTCTCCCCCTCTTTTTTTCCCTTCATATTTTTATTCCTCTTCTCTCTCTCTCTCTCTCTCTCTCATGTTTTATATTTTAGTGGTACTTTACGATTAAATAGAAAATTTAATTGTTTAAATAGGCGAAATTTGCTCCTCCATAATCAAATTTTTGGAATCGAACATTAATTTCGTAACAAATGATATAAAGTGTAACGCTATGCAGTGTACTTTTTGGGTACTTTAGTGTCTGAAAAAATTTAATTGTTTAAACATGCGAAGTTTATTCCTTAGTAACCAATTTTATTTAAAAAGAGTTAATTTTGTAACAAAACCTAAAATTAATTTTGTGCCAAAATATGTAAAGTGTGACGCTAAGTATTCTAAGTACTTGGTTTGGTCAAACCAAAAAATAATTACCTGTCAAAAAACGTAAAGTACGACATTAGGTATTGTGCTTCAGGTTACTTTAGCGTTCGGAAAAATTGTAACTGTCCAAATATGTAAAGTTTGTTTCTCAATACCTGGTTTGCTGGAAAAAAATTGTAACTGTGCTTCAAGTTACTTTAACATATTTGATTAAACGTGTCTATTCTATGATAATATTGTTTAATATGGGCTAACCATTTGTTCTAACTTTAACACAAATTATTTTTTGTTCGACAATTTGTTGTCCATTGTCCTTAAACTTTGACTTCGATTACTATTAATCTAATATTCCTCTTATAATTCTTCCGTAGAACCTAAAGCTTTCGCCCCGTGCATCGCACGGGTCACGGCGCTAGTTTATAGAAGTGTGAAACAGATAACAAATTTAATATGTATAAATTATAAAATTATAAAAGGTTAAAAGATTAAAAAAACTGCCTCTTTTTTAACCAAAAAGTTATGTATACAAATACTAATATGTATAAGTATATAAAATAAAATGATAAGGATATCGTAAAAATACATTCAATATTTTTAATACATTATAAAATATTAATATTGATACCAATAATAGGAGGGCAAATTATAAAATTACATATACATATGTTTTTTATTATTTTGATTAATATCTAGTCAATTGAAATATATTTAATAATTATTTTATCTTAGCTTATAACTTAGTTATACCCAAAATTTATTACTTATTATACTATATAATTAGTGTCTTTACCGGTTCAATGTCCGGTCCGGTTCAAACACGATTGAATCATTGAACCTTGAACCGGTGCCTTCATCGGTTCAATGACCAATCCGATTTTCTAAACATTGGTACAAAGAAGCAAATCAATGTGCCCATATTGTTGCTAGACTAGGCAGTTTTCAAATTGCAAATTTCCTTGTATATGATGTATTACCAGCTGATTTAGCAGTAGCTGTGTCTGCTGATCAAAATGGAGTTACTACTCCTAGAGTAACCTTGGTGTAATCTGCTTCTTCTCGGACCTTAGAGCCCTCTTTGAAATAAAAAAAAAAATCATGGTAGTTAAACTAAATTAGAAATTAAAATTTTAAAATTTGTATTTAATTATTTTAATTTCCTCTTTTTACCTACACAAATATTTTGTATTAGTTAAAATACTATATATAAAAGTTCATAAAAGTAAGTTAAATAAACATACGACTACTTATGTATTGCCATAAAAGTAGTTTAATAAATAGTACGAACTACTCTGCTGTGCAAAATTAGGGGTTTAAAATTTTTTTAGTTTATTTTATTAATTATTAATTTATTTAAAAGAATGAGCGTAAAAATGACAAGAAAAGTTATACGCTATAAGTTAAAACACAACTTGAAGTAGTGTTCAAGAAACACTAAACACTACTTCGAAAATTCTAAAAACTAGTGTTTCCAAACATGTCTAAATTTTTTAATCTGTCAACTGCTAGTCAAATTTGCTATCCGTTAGCGAGTGAGACTTGTCAAATAGAACATCTAACTAAGTTTTGAGATGGACAAGTTAGGAAAGTGGGTTTGAACTTTGGCAATTAAAAGATACTCTCTTCGTTTTCGTTTATCAGCAAAAGACGGCTATGCATGTCCTTTAAGAACGGTTAAAAAATGAAGTATGATTAGTAAATTATTTTTATAAATTTTTTTAAAGCAAAAGAAAGTGAGAGTTGAGAAACCAAAGTTAATAAAAGAAGTCCTAGCTCAGCTGGCAAGAACATAAAGAAGTTGCAAAAAGAATGTTCAAAATTCAAATCCTGGAAATTTACATTTCGCCACCCCAAAAAAATTTAAGAAAAGAAAAAAGATGAAACTGTTAAGTACTCCCTTCATTTTCATTTATAAGCAAAAATACCCACTTTTTCTTGTTACTAAATAATATCTCATCTTTACAGGTCAATGCTTTTTTACTTAATATCTCATATTTACCCCTATTTATTAAACTACTTTTGTCTTTATCAACGCAAAAAACTTTTTATTACACCACTGTTATTTTTATCAATGCAAGAATATATAAAGACAATTTAGGAACAATTTTTTTCTCTAATTTTTCTTGAAACACGTGTCTACATCAACTTCTTATACTACATCCGTCCCACATTGTTTGCATTTTAAGGTTTTGATACACCATTTAAGGAAAATGATTGAGTCTAAATTTCTTAAAAAAGGTTGTCTAATTGACCATTTAACCATATCTTTTTTTTTTGCTACCGTGTTTTTGGTGCGCAATTTCAACCAACTTTGCCGGTGACTAATCTACGCCGGGGAACTTGGTTGGCCACGTGAAAACCTGACTTTGCCAGTCTGTGTAGTTCTCCCATCCCAACAGAGTTGCCGCTCCCAAGATTCGAACCCAAGACCTTGGGGTGAGATCCGAGCCCAGCTACAACTCAAGCCAACCTGATAGATTCCCAGAGAACTGCTAGCAGAAAGGGGGGCTAGTGTCCCCTGTTAGTTTTATTGATTATCAAAGAATTGTTCAAGTACACTGAGGATACTAATCCCCTGCTAGGTATCTGGTTTACCAGAACCTCCTCTGCTATCTTAGCATAAGACTAATCATCAAAAACTAACTAATCCCACAGCTAGGGACCCTATTTATAAAACAGAGGATCCATAGGAGTGAGTTACAATTAACCTTAACTGCTTTAACTACTTTCTAACTACCTAACAAACTAAACAAACCAGCTTAAGGCTGATATTAATTGCTAACAGCCCTTAATAATAGCTCATTACATTATTCTTTCTTATTTCTTCTTGTATAGACTTTGAGGGGTCCAACAATACTCTCCCCATTTGAAACAACCTTGTCCTCAAGGTTGAATGATGGGAAGTGTTGTTGGATGTGTGTAGTGTCTTCCCAAGTAGCTTCTTCTTCAGTTTGATGTTCCCATTGTATCAGTATCTGCTTGATCAATTACCCTTGCTGCTCCACTTCCCTTGTCTTGAGGACTTTAGCTGGATATACCTGTTCCATAGGTGCTTGCAAACCTTCTGGTAGCTCTTCTTCTGCAGAGTGGTCCCCTATAGCTAACTTCAACTGTGAGGCATGAAATACTAGATGGATTCTGGCAGTGACTGGCAGTTGCAGTTTGAATGCTACTGCTCCAATTTGTTTCAACACCAAGTAGGGCCCATAGTATCTTGCTGCCAACTTTGGGTGTAACCTTTAAGGCATGGTGGTCTGTCTATGTGGTTGTATCTTCAGATACACCATATCTCCCACTTTTATAGCTACTGGTTTCCTGTGTAGGTTAGCATATTTAGTCATTTGTTCTTGTGCCCTTTTCAAGTGATCCTTGAGCTGTCTTAGAGCTTCATCCCTGGTAGTCAGGTCCTGTGCTGCTGCCTCCACCAAAGTTTCCCCATGTATGTATCTGCTTATTGATGGGGGTGGCATGCCATAAACTGTTTCAAATGGTGTGCACCCTGCAGCCCCTTGGTAACACGTATTGTACCAGTATTCTGCCCATGGCAGACACTCTAACCAAGCTCTGAGTTGTTCAGCACAGAAGCACCTTAGGTATGTCTCAAGTGTCCTGTTCAGCACTTCAGTCTGGCCATCAGACTGTGGGTGATATGCAGTGCTCATTTTGAGCTTAGTGCCCTGTAGTTTGAATATCTCTTGCCAAAAGTGACTCAAAAATGTGGGATCTTTGTCACTAACAATGGAGAGAGGGGTGCCATGCAGTCTAACAATCTCTCTGGTGAAAGTCTCTACTAGGGACCTTGCTGTAAATGGATGTTTGATGGCTATGAAATGGCCATACTTACTGAGTCTGTCTACCACCACTAAAATGGTGTCATACCCTTTGACCTTGGGTAGGCTGACTATAAAATCCATACTTAGATCTTCCCACACCATGTTAGGTATAGGTAAAGGTTGTAGTAAGGCTGCAGGTGAAGAAGCCTGGTATTTGCTCCTCTGACAGACTTGACAGGATGCCACAAACTCTGTCACTGTCTTTTTAATTCCTATCCAGTAAATGGGTTGAGCAAGTCTCCTGTAGGTGTGAAAAACTCCTGAGTGACCTCCTGTTGGAGTGGTGTGAAACTCCTTAAGTAATGTAGGGATCCACTTGGAAGTAGCAGATAGGACCTGCTTCCTTTTGTAGTGCAATCTACCATTTTCTAAGGTATAGTGTCCTTGTGAGTTTGGGTCCTGCAGTAGCTCTGTGATGATTTTCTTTAAGGTTGTATCCTGCTGAACTTCTTCTTCAATCACAGCAGAGTCCTGCCAGTAACATTTGGTTATGACTTCTAATTCATGTCCTTCATTTTGTCTGGATAGGGCATCAACTACCTTGTTGTGAGATCCCTTTTTGTATATGATTTCAAAATCATACCCAAGCAATTTGGCCACCCAGTTTTGCTGGTTCTGTGTAATAACCTTTTGTTCTAACAGAAATTTCAGGCTTTTTTGATCTGAGTACACCTTGAACCTCCTCCCAATTAGATAGTGCCTCCAATGTTGTATGGCTAAGACCAATGCCATGAGTTCCTTCTCGTAAATGGACTTAGTTAAGGAGTTATCAGAGAGTGCCTTGCTGAAATAAGCAATGGACTTTTTATTTTGCATAAGCACTACTCCCAGTCCATTACCAGAGGCATCACACTCTATGCAAAAAGGTAAGGAGAAATCTGGCATAGTGAGAACAGGTGCTGTAGTTACTGCTTTCTGTAAACTTGTAAAAGCTGCAGTGCTTGCTGATGTCCACTCAAATTTTCCCTTCTTTAAAAGGTCAGTCAGTGGTCTTGCAATTTTCCCATAGTTATATACAAACCTCCTATAGTAACCTGTCAGCCCAAGGAAGCCCCTCAAAGCCTTGACACTCTTAGGCATAGGCCATTTCATAATAGCTTCTATCTTCTGTGGATCCATGGAGACCCCTTTGATGGATATTACATGTCCCAAGTAGCTCACCTCAGTCTTGCCTAGTTCACATTTCTTGAGATTTGCATGGAAGTGACTTTCTTGCAGAGTTTTCAATGAAATTAACTGTATTGTTGGACCCCTCAAAGTTGCCAACCAAGACATCCCCAGCACAATGTCTATACCTCCTAGATCAAAAACCACAGCGTCTATTATACCTTCATATTCTCCAATCTTGAGTTTGAGCCCCTTGCAACTTCCCAGAGTCTTCTTTCTGTTACCATCTCCTAACCTGACTTTGTAGATGTCATCAAGCTCAGCCTGTATTCCTAAGTTCTGCAATAATCGTTTTGGATATGAAGCAATGACTAGCCCCTGTGTCTACCAGTCCCAGGGCTGATTTCTTGTTTACTTCTACCATTAATTTCATCGTTTGAGGTTGGTTTACTCCCTGTGAGGTGAATTGTGAGAGTTCCAAACATTGTAGTTTCTCTGTTTCATTCTCATCAGACCCATCTCCGTCGTCCTCCGTTCCTTCCAGGTGGATGATTTCTCCCTCTTCGTTGATGTCTTCGTTCTCTCCCAGAATTACCACACGAAGACTTCGTTTTGGACAACAGTGTCCTGGGCCATATGTACGACCACATGTGTAACACAATCCGGCTTCCCGTCGTCTTTCCCACTCCACTTGAGATAAAAAATGCACCCCACCGCGCTTGTGATTGTTGTTGTTTCCACCGGTGGTCGTGCTTCCTCGGCTCGCCGGAGGGGTGGGTGTCGATGTGCTCGTCGCTGATTTGGTGGATGTGTTGAATTGATTCGTTGAGCGACCCGACCCGTTCCCTTTGTTGTGCGACCGGACTTGCGACACAACCCGGTTTCCTGGGTATCTTGAAGCTCCACTGCGAAACGCGTTGTTCGTGGATTGCTTTGGGTCTTTCGTCGCTTCTTCAATGTATCTTGCAATCTCCATTGCTCGCACCAATTCTTTGGGTTCGTGGGGACGAACATGGTTGCGGATGTTGGGTCTCAACCCGGCCATGAAATACCCAATTAACTGTCTCTCTGGTGTCCCTCGAGCTTGTGCTACCAGTAGCTCGAATTATTGAATGTACTCACTCACGCCACCTTTTTGCTTGATGGAGGCAAGGCGTTCAACGACGTCACCACTGCTGCCGTTGCTGTTACGGCGCAACAGAGCTTGCACCAAGTCTTCCCACGTTGGATTAATGGTTTTGTCCATCCAAAATTGAAACCAATGAACAACGCCTCCTTCCATGCAGATTAGTGCAAGGCGAAGCTTCTGGTCATCGTCAACTTGCTGAATGGTGAAAAATTGTTGCGCGCGCGCCACCCAACCAAGGGGGTCATCTCCTTCAAACGTAGGTAGCTCCACCCGTTTGAACCAGGATTTGTTCGTGTCTCCACTGTCGTTAGAGTGGTTCGTGGCCATCGTTGATTTCATAGGTTCTTTGGGTTTGCTCTTGATTGTAGAACTCTCTGCTTCTTCTGGCTGTTTCTTCTTCTCACGATCAAGAATGAGGTTCTTGATCTGTTCTGGTATTGATGCCATGTCTGTTGCCAATTTTTCCAGGCGAGTGTTTAGTTTATTCATCTCTTCCTTCTGTTCGCTGGCCAAATCGTCAAGCTTTTCTTCCAGAATCGAAATCTTGCCGTCTCGTGCTGCAATCTTAGCATCCACGGCGCTCACCATTTCTGCATCCAGCAGGTCGGACCAATTTGATAGATTCCCAGAGAACTGCTAGCAGAAAGGGGGGCTAGTGTCCCCTGTTAGTTTTATTGATTATCAAAGAATTGTTCAAGTACACTGAGGATACTAATCCCCTGCTAGGTATCTGGTTTACCAGAACCTCCTCTGCTATCTTAGCATAAGACCAATCATTAAAAACTAACTAATCCCACAGCCAGGGACCCTGTTTATAAAACATAGGATCCATAGGAGTGAGTTACAATTAACCCTAACTGCTTTAACTACTTTCTAACTACCTAACAAACTAAACAAACCATCTTAAGGCTGTTATTAATTGCTAACAGCCCTTAATAACAGCTCATTACATTATTCTTTCTTATTTCTTCTTGTATAGACTTTGAGGGGTCCAACAGAACCCATGTTGGTATTTAACGCTATTTATTTACATAGAAAAATGTTAATCATTTATTGGATGCAAAAAGTTGTCATAATTAATAGGGTATGTTTTTTTGGGTATAAATCGAGTATGCTCTGCGCGCAATTGTAGAGACTAATCTCTCAAGTCGGGTAGGACCGCAATGGGCGGCAAAGCTCCCTCCCTCAAAAATTTTACACGGCTACATGTCCAATGTTGGATTCGAACCCAATATCTTGGCTAAACTGGAAGAGATCTCTACCATCTCATTCAAATGCTCTTGAGTCATTAATAGAGGTATGTGTGAAAAAAAATATTAAAAATTTTATTGAAAATCTAAAACAAAAATCAATTTGGGACAATTTTTTTTGTTCATTATTAATTAATTAATTAATTAACGCATGTTGCACCACACGTGATTATCAAATCTCACCGATTTGGAATATTCATATCTTGGCTTGCTTCGCTGGCATCACTCTCCAGAAGTGCGGAGTGTGCTTCCTCTCTTGCTAGCTGTTGCTCCATCAAAGAGAGAGAAGCACTTCTTCAACTCTCTCTCTCTCTCTAACATGTCCGATGATCCAATGCCAACTCGCTGGTCTTTCCAGGTTTTCATCCATCTTTTCTCTGCTTCTTTCTCGAGAAAAAATCGCTACACTATTAGTACTAAAAACTCCGATTCCCAATTTCTCCCTTAGTTTTTGCCGTTTTCATGCGACGATTCTCTTACTACGTTCCTAGTAGAACAATCATCATGCAGTAGTAGAAGGAGGATTTTCTCTCTTCGTGAAATTAGAGCTGTTCTTGTTGCTTGGATCGATTTTCGCTTCTGTTTCGTATTGCGTAATTACGTGGTTTTTGTTGTTTGTTTTGGTTTGTTGATTTGGTTAGATGTGATATTGAATCTTGATCTGGTGGATTGAATTTTCATTTTACGTTCTTTGCTCGGATCTGCAGGACTTCAAAATGTTCTATGATGCTAGGTTTGGTAGGAAGCAAGTAGCGGAGAACGGCGAGACTGCTGATAAAGCGGTCAGTAATGGAAGTTCGTCCGGCATTGTATCCAATGGCAATCTGCATGCTAAAAGAACATCTGATAAGGCTATTTACGAGCAGTTCCAAAGCCAGGTACCATGTCTGATACATCAAGTTTCCAAGTGAAGTGGTCGTTTAGTATTCCTTCGAATTTCACTGATTTGTGCTTTGTCACGCGGCAAATTTCTGTGTTTCAGGGGCAAAATCCTATGCAAACAAATGGTTTTCCATCAAACAATATCAATGAAACACCGTAAGATTCTTTGATTCATTGCTCTGTATTGTTGGGCTTTGTAATTGGCATATTCTCGGTTACAACTTTTATGCCTTTCCGTGCTACTGTGAGGATTAATCAAATAAAATCAGGGAGGGAATAGTATTAGCATACTTGAGTTGTCAACCAAGTTTGTGGTACGATAATCAAATCGGTAGTCAATCATTTATTTGAAAACATAACATTTTATGTATTAATTATCCATTTGAAGTTGATTAAATAGGTAACTGACCAGTAGTGGTGTAGTATCATTATTGTGCAGGAAGTCAGTAGTACTAGTATACTGCGAAGTGTATGTAACTGTTAGTGTTCATAATGAAAACAAATATTGCATAGTGTTAAGATATGTTGTAAATACTAGTTTTATATGTATTCGGCTCAGGCCCGTTAGGTTTTCTCTATTTAAACTCATTAGTGCTTGTACTCATTACATAGAAATATACAATCAATAATACGGAACTACAGCTGTTCTGTAGTCGCAGACATAGACAAAGATTGGCCGAACTGCGTAACCAATGTCTTGTCTCTTATTTCAACATGGTATCTAGAGCCTACAGTCAATAGGTCCTAGCAAAGTTCTCAACAAAAAAAAAAAACCCTAGTCGTCTCGTTGGTTCCAAAAAAAAAAAAAACCTAGCCGCCATCATTGCGCGATTACTGTTCACCGGCACTATTCATCGTCACTGGTCACGTGGTACTGTTCATCGGTATTGTTCGCGGCTACTGTTCATCGGTACTGTTCATCATCACTGTTCACTCCATATGTTGGTATTTTCGTCTTTGTCAAAGATGAGTTCAGATTCAGAACAATTGGATGGGGACAAAAGTAAGTCTACGGACAACAATAAGTCTGGATCTTCAAGTAAGAGCATTGTGTCTTATGTTTTCTCCGGTAATCCCTCTCTTACAACAGAGAAACTCAACGGTGATAATTATTTGAATTGGTCTGCATCAGTAAAAATGTGGTTTATGGGGCAAAGGCTTTTAGATCACCTCACTAAGAATTTTATAGATATTGGTAAAGATTTGGGTGAAGATTGGGAACAAGCAGATTGTCAGTTGGTCTCTCTTTTGTGGCAATCTATTGAACCCTCCTTGTTGGTCCATTATCGCTCATACACCACTTGTTATGACATTTGGCAGAAGGCTAAAAATGTTTATTCTAATGATATCCAGCGTCTTTATGGTGTTATTCATAATTTAGCCACCCTTCAAATGACAGAAGACAACATCATGACATATGCTAATAAAGCTCAGTCAGCGGTAAATGAGTTCAAGCTCCTTGTGACCGACAATGACCCAAAGAAGATGCTTGAGAAACTAGATAATGTGTGTATGATCTATGTTCTTCATAGTCTCCATCAAAAGTATGAGTTAGTACGGAGCAACATTCTTTCTGCATCAGACATTCCCTCAACAGAGGATCTTATCAGGCGTCTCATACGTCTTCTTGGATTGGAAGGAACTGGTGGGAATGGATCTCAGACTAACATAGAATCTTCTGCTCTTGTTTCTAATTTTGCAGGTCGTGGGGGACGCGGTCGTGGTCGTGGGGGTGGTTGAGGAGGTCGTGTTGGAGGACGTCCTCAGTGCACTTATTGTAAGAGACTTGGTCATACTGAAGACAAGTGTTATTCCCTTCATGGCTTTCCAGAGAAACCAGTAAATGTGACTCAGGCTAGTGATTCTGAACAGAGAAACACTAAACAAAATGTTCTGTCTGATGAGGAGTATAAGGCATTCCTGCAGTACAAAGCTTCCCAGGCTTCATCATCATCGGCAACGGTTGCTCATTCTGGTAATTCTACAGTCTGTTTCTCTCAATCATCACCTGTTGACTCTTGGGTTATGGACACCGGAGCTTCCGATTGCGTGGCTGGTAACCCATCTCTTTTATCCAAAATATCCCAACCTAACACCCCACATTATATTACTGTTGCCGACGGATCAAAAGTTAAAGCTAGTGGCATTGGTGAAGCCACTCCTCTTCCATCCTTACCCCTTGACAATGTTCTTCTTGTTCCCAATTGCCCATTTAATTTAATTTCAGTTAGTCGTCTGACTCGAAGTCTAAAATGTTCTGTAACTTTTGATGATGATTATTTTGTTATACAGAACCGGAGTACAAAGCGGACGATTGGTACAGGATATGAGTCACATGGACTTTACTACCTCCAGCCCATCCAGCCTTCATCTACACTTGCCTCCACTTCTACTACAGAGTCTCCAAGTCTTCTTCATCGTCGGTTAGGTCATCCAAGTCTCAAGAAGTTCAAAGTCATGGTTCCTCATTTGTTCCACCTGCAGTCATTAGATTGTGAGTCTTGTCAGCTTGGGAAACACGTTCGTTCTTCCTTCCCTAGCAGTACTCAGTCACAAGCTTGTTCTCCTTTTGATATTGTTCACTCAGATGTATGGGACCAAGTCGAGTCACTTCAGTTGTAGGACATAGATATTTTGTCACTTTTATTGATGAGTTTTCTAGATGTACGTGGATCTACCTACTTAAGGATAGATTTGAACTTCTCAGTGTTTTTCAAAATTTCTTCAAGAAAATCAAAAATCAATTTTGTTGTTTTATTCGTACTTTACGTAGTGATAATGCGAAAGAGTATTTTTCTGCATCATTTAATTCTTTTATGGTTGAAAATGGTGTCATACATCAATCATCTTGTCCCCATACCCCACAACATAATGGGATTGCTGAACGTAAGAACCGTCATATAATTGAAACAGCACGCACTTTGCTTATTAATGCTAATGTTCCTTTGAAGTTTTGGGGGGATGCTGTCCTCACTGCAGGGCACTTGATTAATAGAATGCCATCCTCTGCTATCCAGAATAGGGTTCCTCATTCCATATTGTTCCCCGATGAACCCTTGTTCCGTATCTCTCCTCGAGTCTTCGGATCAACTTGTTTTATTCATGATCTCACCCCGGGACTTGATAAATTGTCTGCTCGTGCAGTTAAATGTGTCTTCCTTGGCTATTCCAGAGTTCAAAAAGGGTATCGATGCTACTGTCCCTCCACACATCGCTTCTACATGTGGCTGATGTCACCTTCTTTGAAGATGCGCCCTTCTTTGCATCTCCCGTTGCGTCTGAGTCTGTCTCTCAAGTATTACCTATTCCTGACATTGTCCCGGTAGTTCCACTCACACCCATCATTGATCAGATAGATCCTCCTTCTCCTACGGAACTTCCTAGTCCTCCTCCCTTGCAAACTTATCAGCGTCGTGCTCGTCTCCCTCCTGTCGACCCACCTCCTACAGAAGATCCTAGTGACTCATCTCCTGCCCCGAATTCCTCTCCTACTCCGGATCCGTCTGCCGATTCAGACGACCCTCCTGTTGCCCTGCGTAAAGGTACACGTTCCACACGTAACCCTCATCCTATTTATAATTTCCTCAGTTATCACTGCTTATCACCTTCACACTATACATTTGTGTCTGCTATTTCTTCCATCACCATTCCTAAGTCCACGCAGGAAGCCCTTTCTCATTCAGGTTGGCGACAGACTATGATTGATGAGATGACAGCCTTAGAATCTAACCAGACATGGACTCTTGTGCCACCTCCTCCTGGTAAATCTATTGTTGGGTGTCGATGGATATATACTGTCAAAGTTGGTCCAGACGGAGGTATTGATCGTCTGAAAGCCCGCCTCGTGGCTAAGGGCTATACTCAGGTTTTTGGTCTTGATTACAGTGATACTTTCTCACCGGTGGCTAAAATGGCTTCTGTTCGTCTATTCCTTTCTATGGCTGCAATGCGACATTGGCCATTGTATCAACTTGACATCAAGAATGCATTTCTCCACGGCGATCTTGAAGAAGTTTATCTAGAGCAACCACATGGTTTCGTTGCTCAGGGGGAGTGTCGTGGGTATGTCTGTCAACTTCACAAAGCCTTGTATGGTCTTAAACAATCCCCGCGGGCATGGTTTGGGAGATTCAGCAGTGTCGTTCAAGACTATGGCATGATTCGGAGTGAAGCTGATCACTATGTCTTTTATAAGTTTTCCTCTCACAAATGTATTTATCTGGTTGTCTATGTCGATGATATTGTTATTACAGGTGATGATCATGATGGGATTGCAGGACTTAAACAACATCTAGTTCACCACTTTCAGGTCAAAGATCTTGGGAAGTTACGATACTTTCTTGGCATAGAGGTAGCTCATTCTAAGGCAGGCATTGCTATTTCTCAGAGAAAGTATGCTTTGGATATCTTAGAAGAAATCGGCATGCTGGATTGCAAGCCAATTGACTCTCCTATGGATCTTAATGTCAAGATCCTACCGGATCAGGGGGAGTCCTTTTCGGATCCAGGAAGGTATAGGAGGCTAGTTGGGAAGTTGAATTACTTGACCATAACGAGGCCAGATATTTCATACGCTGTTAGTGTAGTGAGTCAATTCCTAAATTCCCCTTGTGACAGTCATTGGGATGCCGTGGTTAGAATCCTGAGGTAAATCAAAGGAGCTCCTGGAAAAGGTCTCGTTTACACAGATAGAGGTGATTCAAATGTCGTCGCTTACATAGATGTTGATCGGGCTGGTTGTCCCTTTGATAGAAGGTCCACATCTGGGTACTGTGTTCTTATTGGTGGAATTCTAATTTCATGGAAAAGTAAAAAGCAAAATGTTGTTGCCAGATCCAGCGCTGAGGTTGAATATCGAGCTATGGCACTTCATTTGTTGGTTCTAATGATCAATTGGCAGACATCTTCACAAAAGCTCTTCGGGAACCAATGATAACTTACATATGTGACAAGCTGGATGCCTACAATCTATACGCTCCAGCTTGATGGGGAGTGTTAAGATATGTTGTAAATAGTAGTTTAATATGTATTCGGCTCAGGCCCGTTAGGTTTTCTCTATTTAAACTCATTAGTGTTTGTACTCATTACATAGAAATATACAATCAATAATACGGAACTACAGCTGCTCTGTAGTCGCAGACGTAGGCAAAGATTGGCCGAAATGCGTAACCAATGTCTTGCCTCTTATTTCACCACATAGGAATAGGATAATACTCTACTCTATGAATCTGGTATGGCCTATGCATGTGCTAATCTTTATGTTGCTTACCAGCGAAACTGATGTGCATGAGACCCATAACCTAGAACTTTTCAGAACAGACTGATTTTATATCAGTATATGTAAATTAACTTCCTTGCTGATAGCAAAAACTTTTTTTTTTGACAAATATATTTTAGGGAGTTGCAAATATAGCCGAGTTATCTAGCTCTTGTCTTATGCCATGTGTTGAATAAAAGAAAAAAACTGTTTTACAATAAAATGCCAGTGGTGTAACTTACACTAAGTTGAGTAATTTATTGGAATGTTAAATGTCATTTATAATTTATAATTTATAATACTAACATTTAGGTTATCATCCATAATCTCTGAAGCACGGACACCTCTTCCGAATGCCATGTCCGGCTGTCTGACACGTATCGTGTCGGACACCGACACCAACACCCACTCTTCATTTACTTGTATTTTTCAAAAAAATTAAAAATAAAACCAGTGTCCGTGTCATGTCCGGTGTCCGTGTCTGTGTTGGTGCTTCATAGTCCATAATTGATTCAGCAACAAATTGGTTAAACTATGCTAAAGCCCTTAATACTCAAAATTAGACAAGCGGGACCACACAGTGATAGGAACATGGAATATTTTATTTTCTTTCATTGCCTTTTGAATTTTCTTAGTTTCATGCTTACTCATTTCCTTCAAAAAATTTCCCGCCTAAAGGAAAAAATAAAAAAAATATGATATAGTTGTGCATATTTTAACAGACACTACTGAAGTTGATCTTTTGTCACAATTGTAACCATTACTAGTACCATTTCAAGAGTTCTCTGACTAGGTTTATACTTGGTAGAATCGAACAATATGATATAGCCATGCATATTTTAACAGACATAACTGAAATCGACCCTATGTTCATTACTCATAGTTGTAACCATTAGTAGTATCATCTCACGAACTCTCTTACTCTGATGCACTGCTTGGAAAATAGAGAATTTGATTCCTACTAAAAGGAATAATCAGGCAATATCAGACAGTTGTGCATCTTTGAGCAGCCACGGCTGAAATTAACCCTTTAATATTTACTCACAATTATAATCATCAGTAGTATCATCTCATGAGTTTTGTGACTCTTAAGGGACTCTATGGAAGATTGAGTATTTATTCATTCTCTGAACTACTAATAGTTATACTTATAACATATACAGACAGAAGTCTTTGCTTCCACCTTTTGAATCTGCAGAGATGCGTACTTTAGCAGAGAGCTTAAGTAGGTATAATATCTCTTCTCAGTCTTTTATACACCCTTGAGACACCCTGTGACTCTTGGCATTGTGGATGGGTCTAAATTTTCACATAATACCATTGTCAGGGATATCATTCGTGGGAATCCAGATGTGAAGTGGGAAAGCATCAAGGGATTAGAGAATGCCAAACGTTTACTGAAAGAAGCTGTTGTGATGCCAATTAAGTATCCCAAGTGGGTATCATTATTGAAAGCTTACTATGCCTAATATTCCTTAGAGCTATTGGTGACCTTTTTGTTTCGCTGTTTGTCACGATATTCTTGTATATGCTACAAAGGAGATCTTTTAGTTGAACTGTACGATGGCTTAATACTGCTTTAGTTTTGTGAGCAGTATTCTATGTTTATTTTCTTCTACACAAACCAATATTTATATAGAACTTTCTGAGTAATAAATTTGCAATACATATATTTCTTGATGTTATATTATCTGCAACTATAAGGAATATGCATGTTGATGGCAGTAATATTTGGGTAACTCTTGTGATGTGTCTATCTTCCTTTACTATCCGAAGTGAATAAATTAGACATGTTTTACTTTGTTAAGCATTTTCATGGTTTTCACAGCATCTCATGTTAGTCTGAATGAGTCCTGAGACAATATTAGAATGGCTTCCCTTTTGCAACTTTACCACAGATTGAATAACTTTCCTGGTAGGTTGCAGCATGCTGACAAGGGTTTTTGGTCTTGTGCTTTCTTTGTGGATTTCTGGTAGCTGTAATGAGTAAAATTCCCGAGTCTGTTGTCAGATGTTTTTCCCCTAACACCTTTTCAGAGATACTATAGTTCTCTTGGCATCCAACCTTACGAGTTTTATCTCATGGTTTCTTCAATGATGTGATATAATAGGGATTGTAGGGCTCAAATGAGTAAATGCAATTTTTTCTTTTATTTTCTCTGAGCACTAGAGGATTTCTTATTCTCCTTCTGTTTTCTTTTTCTTTTTTTATATGTTTCTCGAATCAAATGGGACAAAATGAGGTCTGGCAGACTCATTTTTGAATACTGCTTGTCTGAAGATAACAAAGCAACTAATGGCCTCGAGATTTGTATTTTGCAATTTTGACAACACCTGTTATTTGGTTTACTTTTTTAGAAACTTTTTGAGATCTTGATTTGAAGCATCTAGTAATGCTTATTGTATTATTTAGATTTAAGATATTGTCCTGAAATGGTTGACTGGTTGGTTTGCTCCACTTGCGTATGTGCAAATATGAGTGTAGTTGAGATATAGAATGAAATTCTTTCTCCTGGCAAAGCTGATCTTTTTTCACTTTTCTAGATACTTCACTGGTCTTTTATCACCATGGAAAGGAATTCTCCTTTTTGGCCCCCCAGGGACAGGAAAGGTTCGTATTACTATTCCTTCAGAAATATTTATAGATTGCCTCCTCATTGTCGTACTAAAATTGTATGAGAATGTTACTTTGTGTGTGAATAAAATTACATATTTGAAAAGTAACTTATGGAAGAAATAAGAAACTTTTCTATTTTCATATATTTGATGATTGTTAATATGACGTTTTTTCTTCTCTTTTTATTTTGAATAGTTGAATAACCGTACAAGATTTCTTTCATGCATTGCAGACAATGCTTGCAAAGGCAGTTGCAACAGAGTGCAAAACTACATTTTTTAATATTTCAGCATCATCTATTGTCAGCAAATGGCGAGGCAAGCATCTGACAGTTTTTGTCCCCTTTTTCCTGAATCTTTATGTTTACGTAAATGTTTGTATGAAACTTGAAAGTGTTCAAGATTTGAAAAAAGTGACTTAAATCTCTTGCTGATGCATCAGAATAGGACTATTGGATAATTGTGGTATATAACATTTTTTTTCAAAGAAGATAAAATAATCTCTTTCTAGATGACGATGTGACTAACTATTGTTTTTCTTTGTCAAAAAAAAAAGTGACTAACTATTGTTTTTCAAATACTACGATGCTGTCAACTACCATAAATCTTGCAAATTGGTTAGATACTCTATTTGGTTTGGCATCCTCTGTTTTACTCTGAAAAGTATATCTAGACAGGCTTACACAACATATAAACACTGTTCATGGAAATTTTTTTTTCTTCAACACCCAATTTTCATGAAAACCCAGTTTCATGAGAAGTTTTTTTTCTTCTTAAGTGAAATTATTTAAGGTATCAGTTGAAGATATGTCCGCAGGTTTTCTCTGCTGCTACATTTTAATTGCTGGCTTGTCGGCCTCCATTTCTTTTTCTTGATAAAAAGAGGACTTTTAAAGTGTTCCTCGTTCTTCTTTCTCTTAGTTTGCATTTTTTTTTTGAACATGTACATTTACCAAGCTTATTTTACATTGCAGGTGATTCTGAAAAGTTAGTGAAGGTGTTATTTGATCTTGCAAGGCATCATGCACCCTCAACAATATTTTTTGATGAAATTGATGCAATCATCAGTCAACGTGGTGAAGCACGCAGTGAACATGAAGCAAGTAGACGGTTAAAAACTGAGCTGCTCATTCAGGTGATGCTTGTTTCTTACATTGAACATTTTTTCATAATCATTTAGTAATAACTAGATGATAGCAAAATGATTAGTCCGTTAAATTTTTTTATAATTATTTATCATTTAGCTCTACCACACTTGCCCATAACAATTGATCCCCCCTCCCCCAAGATATCATATCTGGAAACTCTGTTAATATGATTTCAGAATTTATTCGCTAATCTAAATTAACTTCATTGAGCTTGTGCTAACATTGAAAGTTGTTTTGGTACAACAGTGATGATGAGGTTTTAATTTATGATTTTCTTTAAACTACTCTAACCCTCATAAATAGCCTAATCCGAGTGGCTTTGCTAACAGTGAAAGTTAGCACCTATATAGGACTCCTTCTTCTGGTGCCTCCCCTATGTCGGATGCATGTTATATGCAGTAGGGGACAAATGCCCTCGCTGATATGAGAAATATTTATAGAATACGCGCTATTTTCACTTAGTATAGGCTCAATGAAAACCCGTGTTTCTTCCAGTTCCTTTGCAGTATGCAGGAAGGTCCATAGGCAACTCATATTCAAATAAATTGCTGAAGTTATACTTCTGAAATATCATGACTTTGATCCATTAGTTATTTAAGTTTCCCTTGCAGTATGCAGCAAGGTCCATGAGCAACTCATACATATTTTGAACAGGAAACAAATATTAAGCTCACACTATGTCTCATCCAGATAAACTCTTGAAGTTATGCTTTTTCAATATCTGATCCTTTAGTTATTTAAGTTTCCAATGTTGATTGACATTTGAAACAAAAAGATTTTTTCTTTTAACTTGAGTTTATGCCTTATGCAAATTCAGTTCACCTTAATAAATTGAGTTTATGCCTTCTGCAAATTGAGTCTCAGTTCACCTTAGTAAGTTGATATGCATTATTTATTTACAACGGAGTGGCATCTACATTCTGCCGTGCTTTCTTGAAAATTAATCATTTGGATTAGATTGCAGATGGATGGTTTACAACGGACAGATGAACTTGTTTTTGTTTTGGCGGCAACAAATCTTCCCTGGGAATTGGATGCAGCCATGCTCAGACGTCTTGAGAAGCGAGTATCCTTCCAATATAAGCTTATGCTTAGTGTTCATGATAATTAAATAGGTCCCATTATTCTCGTCTTCTGAATGATATTTTACTTCGCTGACTCTGAAATTGATCTTTGGGGGAAGAAACGTGTATAATCTGTTAGGTTTCATTTTTTTTTGGTCCATGGAATAAATTATTGGGCATTTAGTATCAATTCATTGTTTACCTAATGCAATTTGAATTTTTATTTTTTACGGATGTACCTGGCCGTCTATCTAGGTTGCTTGGTTTGCAAGTTATCAATAGAACAGTAATTGTTCTTTTGTGGTTAAATTCATTTGCATTTTATTTCACGCATGATGGGCAAATACAGATGCTCGTACGAATCTCAGTGTTTTTACTTATTCAAGATATTTGGGACTTACAGAAATTTACTATTTTTTAGTTCCATTTTGCCACTTCATTTTACACCCTTTGATCAGCAAATTGATGCTCATCCTTTTGTTAGTGGGAGGATAGATCATACTTCAATGCTTACTTAGATGGTTTCTGATAAGCAACCTGATCTTGCAATTGAAAGCTCTGTAAATTCTTTCTAATGATTGTCCCTTGACCATAATTGAAAGATCTTGGTACCACTACCAGAGCCAGAAGCAAGAAGAGCAATGTTTGAGGAACTCCTTCCTCCGCAGCCTTATGAGGAACCGATCCCCTACGACTTACTGGTGGACCGAACTGAAGGATATTCGGGCTCAGATATCCGGTTAGTTTGTAAAGAGACGGCAATGCAGCCATTGAGACGCTTAATGTCAACCCTTGAACTGAGCCAAGATGTGGTGCCCGATGAAGGTATCACATTTATATAATCTACCCCCCCCCCCCCCCCCCCAGTTATCCCTGTTCATGATGTGTGCAGAGGAACACTGATAGTTGCTCACATTTTGATGTACCAGTACTGTTCCTTCTAATTTGATTTTTCAAATATGAGCATTTCTCATCAAATTAAGTAATACTGCCTATCTCATCAAGAGAATTTACTCCTCCCGAACTAACTATCTAAAGGTTTTTATTGAATTGCAGAGTTGCCGAAAATTGGGCCAGTCATGCCTGAAGATATAGTGACAGCTTTGAAGAACACAAGGCCATCTGCTCATCTCCTTGCTCACAAATATGACAAGTTTAATGCTGATTATGGTAGTCAAATACTTCAATGAAAAGATATACTAGTAGTTGTTATTGTTAGCCAACCTATGATTTGGTTGTCATAAAATCGCGGTTGTATAACTAGGAAGCATAAAATATTATTCTGTGTAGATCGATATAATTCGCACATTTTCTTGACATTCTTTTCACATTCTTCTATGTGAGCAACCATATCACTTTAACGTTTTTTGACTGGTTGTGATTTTTCACAATCCTCTGTTTGTGCTTGTGCAGCAGTCTTTTTAATATCTATCTGTAATATGCAACTTTATATTCGCTTTTCTCCATTAGTAGTTAGAAGTATCTTTAAAAAAACTAAAGTAACAAATGCTAACTTAAGTATCAAATGCTTGCTTTTTCAAAATCTAATGATACTTGGTTTCATTTTAAAATAATATTATCTGGACATATCCCTTCTTCCCACAAATTAATTTTTTTCCGTGTTATTTGATAATGAGAAAATGAGGACTTGTTTCAGCATTGGGTATTCAAAATGAGGAATAATAATTTAATGGTTTTTTTTTTCATACCCCCGACTTGTCTCCCATACCCCCCATATTAGTCAAATAGACCAAAATACCCCTGAATTTTTTTAAAAAAAGTTCAATTCTCATCATTATACATATATTTTCGGAAAAAAGTGAGTTTTCTCCCTAAATTTTCCGGATTTATACGTATTTCCGGAAAAAAAAATTGTAAATTTTCTGGAAATACGTAAAAATTCGGAATGTAATTTCCGGATTTACATTCCAAATTTACATGTATTTCCGAAATTTTTTTAAAAATAAGCTTCCAAATTTAGGTGTCGATCCGGAAATTTCAATGTTGAAATTTCCGGATTTACACCTAAATTCGGAAGGTTATTGTTTTTTTTAAAAAAATTCGTTTTAACTCGATTTTTTTCGTTTTTCAGTGGCTAGCAGTCGAGACTTTACACCAGGCGAGACATCTGGATCTACACCGGGAGATGATGCTGCTCCTAGGACTAGGACGAGGATCAGATTGGTCAGACAGGCCGGGCACGCTTCTGAGAGTCAGAGGCGTGTCCGACAGCGACAGGACCAGGCTGAGCAGCCAGAGATACCACAGGCTGAGCAGCCATATATACAGGAGCCTGCTGAGCATCAGGTTGAGGCTGTTGAGCAGCCTTTGTTGCACCGCGTAGTGGATCACCGCGTCAGTCGACTACTGGCCAGGGAGGTAATTACTTTAAATTATTTATTAATTACTTAATTAGTTTAAATTATTTAATTAGTTTAAATTATTTATTAATTACTTTTATTTTTTTACAAGACCGAGGTACGCTGAAGGTTGCATCTCAGGAGGGGAAGATATCCAGTATTAGACCTGAGGTGCACCACCCTCATATTGCAACATGGTTGCAGCAGGCGAGGCTATTTCAGTTGGACGCCACACCTCTCAACAACATCAACCATGAGCTTGTATCTGCTTCAAGTGCGATGATCTGAAGCTGATACATTTTCGGGAGCGGATCGATAACCTGCGACTGGACCAGGTCATTTTTACGCCTTGGGAGGACCACAGACTGCACATTCCATTCCACACCATGGCGCATTTCAGAGGTTGGATGATCTGGGGCGACATTACTGTCACATATATGGCTGACCGGGTCCGCTGGCAGTTTGGGCGCATCCAGCAGATCCCTCCTGCACCCATCTTAGGCCCACGTCCAGATGTGATCTCCATTTTAGAGAGATTGTCGGTGTATCCATCCCCAGCACGAATTTTTTTCGTACTAGCAAAGTCGCAGGCATGGCGGGTGAGTGCACCGATGACTATCTACCTTGGTATCAGCGGGTGTCCATTCCACGACTGACTGCAGCTGAGGAGGTACCAGAGCAGCATGGACCAGAGCATGTACCAGAGCAGCAGGCTGTAGCTGAGGGAGTTGGTCCATGGACGTAGCAGGATGCGATGAATGCTGCCGCTGGACACATATTTGATGCTATGGGTTGTGAGGGAGGCATTCCAGCCGATGCATATGGCAGCCTCCTCCAGGCATTAGGATAGTTAGACTTTCATCCGTAGATGTATTTTTGGATATGTACTCGTATTTTATCGACTTTATTATACATAAATTCGGAAGCTATTTTAAAAAAATTGCGTTCCGGAAATACACATAAATCCGGAATTTTTTTTACCCCCTTTCCGAATTTATGTGTATTTCCGGAAAGTTCGGTTTTTTTTTTTATAAAAAAAATGAGGGTATTTTGGTCAAAAAGGCAAATATGGGGGTATGAGAGACAAGTTGGGAGGTACCAAAAAAAACCCTAATTTAATTACTTCCTCCGAAGAAGATATGTTTGGATTCGCGGTTAATTGGACATGATCATGGAAGTTACAACTTGGAGTTTTGCTTTTGACGTGAGTTTAGGAGTCACCGGACGTGATACCAAAAAAAGAACTTTGAAGTGAAATCTCATAAAAAAAAAATGAACTTTGAAGTGAAATGTTGTCGTCGTCAAAAAAAGAGTGAAATGTTGTTGGAAAGTGATTAACGTCTGTTAGATTTGACAATTAAATAACACGCATATATATCCCATTGTATGCCAGATGACGTAGTCTTTTGCGTGATGAAGTGAATGTAAAAAATTCATTCATGAAATTCAACTCAGAGAGATATCAAGGCAACACATACCAAATGGTCAGCGTGTTCATGGCGCGTATTCAAAGTTCAAATGTTTGACAATGAGAGTTTTCTTAACGGTTTCTATATATTAACCGCGGATATATCCCTTGTCCTGCAAGCTACAATATATTAGCAACAAACCCGCAATTTCAATCTTTTGCAAAACATGAAAAAATGGCACACGAAATGAGTAGAAATTTCTAAGTATAATACCATCAATCACTTCGTAAGTTCCATGAAATTAAAAGTAACGTTAGATTCCCCTATAAATATAAAGTCTTCAATACTATGTTACATCAACATTAAGTATTTGTCTATATACACAAAAACAACACCAATTTGAAGCTTTTTGCCATCAGACAATACAGTGAGTTCCAATTCTCAAACGCCACCACTTCATGAACATTATTATTCATGAACATTTTCTCTTTCTCTACAAAAATACTTTCTCAAATAAGGTGGGAGATTTCTCTCTCTTTTCCTTTCCTCTCCTCCTCCTCCTCCTAAAGTTGTTCTCTTCTCTTCCTTCTCCTCCTAACTCTGAAAAGGAACCTTAAGGATAAATTAATCGTTTAGACACACATTTTCTTACAATATTTAACTTCCTGTTTTGCAGATTGATGTATAAGTTGGATCACTACTAAAGGTTTATTGAAGTTGAATAGAAGTCGTGTATACCAAAGGGAGAATGAATCAGCTAGCTAACTAGTGTAATTTATTATTGTATTAGTTCATTTATTTGTTAAAATTTTGTTAATTGTTTCTTTTGCTTCCTCAATAATGGAGTTAATTATATTTCCTTTCTATATGGAATACTACTGATTTCTTTCCTTGTAATTGGTTTCTCGTTGTCAAAATATGGACTTAGCAGCTACGTTCAACCCGATTTTGCACCAAACAATTCTTATTATAACTTTGTTGTGCATAAACCGAATCTGCAACCACTAAATCTTCTCAGTTGTTTGCTTCAATTGAGAAGCTATATGTTTCGTTTGAATGATAAGATAACTTCATCCTTATTGGCGTTTACTCAAGTTTGAAAATTCATAAGCATACAACTCTTCTCTCATATGTGGGAGCACGTTGCTCAAAATTATTGTACATAGACCTCAGAGAAACTATATAATGCACGTGGTACCCAATTTCCCGCATCTTTCTATAAAATCAGCAACCGTCTTATCATATTGTTGTTTCAAATTCATGAAGTGGGTTGCTAAAACTTCAGGTTGAGGTTTAAAAAACCAATAAGGGAAACACCTCTCCATGTACACCAGTTTTACATGGATTGAAGTGGAAGTGTGGAACTGTGGAAAACAATATTTCCAAATAAAGGTTATATCCTTATCAATGACAAAAGAAATAGTTGCAATTTATATACTCATTATGTTTAGCCTCTCCACACTTAACATTATATTCCATGGTAGGCATGTCATGTTAACATTTTGTCCACTATATATATATATATATATATATATATATATATATATATATATATATATATACACCGAATGAGTATATTCGGACCATTGCCGGCTACCCACGGAGTGTTCCAACCCTTTTAACAAAAAGTCTAATCTTCGTTCGTGCTTAGGATCAAACTTTGCACTCACCAATACCAAATACTGAATTTGTCCAGCACTGAGTCGACCTTGTGTCCCAAGGTAAATTATTTCACTGGGCCAACAGTGTTGGTTGCTGAGATCTTTAATTGCTCACATTACATCATTAACTACAAGATATCTTTAATTAAAAAACAAACAATTATATGAGATCTTGTAATTAATGACATAATTAGAGCAGTTAATTTTAGTCTAATATTTATAATTAAAATTCTCATTTCTCATCAATAATCAAGGCTTTGTTAGGCAAGGCCAAACCACACTAGCTTATAGCGCATAAACTCATTTCAGGTGTTTGACATGACTAGCTTATAGAATTTTTTCACTAGCTTATAACGTTTATTGAAACACTAATTTAAGTAGCGTTTGAGCTTATCGTTTATAGCATTTCATTTTTTCCCATTTCTATCCTTACTATTTTAATTAAATTTTCCATATATTATTCGCTAAATGAATCGTCTCTCTCATTTTAAAGAATTAATTACAAATTCCAATTTATGCCATTTTATTTTTATAAGCTAGTTTCACAGCTAATTTTACCAAACACATTAATTCATTCTGCTAGCTTATCCTCTATTAGATATCTGATATCAACTCATCCGCTATCCGCTCTTTTTTCACCAAATAGAGCCTTGGACGTGTTTGGAATCTATATTTGATTAGCGGTGATATGTGAAACCTGTATCCAGTCAAAAGAAATGGAGAGCTACGATGGAACGAAATTGAGAGTTCCATTTAGAGAGGTAGAAACAAAAACCAGAAAAAATTGTTACCGAAATATTCATTCACTTCACATTTATTTATAAAGTTTTCGCCTTCAAACACTTCAACTTGTCATATTTTATTTTAAAAACATGTCCAAAAATGACATCTAGAATGCTTTTATGTGTATAAGTGATACTTTTAATATAAGAATTATAAGATGAGATCCCATAGAAATTTTTGTTGACTTAAATATCGGGGAGAAATGGTTTGTGCAAGGTGCGATCACTAACTTTGAAATAGGAGTATGCAAAGATTTCATGATTTATTGGGTGGCAAGTGGCGTATTTCTAGACACAAACACTTTTTCATTGTATCGTGATTTTCCTCATTCACTTTCTCTCCCTCCTCTCTCCAATTAATCTTTCTTTTTTACTTTATGCTTCAATCAAAGTTATTAGTTATTCTGCAAATATCTTGCTATATATATATATATCATCATTAATTATGTTACATTGTAGTGGCTTTGCATTGGGAGGGAATCACAACCCCAACTAGGTCTATACCCCTTCGATTATTCGGAATAACGAGAGGCAATAGCGTACAAACCTGAATCGGTCGAACCAGAGGGTTAGACCGAGTCGACATTGTCAAAGATTGCCTATATGAAGAACATGCATAGCCTTTTGTCCTCATTCACCCCATCGATCCCTGTTCAATTTTCTACTGAGTTGCTACTTTCAATCCTTTGGTCTCTTTTTGATTTTGCTTTGTAGCAATGCCACAAAGACCATCAAGTTGTTTTGTTACGATTTCCTCGTACGTGTTTTGTTGTTGTTGTTGTTGACCTTTTTGAAATAATTCACTTGATTTCATGTTGATCCCATGTGCCTTGTTCCTTGAAGTTCTTTGGTGATTCTCATCTTTGTTTCAATTATCTTACGGATGAGAAGAATCGTTTTGAATTTTTATCACTTGATTTATTTTTTCATTTTAGCATTTGCATTAATTAGTTGTCTTGAATTTTAAATTCAAGATAAATAATTAATCAAAATGCTAAAATGAAAAAAAATAAAGCGATAAAAATTCAAAGAAATTTCGTCTCATTTGGGAGAGATAATTGGTGTCAAAAGACGAGGATCACCAAACTACTTTGAGGAAAGAGACAAATGAGATTACCATGAAATCAAGTTAGTTGTTTCATAAAGTTCAACAACAACATCCAAACACTTACGAGAATCGTAAACACAATTTGATAGTCTTCGTGGCATTGCCACAAAACAAAAAAAGAGACTAAATGATTGAACTTATCACCTCAGTAGAAAACAAGGATCGATGGGGTGAATGAGGAGAAAATGCTACGCAGGTTCTTCATATAGCTAAGCATTGGCAACGTTGACTCGATTTAACCCTCCAGTTCAATCGATTCAGCCTTGTACGACTATTGCCTCTCGTTATTGTGAATAACCAGAGGTATATAGATCTGGTTGAACTGCGATTCCTTCCCAAAGAATAGCTATTACAACGTGACATAATGTTAATATATAACAACAAAATTACAGAATCACAAACAAGTTTTGATTGAGACACAAAGAAAAAATTAGTTTGACTGGAGAAAGACAGGGGGAGGGGAAATGACGACACAACGAAAAAGTGATGTCTTTGAGCATTTGTCTATGGGGGAGTTTGGATTTAGAGAGCATAGGGAGGGAGTGCTGAGATTGAGGTTGTGCTATTGTTGTGTTTATATAATGTAATGCAGTAAATGCAGTCAGAGAGTGTGCAGTCTGAAAAATGAGGAGAGTTAAATGTTTTTGAATAATTTTAATGCATGCAATAACTCTTTTGCAGAGCTTTGACTTTGGAACCGTGTTTTTTGACAACTCTAATTTCAAAAAGGCCTTACACCTGAATTGACGCATGTGACCCTCAACCTTGTGTGTAGGAGGATTTTAATTTGTCCTTAACTCAATTACATGGCCAATGAAGTCTGGAATCTATATCTATATCTATATCTATATCTATATAATATACAAAAGAGAATGATGTTCCAAGCTAATAATCTGATTTGTCATCACTTAAGCCTATCCACGTCAGATTAATGAAATTACTGCCTACATGGAAAAAACTTAAATGAGCTGGACGCCTAATAGGATGCCAACACAACGTATTACTTTGCATATTTGGTGCTGGATTTAAATGAAATTCAAAGGCTTCCAATAGAAGCTAGGTGAGACATGATTAATTAGTCTATTAACTTTTGGCAAAATTTCAAAATACTGCCTAATGTATAACCGTGTAACTTGCAGGAGTTAATGCAAAAGGTTATAATCAAATTTTTTGTGAGTTTTAATACACCCACGTTATTATAATTTTAAACCAAATTCATTTTTTTTTCCTTTTTGCAAATTACATTTCACATGAATAGTCTCCCAAAATTTCAAATTTGCTGCAACCTATGAATTTACATTAAAAAACACTTTAATACTGACAGTGTATATTAAAAAAAATAATAGGAATTCAGATGTAAACCAAATTAAGGATTGCAACTTATTTGAGAGATATAACCTGTTTTGTTATCTTATGTTTATTTTGTATTAGAAAATCAAATAAAAATACATTTTTAATTCAATCATTTGACCTCTCTATATTAGTTTATTAATGGCTGGTACAAAATTCAAAATCATCACCAGCATGATTCGTTTAAATGTACAACATTAATGTCTGATACAAAATTCAAAATCATCTCCAATTTGGCAACTTATTATTAGAATTCACCATACTCTTTAAAACATATACAAATGTTTGTTTTTATAAATGGCAATCTTTAATGCCCTATTCATAACGCATGATATGTGCTTCTAAAAACTTTAACACACCAATTTATATATAACAATCTTAAATTTGTATAATAATATAGATATAGATTAATGGCAGGTGTTGTACCAAAAAAAAAGATTAATGGCAGGTGATGATGTTTTGACTTTTTTAAAATTGAAATATACATATTTTGGACAAACAATCAATACTTTGCAATAACAGTCATTTTATATATGAATATCGAACCAAATCAGCTTATTGCCATTTTCAATTATGGAATGTTATTAATTTAAAAATTGCTAAGATTCAAAAAGTTTCTTAAAAAAAATTCAAAGGTCAACTTTCTATTAAACATAAAAGCAGTTCCAAGTAGGGAATTAGAGTATTGGCACACAAATTTATCTGCAAAATACAATTAATCAAGATTTCACTTTGTTTCTAGCATAAATACAAATTGATTGTTTTTATTTGATTATTTTTATGTCACTCTCTTTTTGTCTTCTTGGTGTGAATTACCATTTCTTCATGAAGTGGTTGAAATATTATGTGAGACCTTTTTTGCGACTTTGCAGTTTAGCGTAAAAAAAGGAAGTGAAGCACATTTGCTTAAGGTTAGCTTATTTCTTTCATTTTTTCGACTCCCTAAATGTTTTTATTTTCTCCATACAAAGTTTTTCTCCAATATAGTGCACAATTTTATTGGAATCATTTCGTTGTTGAGGTATGATTTCATAAATATAATTTTCCATGCATCTTTCTTTTAAATTGCGGTCGAGCATTTTGGGACAAGAGGATTTCACAAGAGGTTAATGGTGATGCTTTGGACGAGGTATGGTAATTACCCGAAATCCTGAGAATTATTGAGAAACTTTGTCGTTTTCTCTATTAATCTCCTCAATGATTCTACTACCAAAGAGAATTCAATGGCACAATCAAAAAGATAATTGGTTTTTGGAGAAAGACTTACAAATTCAAAACATTTCCCAATTTTTTTTTCAATTTCCTGTTTTCCCCTACTCCTTCTCTTTGATTATTTTCTTCTCCTTCTTCTTTTCTTATTCTTAATTCTCTTCTACCAGATCTTTTTAATATGTATGTAGAGGTTCTTTTCTTTCCTCTATTCCCTTCAAATTTTACATTATTTTTCCAGTTTTTGATTAGTTTTCTTAATACATCCAATTCAATCTTTATCCTTTAAGTTCTTGCTCATCTGTTTCTCTAAAATTTAGGTTGAGATGAGTGGATGCACATGCATATGGTCCTATTAATTAACATCAATATGTTTAACGCACATGTGAACAGTTCGAGTTTTCATGCATTGGTATCCAATATATATTCAATTCATACATCCACAAACGGCAGATTTTGATCATTTTTCTTATTTTGTTAAGATTTGGGCTGCAATTTTTAGGGTCATTTACATTCCTTGCACTATTATATTATGGTCAATTACATCTTACGAGTATATCAAATTTTTTCGTTCGTGACATATAGCAATACGCCTCAAGTTTAAAGAAAATTTAGTCATGTTTTTTCTTTCTCCTTCTCTTTAAAACAGGTATGTTACTACAATCTCTGAATTTTGATATAGATAAAACATATATGGCCATGGATATGGGTTTGCAAATAAAGGCTTTACATATAACACTATTTTGTCCTTAACAATTTGAAAATCTGTCTATGATAAACTGAGGTAAAATTAATGGTGGAGAGATGAACGAAAAAGAATTATATGGAATAACATTACTGTTTAACTTACTATAGGAAATATAGTTATTTGTACATATAGTTATTTACACATAGACATCGTAGATGAGTTTCTAATCTTGATTCTCAACATATAGTATATCAAAAATAAAATTATTCACCATAAAAACTTTTCATATTTGAAAATCAATCTATTAATAAACGAAAATGTTACTCAAAGTCCAAAATCTGATTTGTCGTAACAGTAGTGTTTCTAGGGGAAACAATTAAATGCATATCCTACGAAGCTCCTCCTAATCGGTAAAGTTACATGTATCAACCGAGTATCATGGTTAGTATACTTATTCTCTCTTTAAAAACGTTTGCGTCATTTATAAGGCATATATTCAAAAAAAATCCTTATGTATTACAACACTTTGAATGTAAAAAAAAGATTTTACTAAAATTTTCAATACCAAATAAATTAATAGCAATTAAACATTGACTCATTTAGGAATTATTTTCAAGTATTCCAATTATATGATTTTATTTTTTGGTTCGGACCATTAATGCTGGATACCTACGGAGTGTCCTAATATCCGCTCGTGCTTAGGATCAAATTTCGCACTGGCCAACACCGAGTTTGTCCACTGCAGGAATCGAACCCGAGAGCACCGGGTCGACCCCAGTGTCCCAGGGTAGAAATTATATGAATTTGCAATCATTACAATTGTGAAAGATAGATAGATAGTATGCAATCAGCTGATTTATAAATGTGCAAACCAAGCTATGAGGCTAGGTAAACAATCATCACTATTGGTTGGCTAGGGAAGCAATATGAGGACGTCGGCTTTCGGGTTGGAACCCAGTGTGAGCAATGATAGTGTGTGTGGTGTTTATTTGTGAGTTGTAGACAAAAAAATTCCGTCAAATATGGAGGCATTTGATATCTAATTGATTGAAATCTTTTTTTGTTTCAATAACATATTCGCTATCTAAAATAAAATTTGTATACAAAAATGAAATGTTTTTTATTTTGATAATACAAAAATGAAATGTTATTTATGCCATAATCATATGGAATTTATTATTACCATTTACATTTAATCAGGTACCCAAAAAATAGCAACACGCAAATAAAATGACACCACTTCCCATGGAAGAAGAGCATATTATGTTTACGTAAAAATCAATTAACATGATTTGCCGTTATTACTAACCATAGATACATTTTTGTTTACTTCTTTTATTTGTTAATCATGTTTATCCGCTGAATTAGTTAAATTTAAAATTCTGCATGAAAATTGTTCCCCGTGCATCGCACGGGTTACATACTAGTTTATTACATAGCGAAATATCGTAATTAATGACTATAATTAAACATCTTCATCAACTATACTAAATTTTAATTCTAATTGTGGTTAGTTTTTTATTCTTATAATAACAAGTAAAAATGTTATATTTCACCAACATGGTGTAGCACAAATGGTAGATACTTGAGCTTCTTAACCATTTGGTTAAGGGTTCTATCTTTGGTTGGTTCGTATGGAAAAATATCATGTGGGAGAGGTCAATTTTTTAAATGGATTGCAGTACCTTGAGAAATAAGTCTTTGCAGTTGTGCGCATAAGATACCTTAGTTTACCAAAAAAAATGTTGAATTTTTAAGCATTATTTGTTGTGCGTCTCAATCTATATAATATGCTTTAAAAGCATCAATCTATAGACGATGGCTGCAAGGACGGCGCTGACTACCGAAGAACGAGATCTTGTTGATCGAAGTACAAAGAAAAGTAAAGGAGGGGAACATCCTTTCACAAGGGATTCCTCTATGCCAATAAACTATGATGATCTGGTGGAAAAGGAAGACCCTTTGGCTAGGAAAACCAGTGAGAACTCTTATCGCAACGTAGTGGTTGGTGTTACGCAGGAAGAAGAGGAAAAATTTATTGATGCTAGCGATGGTGAGACTGAGATGGAAACACCGAAAGATACTAATGGCAGTAGCAAAGGAGTGGATGGAGAGAAGGAAAGGAAGGATGACAATCCTGCTGTGACTATTATTGAGAAGAGGGTGGGTAAATATGAATGCCCTGAGTTCATATTATCCCCTAATGAGGAGGAGCGCATCCGAAAACCATGGAAGTACGGGGTCATAGTGAAGTTGCTGGGACGAAAGATTGGTTACCGTGCTCTAGAATCTCGATTACAACAACTTTGGGTGCAGAAAGGAGTCATTAACATTATTGATATTGGAAATGATTATTTTCTTGTTACTTTCTCTAGCATGGATGATCACAAGTATGTGATTACGCAAGGGCCTTGGCTTATCTACGATCACTACCTCACTGTTCGAGAATGGAGTCCGAATTTTCTCCCTTCTAATGAGCCTATTCAAACAGTTGCTGTGTGGGTGAGGGTATCAAATTTGCCGATTGAGTACTATGATGCTGGATTTCTTGTGCAACTTGGCAACCGTATTGGACGAGCGGTAAAGGTCGACAAGAATACCCTTCAAATGGAGAGAGGGAAGTATGCAAGGTTCTGCGTCGAGGTTGATCTAAGGAAGGCCCTACTAGCCATGTTTGAAGTAAACGGGAATGTGTACAAGATTGAGTATGAAGGGTTGCACCTCTTGTGCTTACGATGTGGTCGGTTCGGGCACTATGTTGAAGGCAGCTCGGAGAAGACCACAACTAACGAAGGTGCCCAAAACCAACCTGAACAGAGGGACAATGACAGTGTGACAAAACGGGATACAGTGATAGTTGAAAATAATATTAATGATTCATCAAGAGTAATCAAAGAGCCTACAATTGTGCCTAAAATCATGGAGAAACGTGGTAATGCCAAGGTGGTTACAACTAGCACTAATAAAGGCTCCTCAAGTGGAATCAACAATGTTGACCAAGTGAATGGAATATTCCCTAATAGCAATTTTAATGAGCCCACACGTGAAGCATCAAAACGCAAACCTGAAGGTACTCCTCAGCGCAAATTTAACGTGGAAAATAAGGGGCAGTCACATGCTACAGTGTAGCAGAGTATAAAGGAGAGCTAGTCCCTTTAATGAAGCACGTGATGAGCATAAGCCAGGAAAATATCAACGCAACCAATAGTGATTTTGTTCGTGGAAACCCAGTAGTGGCTCGTGTTTCTTCATCTCATTCAACGCAAAATCCACCACGGCCACCTGATGACAATCTAGTTACAGGTATTCTTCAAAATGATTATTATTCATCTTTGCTTAAGAGTCATAATAGTGATCTTGCACATCTCCATTCTTCTCTCCAAGAAGATATGGAGGTTGTACAAGAGACCTTGGAACTGGCTGAGGATAACTGTGAGCAGCGTGGTGGTGTTAGCATGCACTTGGATTAGTTTCTTAATGAATATTCAAGATAATAAGATTTTCCTCTGGAATTGTAGAGGTGCAGCTAGCCCTGAGTTTTTTTGTAAGTGCAAACAATATTTGGATATTCATCATCCTGATATGGTTGTAGTTATGGAGTTGCGGGTGGATGCCGAACGTCTTCGTAGAACCTTTAATCTTTTGGGTTTCGATGAATTTCATTTTTCTAATGGTCGTGGTTTTTCTGGTGGCATTATTGTAGCTTGGAAGAGTGATATAATTAATGCTTCAGTTCTTTTGACACACTTTCAATTTATTCACCTCAAGATAACTCCACTTGATGGTCCGGCTTGGAATTTTTCAGCTGTGTATGCTAGTCCTAGTGATGAGATTAGGCGCATTCTTTGGAGAGATCTTCATACTCTAATGGCATCTTGTTTTGATGGTTGGTTAGTGGCAGGGGATCTTAATGATATTTTAGGTGCTCATGAGAATAAGGGAGGTGCAGGTATAAATATTCATAAGGCTAGAGTTTTTGCTGATAACATTGCTTCTTGTAATTTGCTAGATTTGGGTTCCGTTGGCTCTAAGTACACTTGGCGCGGTGGGCTTTCTAATGGAGTTCGTATGTACCGTAGATTGGATAGAGGCCTTTGCCATGATGACTGGAGGGTTAGATTTCCTGATGCTATTGTCAAAGTGTTGCCTAGAATTGACTTTTCAGATCACCATCCTCTGCTTATCTGTCCTTATGGAGTTGGTGTGGGGTTCCGATCAAAACCATTTAGATTTGAAAGGGCCTGGCAAACCCATCCTTTGTACAAAGAAGAAATTGCTATGACTTGGAAGGGGGACCTGGATATTATTCAAAATACTACTAATATGAAGCTTCATCTCACTGAGTGGGGGAGTAGTGTCTTTGGCGATGTGAAAAGAAAGAAGAGACGCATTTTGTCTAGATTGGATGGTATTCAGAGGAAAATTGCTGAAGAGGGAGGTAATATTTTTCTAACAAGATTAGAGCATAATCTTCACAGGGAGCTTAATTCAGTGCTTTTCCGAGAAGAGCTTATGTGGCATCAGCGATCCAGATCTCAATGCCTTAGTGATGGGGATAGAAATACTCGCTTCTATCATGTTAAAGCTCTTAATCGGCGCCGCAAGAATAGGATTGTTTCTCTTCGAAATGATTCTGGTGAGTGGATTGATGACGAAACTGATCTTAAAGGTATGGTTAATAATTTTTATATTAATCTTTTTAAGGAAGATTCTATCTTTGGCACTTGGGAGAACACTTCTTTTACTTTTGGTGCCTTGTCTGATGCGGAGATAATTAGCTTGGGAGATGTAGTGTCCAGAGAGGAAATTCGGTCAGCTTTGTTTAGTATGGGGGCGTGGAAGGCTCCTGGTCTTGATGGTTTTCCCCCGGGTTTTTTTCAGAAAGAATGGCATGTTGTGGGTAATGCTTTGGTGAACTTCATTCACAAGGTTTGGGAGAGTCCCAATGAGATTTCAGCCGTTAACCAAACTGACATATGCTTGATTCCCAAGGTTAGTAGGCCTGAGTTTATTTCTCAATTTCGACCTATTTCTTTGTGTAATACAGTTTATAAGGTGGCTACGAAAGTGATTGTTAATAGGCTCAAGGAGCATATGAATAAGATCATTTCTCCCTTCCAAACTAGTTTCATTCCGGGGAGGAATATTCATGAGAATATTGTTGTTGCGCAAGAGCACATTCATACGATGAGAAGAATGAAGGGTAAGAAGGGTGGAGTTGCTATTAAAGTTGATCTGGCCAAAGCCTATGACAGGCTTAAATGGTCCTTTATTCAGTTGGTGCTGCGTGAAGTTGGCTTGCCTGAGCAATTGATTGCAATAATCATGGCTTGTGTTACTAGTGTACAATCTAATGTTATGTGGAATGGTAACCGTAATGTTTTCTTTCACCCGCAGAGAGGTATTCGCCAAGGTGACCCTTTGTCCCCTTATATTTTTGTGATGTGTATGGATAAATTATCGCATATGATTTCCCAAGAAGTTGAGTTTGGCCATTGGCTCCCCCTTCATGTTGGGCGTAATGGTCCAAAGATTTCTCACTTGATGTTTGCAGATGATTTATTGCTTTTTGGCCAAGCCTCGGTGAAGCAAATTGAGTGTATAAATTCCACTCTAGGGAAGTTCTGTGAGATGTCTGGTCAACAAGTCAGTATTGAGAAGACTTCTATGTTGTTTTCTTCTGGAGTTCCTATTAGTGTCAGGAGAAGGTTGGTTAACAGCACGGGTTTCAAAGAAGTCCGATCTCTTGGAAAGTATCTTGGTGTGCCTCTCACTGGCAAAGCGCCAAAAATCTCTGATTTTGATTATTTGGTTGACATGGTAAAGAGCAAGCTTACCAATTGGAAGGCTAATCAGCTTTCCTTTGCTGGCAAAGTGACTCTTTCAAAATCAGTGCTAGAGGCCCTCACTACAAAAAAAAAGCTCATTTGCGAGGGACATTAGCGAGGGAACCCTGGTCCCTCGCAAATTTAAGAATTAGCGACGGATTGGTTGAACATTAGCGAGGGAATTGGTTTTCTCGTTTTTTCTGGACATTAGCGACGGAATGGGCACGTTTAGCGACGGAATTTCCCTCGCAAAACACAGGGCGCCAATTTAAAATTGCGTGGCACGCAAAATAAGGAGGTTAGCGACGGATTAGCGACGGATTTGATGTCCCTCGCAAAACGTTCTGACCGTTGCAGTGCCTAGGGACGCGTGGCACGCAAAACGAGGAGGTTAGCGACGGATTTGATGTCCCTCGCAAAACGTGACAATTAGCGACGGATTTTCTGTCCCTCGCAAAATCCGTCGCTAACCTAAATAAATGTACCGTTTTTCTTTTTTTTTCCTCACTCTTCTCTCTCACTCTTCACTACTCTTCTCTCTCACTCTTCACTCTTCTCTCTCACCACCCATCCGAATACTCCCCTCTCTCACCCCCTTCTCTCAAATCCACAACCACAACCACCACACAACCACCACCACCACCACCCACGGAACTCCTCTTCGTCTCCTCTCTCCCTCTCTCACGATTTCCCTCTTCTTCCACCACTACCACCACCCACGAAACCACCACCACTACCCACGAAACCACCACCACCGGAGCTCCTCTTCCTTTCCTCTCCTCTATCTCTCTCTCTCACGATTTGCCTCTTCTTCCACCACCATCACCCCCCACGAAACCACCACCACCACCACCACCGGAGCTCCCATTTCCCTCAATTTGTAAGTTTTGATTTGCACTTTTTATGATGTTATAATTTTAATTTTTGATTTATTGAAGTTGTTTTAATTTATTTATTATTTGCTTGAAATTGAAATTTGTTAGGATTGAAATTTGGTGTTTGAAGCCTACAATCGCACCGGAGTGCGCACCGTCACCGAACCACCTCACCGGACGTCAATCTCGCTCATAACAGTTAGTTTTTAAAATAAATTGTTGTTTTTAAAATAAATTGTTGTTGTTGTTGGTTAGGATTGAATTGGTTAGGATTGAATTAGTTAGGATTGAATTATTTGTTGTTGTTATTGTTGTTGTGTGTTAAGTTTTGAATTAGTTAGGATTGAATTATTTGTTGTTGTTGTTGTGTGTTGTTGTGAATTGGTTAGGATTGGTTAAGTGATATTGTAAAATGTGAGTTGTAGGATTAAGTGTGAAATATGAGTTAAAATTGAGTGAATATTGTGAAATGTGAATGTTAGTAATTGAAAAATGAATATAAATTTGTTAAAGTGAAATTGTTGAGAAGAGTTAGATTGAAAATTATTGAGAATTAAAAATTGTGTATGTTGTTAATTGTGTCAAATAGTTGAAATTGAAAAGTGTATTATTTTAGAGTTGTTAATTGAAAATTGTTTAATTGTTGTTTTGATGAACCCTAGGTTAGATGACTGTGTGTTGTTGATGGAAAAGGGTGAGGTGTTGTCCCTCACCCCCATAATTTGCTCGAAATCATCTCCATTGAGATAATTGCGAGACGATACTAACAACGGTAAGGTTGGGAGTTATATGAAATAACTTCCTTCACTACTTGGATGGAAAAGGGTTTTGTGCTGTCCTTGACCCCCATACTCGGCTCGGAATCATCTCCACTGAGATCATATCGATGCCACTAACTTGATAGGTTATTGGGAATGTTATGGGAATCTAACACATTTTCTTAAATATGTGTAGATGAATTGGTATGAATTTAATCGTGATTGGGTGTATGATCGGTTATTTCCTAGAAGAGCGGGTTTAAAGCAAAGTTTTGTAATTGGGGTTGAACAGTTTCTTGTTGTAGCGTGGCGACATGAATTGGCTAGACGGGAAAAGGGGGTTAGATGTCCATGCTTAAAATGCGACGGAATACCTATTAAGACCGATGCGGAGACAGAGCAGCTTAGGCAGGAGCTGCAATCTACTAAACAGCAGCTGGAGGATACTCAAGCGGAGGTTAGGGGCTGGAGGGCAGACCATGCGAAGGTGCTAAGGAGACAGGAGCTGATGTATAACTATTTTAAGAGCAAGAATATTTTTCCAGATGAGGAGGAAGATCAGGAGCAAGCTCAGCAGTCAGAGGAGTCAGAGGAATCAGAGGAGTCTGACGGCAGCTATTAGGATAGTTTGACATTTCTGTACTTTTTTATTCGGATATTATGTTATTTTTTATTCGGATAATATGTTGTTTTAATTCGGATTTTATGTTGATTTGGATTTATATTATGTTGATTTGGATGGAATTAAAACTGTTTTAGGTATAAAATCAGGTCTATCAATAAAAAAATAAAAATAGGTTTAGCAGAAAAAAAAAATTTTTAAAAAAAAATTGAGATTAGCGAGGGATTTAGCGAGGGAAAAAAAAATTTTAACAAAAAAAAAATGGATTAGCGAGGGGAAAAAAATTTTTTTAAAAAAAAAAGGGAATTAGCGAGGGATTTAGCGAGGGAAAGTTTTTTTTTTTTTTTTTAAAAAAACGATTAGCGAGGGATTTAGCGAGGGAATAGTGGACGCGTGGCTGTCAGAGATTGGCCACGTGTCTCTCAATATTAGCGAGGGATTTAAAATCCCTCGCTAATTAGCGAGGGAATTAGCGAGGGAATAGTCCCTCGCTAATTAGCGACGGATTTTAAATCCCTCGCTAAATGGATTAGCGAGGAAGGATTTAGCGAGGGAACCTGTCCCTCGCTAATTCCCTCGCAAATGACCATTAGCGAGGGATTTTGGTCAGTTTGCGAGGGAAATATCCCTCGCTAATCCCTGTTTTTTTTGTAGTGCCTGCCTCTCTATCCTATGATGACATCTGTAATTCCCAAATCTTGTCTTCGTGATATTCAGAAGCTTCAGAGGAATTTTATTTGGGGTGAGCATGATAACTCTCGTCATTATCATGCAGTAGCCTGGAACCAAGTTACTCGCCCTAAAGCCCTTGGCGGGTTGGGACTTCGCAATCTTGTGACTTTTAATTCGGCTTGCATTATGAAGCTTACATGGGCTCTCAAACAAGGGGATCAACATCTTTGGTGTCAGGTATTACGGGCCAAATACTTTCGCACGGATGTGGATGATGAGGGTGTGGTGGTTAAAGCTGGGGACTCGGCTCTTTGGAAATTAATGGGCCATCTTTGGGCTGATGTGGATAATTTTAGCTTTTGAGCTATTGGTAATGGCCGGTCTATTTCGGTTTGGAGGGATGCGTGAATTGAGCCTGGGCTAAAACTTATTGATAATTTTAATGAGGTTCCTTCTTTCCTGCTTGATTTGAAGCTTAGTGAGCTAGTTGATGCTCACGGTAATTGGGCCTTGGGTCCGATTATGGATCTCTTGCCGTCTTGGTTGTTGGATAGGATTCATGGTCTCCACCCCCCTACTCGAGGGGACGATGCGAATTTAAGGTTGTGGCCTGGAAATAACTTGGGGACCTTCTCCATTGCTAGTGCTTATGCTCTTTTGGATCGATCAACAAATTCTTCTACTAGTGATTTGTGGAAGGTTATCTGGAAGCTTCAAGTTCCGGAACGTGTTCGCACTTTTGTTTGGTTGGTGGTCCATGATAGGCTCTTAACCAACAAGCGAAAGGCGAGAATGGGCCTTGGAAGTAATTTATGTGCTCATTGTGATAATGTGTGTGAAGACCAATTGCATGTTTTGCGGGATTATCCTTTGGCTATGTCGGTTTGGTTGGGGCTTGTGCGGCCTAGTATGCGATCTGATTTTTTTGGGGGGAATTTATCTTATTGGCTCAATTTCAATCTTGGTGGATCTATGATGAGCTCTATTGATACAAACTGGGCTAGTATTTGGGCGCTTGCTTGTCATCATCTTTGGTCTTGGCGCAATAAGGAAGCTCATGAACCTAGCTTTATTAGACCCCTCCGTGGGTGGAAGGTGGTGTACAAAAGTGCCCGTGATTATTCCTATTCTATGCAGAATATGGAGAGCGCCGATCCCGTGTCGAGAGTAGTGTTGCACGTTAGGTGGGAGCCTCCCACTCTTGGGGCTTTTTGTCTGAATACTGATGGTGCTGTAAAGTGGGATCAGAATAAAGCAGGTTGTGGAGGATTAGTGCGGGATCACTTTGGTAATTGGGTTTGGGGCTTTTCCAGGAGCATTGGCATGTGTTCTGTGTTGGAGGCTGAAATGTGGGCCATTCTTGATGGCTTGAGATTCTGTTGGTCGCATGGTCTCCGGTGCGTTGTGGTTCAGGTTGATTCTTCAGTGGCGCTTTCCATCATCAATGGCACAGGGTCTGGTACATTGGTTGGCTGGGGCTTGGTGAGGGAAATCCGTAATTTGATTCATCTTGACTGGGACGTGAAGTTTGTTAGGATTTATAGAGAAGCAAATAGATGTGCTGATGCCCTTGCTAGTTTAGCCTGTAGTTAGACGGGGTCCTTGATTTTCCTAGAGCATTGCCCTCCCAGTATTAGGCAATTGCTAAATGCTGATAGATTGGGAATAGCTTCCCCTCGTTGTATTGCTCGTTAGTTTTTCCTTCTTTGGGGCGTACTCCCCCGTTTATTACCAAAAAAAAAAGCATCATAAAAAAATAACCAAAACTTTTTTGTAATATCTCTTAATGACATTTATTGTAACACTTAGAGGTAAGAAATCATTTTTAGATGCATCATTCAATGACGATTTCTTAAGTATGCTCTATCTATTAAAATAATGTGTAGTGACTGAAAAATTCAGAGATTTCTCGAGGATAATGAAGTCGCCATCATTATTTAACTTTTAGAGAAAACATTAAAAAAAATTGAAAAAGAAAATGGTCTTAAAAACCATTTCTGGGGGTTCAATAGTTGATTATGAATGAAAACTATATTTGCTTTGTCGCTCATTGTGATCCTACCCGGCTCAAGGGATTAGTTTCTGCAATTGCGCGCAGTGGATACCCGGTTTATACAAAAAAGGGTTAAATATGTTTTTAGTCCCTACAAAATTTCACTATTTTGTTTTTAGTCCCTATAAAATTTTTCATCGACTTTTAGTCCCTATAAAATTTCAAATTTTCGTTTTTAGTCCCTATAAATGCCAACTAGTGTATATCCATTGAATTTTTGAGTGATGTTTTGCATACATGTTGAGGGCATTATAAACATCTCTTCTAGAAAAACTTTGAATTTTTTAACAACTCAAAAATTAAATCTAAATTTTTTAAGTGCAAAAGATTCGATAAACAAATTAAAGGAAATACTAACCTAGAAATCAAATTTTGAGTTTATTTTTTGTGAGGGAGATATTTTTAATACCTTTAACGTGTATGCAAAATATCATTCAAAAATTCTAAAGGTATACACGAGTTTACATTTTATAAGGACTTAAAACAAAATTGTGAAATTTTATAGGGACTAAAAGTTGACGAATTTTTTTATAGGGACTAAAAACAAAATAGTGAAATTTTGTAGGGACTAATTAAAAACATATTTAACCCTACAAAAAAAACACTAACGTTAAATTATTTGAAAATTAAAAATATTTACAATGATCAAACGAGTAAATACCAGAGTAGTATCACTAAGTACCGATTTTTGAATGTGATCTTGATTTCAAAAAGATTAAATTAAAGTGTTGTTTCGAAAACTAGAATCAAATTATTATAAACTGGGTGGGTCAGAAACTAATAGTCGTTTGGGATTTAGAAATATAAAAAGATATAATTGGAATAGCAACTATTTTAAAATCACAATAAAAAGAAGGGTTAAATATGTTTTTAGTCCCTACAAAATTTCACTATTTTGTTTTTAGTTCCTATAAAATTTTTCATCTACTTTTAGTCCCTATAAAATTTCAAAATTTCGTTTTTAGTCCCTATAAATGCCAACTAGTGTATATCCATTGAATTTTTGAGTGATGTTTTGCATACATGTTGAGGACATTATAAACATTTCTTCCAGAAAAACTTTGAATTTTTTAACAACACAAAAATTAAATCTAAATTTTTTAAATGCAAAAGATTCGATAAACAAATTAAATGAAATACTAACCTAGAAATCAAATTTTGAGTTTATTTTTTGTGAGGGAGATATTTTTAATATCTTTAACGTGTATGCAAAATATCATTCAAAAATTCTAAAGGTATACACGAGTTTACATTTTATAGGGACTTAAAACAAAATTGTGAAATTTTATAGGGACTAAAAGTTGACGAATTTTTTTATAGGGACTAAAAACAAAATAGTGAAATTTTGTAGGGACTAAAAACATATTTAACCCTAAAAAGAAACGAAGTAACTTAATAAAAATTCAAAAAAAAACTAAATAAATTTTTTCAAAAAAACTAAATAAATTAAAACAAAAAAGGAATAAATAAAAGAATAAAATAGTTGATTAAATAAAGAATAAAACCTAGATACATTTCTATAAGTACCAGTACACTGTACAGGTTGTGTTCCTCGGATAAAAAATTAGATAATTGTTAGATAAGTTAGATACATTTCTAGAGGTGTATTTTTTTTTGACACATCACCAACACTTTCTATCTAGTACATGGCTCACATCACCTATAGTATTGTACGTAATTACTACTCTTTAATAAATTGAGTGAAAATATAATGAAATTAATAAATTAGGAGGGTTAAATACGCAAACATTATTTTGTCAAACAACTTAAGGTTGGGTTTTTTATCAACAAAAAAAGATGATATTTACCAACGTGATATGGCACAAGTGGTAGATACTTGGGTCCCTATAACGTAGTTTGAGTTTTTGGTGAATCATTTGATAAAAGTATAATTAAAGGTTCAATTTTTGGTGATTCATTTTATAAAAGTATAATTAAGGCCAAATTTTTAATATTTGAACAAAACCTCCTAATTTAATTTTGTTGTTTTTAGGTTGCATTATTGTTTTATTCGCTACAAATTAAATATGACAGAAAAGGAAGACGTTGTCTTAGCACTACTATATGAGATGAGCAAATTAACAAGGTCAAATTATAAGGGAGAACTTTTCCAATTTTTACTTTTAGAATCCAATTACATAGATACAATTTTGCAGTATTACATATAGAGGGAATAATTGACTCTATAGAAGAAGCAAAAACAAATATCAAACGAAAATTTAAACAAATAAAATAAATAATACTATAAACAAATATACACTATTAATTTAGGTAACTGATTCATTTTTCTTATAGTACGAATTGCTTTCCTTTAATTTCGTTCAACTTCAGGAAACCTTCAAACTTATACATCAATCTGCAAAATACAAAGCAAAATATCGTAAGAAAGAGTGTGCAAGCATTTAATTTATTTTTATAAATTTGGTTTGAAAGGGTTTTAGAAAATTGTCAATAAGCACATGTCCGTCACAAATATATAATAATTACGGTGTGTAATCATCTCCTTCTTGCAAATATATTTTTTTATAGGCAAATATTATTAGTTAATAAGTTAGGAAGATAAGGAGTGTTAGTTTATAGGATTCGAGTCATATACCTCGCACTTCAGCCTTCTTCGATGGCACCTGACTCATCAACCGAGTTACTTACTTGGGATCTTCTTCTTCCAAAGACCTGTGTCATAGTGGGATATTTAGGCTCAGTCGAGGTTGTAGGTTCAGACTGAGGAGGTGGTGGCCTTGTTGTAGAGACAAGAACCTTCTGAATGTCATTTTGGGAGGAACTCATTGTGTTGCCTTGCTAGGAGCTTCAAATTTGTGTTGTTTTTTTGTGTATATTTGGACAAGCACTTATGTTGATGAAACATAGAAATGATGTCTGTGTATTTATAAAGGGAATTTATTTTACTATTCATTTAATGGAACTTACCAAGTGATTGATGGTGTAATATATGTAGAAATTTCTACTCATTTTTCTAGTGCAATTGTTCATGTTTTACAAAAAAGTTGTCATTTTTTTTTATGAAATGGCAAAGTCCATATGTAGCTTGCGGTACAAGGGACGTATCCATGGTGAATCATCACCAAGACCCCTACCCTACATTGGCATTTAATTAAGTAATATGATAAGAAGCATGAAATAAGAGTTAGTCTCTAATGTGTAGAAATTGTGATGAAAACTCTCAATGTCAAAGATTTGAACATTGAATCATGGACCGACCTTTTAATGTTGCCTTGATATCCCTCTGTATTTACATTTTATTTTCATATTCTTTTCATGAATTTTTCAGATTTAATAATTACTCTTTCATGCAAAAGACCAAGTCATGTGAATAACTCATGCAGTGGGATGAACCGTGTGCTACCCCACAACCTCAAAAAATCTTAGCGTGTGCAGTTTGATTTTCAGATGAAGTCATCAAAATTAAGAAAAGACCCCCACTCAACATACTTTTAGTTTTAGGCCTAAAATACTTTTTAAGTTTCACTTTTAATATAGTAAGTATTATAAGTGACAAATAACTTTTAAGCCTTAAATGACATCTAGAAGGCTTTTATGTGTATAAAGGAAACTTTTAATATAAGAATTACAAGCCTCTAGTTCCTGCAATACAAGGTTTAGTATTAAGGTTAAATAGCACTATTGGTATTTTATTTTTGCTTTAGGTTTTATTTTGGTTTTTTATCTTTTTTTGTCCCGTTTTAGTCTCTCATTTTTCATTTAGGTTTTAATTTGGCCTTGGGAGTCGATTATGCGTGAGAATGTATTAGCACTCCGCAATGTTCTTTTGAAAAAGGTTACCTCTAACCAAAATGCCCCAAATTATATTAATTTGCAAATGAGTGGCTCATGCTCCTATCTATCTCCATTGCGATGGAGAATTCAAATGTTATGTAGTTCTTGAGTGAAAAATGTTTGTTGGTATTATTTAAGTTGTGATTTATTTGTTTTTTTAGTTCTTGCATAATTAATGTCTAAACTAAAATAAAGTGCATCTGATGAAGGGATCATTACTAATATTTTAGATTTAAATTTTATTAACAAAAATGTTTATGATGACCAAATCAAAAGTGGATATAGTGTAGTCACCGACTTAGTGATTTGCGTATTGACCGAACTAAAAGTTGATTCAGTCTGATTAATACTTACATTTATTTAATTGGATTGAGTAGATATTTTCGTTCCAGAAAAATAGGAAATAGTAAAAGAGGAGAAGTTTAAATAAAAATTGGTATATTTAAGTTGTGAAAATAGTAAAAGAAGTGTGCTTAAAAGCCTATGTGGCCCAAGTGGGAGCCATAAGTAAAAAGTGCGTTAAAAGATGAAGAAATAAAAGAGAAAGACAATTTTTGCGCTTGATTGGAGTCGCCCCCGCTCCTACGCATCTGTCGATGCTATAGATAAATCAAAAGGTACGTAGTTTTTGAATAGAAAATGTTTGTTTGTTGATAATTTTTAAGTCTTAATTTATTTTTTATTATTTTATTTGTGTGTAAACCAAAAGTGCATTTGACATTGTAATTATTAATATTTTAGATTTAAAATTTATTAATAGAAATGCTTACAATGACTAAAATAAAAGTGGATTTGTTGTAGTCATCGACTTTGTGATTAGAGTAATGACTGAACTAAAATTTATATTAACAAAAATGTGGTTTTGAAAATATATTAAAGAGAAAAAGGGTAAATATATATAAATTGTCTTTTTTTCAATACAAATTGGGGAGGGGCTAAAGCCCATAGCCCAAGTGAGAGTTATAAGTAAAAAATGTACTAGATAATGAAGATAAAAATTATAGAATAAAGAAGAAGAAAAAATAAATGAAAAAATATATATAAAATAAAGAAAAGGAATATGCAAAGAGTTCATGATTTGTGGGGAGGTGATTGCCCTATCTCCAGACACAAACACTTTTTCATTGTATCGTCATTTCCCCCATTCACTCTCTCCAATCAAACTCTTTTTCTTTCTTCTTTCCACTTCAATCAAAATTGTTAACGATGATGCAATTCTATTGCTATACGTCGTCGTCGTCGTCATCATCATCATCATCATGTCATATTGGAACAAAGCTGAATTGGTCCAACTGGATCGTTAGATAGAGTCGACATTGCGAAGGCCTGCTTATTCTAAAAGAACTTGCATAGCTTGTTGTCCTCATTTACCCTATTGCTCCTTGTTGTCCACAAAGACTATTAAACTGTTTCATTACAATTTCCTCGTACGTAATTTAGTTTTTGTTGGTGTATACCTTTTTGAAACAATTCACTTGATTTCATGTTAATCTCATAACTATATGCCTTATTCCTCAAAGTACTTTGGTGATTCTCATCTTTGTATCAATTGTCTAATGGATGAGAAGGAATTGTTTTGAATTTTTATCACTTGATTTATTAGCATTTCCATTAATTATTTATCTGGAAATTTAAATTTAAGATAAATTATTAATGAAAATGCTAAAATGAAAAAAAAAATAAACCAATGATAAAAATTCCAAATGATTTTGTCTCATTTGCGAGATAATTGATACAGAGATAAGGATCACGAAAGTACTTCAAGGAACAAGACCCAGGAGACCTCAAGTAAATTGTTTCAAAAGGTGGACAACAAAAAAATACGTACGAGAAAGTCACCATGAAACAATTTGATAGTTTTTGTTTCATTGTTACGAATAACAATAAAGAGACCAAAGGATTGAATTCAGCACATCAATTGAAAATTAAATAGGAATTAATGGGGTAAATGAGGATAATAAGCTACGCAAGTTCTTTAGATAAACATGCTTTAGCAATGTCGCATCGGTTTGACCATTTGGTTCAACCGATTCAAGTTTGTATGACTATTGTCCTCGCTATTACGAATAGCCAAAGGTGTATAGATCTGGTTGCGATCGTTATTCCTTCCCAAGGCAAATCCATTACAGTATGACATAATGATGAACTTGCAGAATCGCAACAAGTTTTGATTGAGGCACAAAGCAAAAGAAAAGTTTGATTGGAGAGAGAGAGAGAGAGATGTGGGGGAGGGGAGAGGGGGAACTGACGACACGGTGAAAAAGGGGTATGTGTGTTGGTGTTTGAGGGGGAGTTTGGATTTAGAGAACACAGATTGTTGAGATTGAGATTGCGCTGTTGTGTTTATATAATATAATGCAGTAAATGCAGTGAGAGAGTGTGCAGTGTGAAAAATGAGGAGAGTTCAATGTTTTTTTAAAGAATTTTAATGCTTGCAATAACGCCTTTGTTGACTTTTGACTTTTGAATAGTGTTTTCTGATAATTAAAATTCCAAAATATGGCCTTACAATTGAATTGACGCATGTGACCCTCAACCTTTTCTTCACATATACGAGTAGTTTAGTATCCAATAGTACACTGGTAGCCTTTTGTTTAGGAGGGTTTTGCAATTTGGCTTTAACTCAATTACATGACCAATGAAATCGAGGAATTAATTACATAGCTTAATAACGTAATTAATGAGTATAAACAACATCGTCAACTACACCATTTTGTTGATTTCTAAAATGTTGACCAAGTTGAAATTTGACCTTCTGTGGTATGTATGTCTATTAATTGATGTGGCATTTCAACTTATTTTTCGCAAGTAAATATGCCATGTCACTAATATATTTTTAAAACTTTTTATATTTGTTAAAATGAGTTGCAATCTAGAATCCTAAATCTTCATCTTCAACTTTAGTGAGTTACATCTCAGAAGTCCTTCATCCCTCTAATGAAGGGTCCAAGTCAGTCTTCTTGAATAGTTCGTATAATCGTAACCAATACTGTCGAAAGAAAGCTAAAAGAAGGGATTCAATCTATTTGTTGCTCATTTTTAATAGGTAAATTAAGTGGTTAATAATTAGTGAGTTAATTGTTAGAGGGGAGGGAGAGTGGGGTTCGAACCCCCTATAGAAATAAATATAAATGAGGACCAAAGTTACGAGAAAAAAAATAGATGCACTAAAATTGCAGATTGGAAAAAATAAAGGGACTAAAAGTGCATTAGACACAATAAAAAAATGCATTAGCTAGAGGATTAAATATTTTATTTAATAAATGGAATGGAAACTTTCTACTCATTTATTAAATAAAATATTGTATCCTCTAATGCACTTTCTAAGCATACAATATTATTGTGCACAATATTGTATTTCAAATGGACTAAAATCGCGGATTGAAAAAAATAAAGAGACTAAAAGTGCATTAAATAACTAAAAAAAGTGCATTAGAGGATACATAATATTTTATTTAATAAATGGAATGGTTAGAAATTTCTACTCATCTATTAAATAAAATATTGTATACTCTAATGCACTAATAAATAAATGAGTATTTTATTTAATAAAGGCTTAAATATATGTTACCCCCTGCAAATGTTGTCATTATCCATTTGCCCTCTTCAAAACAAAACGTTTAAAAAACACCTTGCAAAATATAACATTATCCAGTTACCTCCTGCAAAAATGTTGTCATTATCCATTTACCCCCCTGCAAGAGAGGGTAACTGGATAATTTTATATTTTGCAGGGTGTTTTTCTTGCCGCGGGATAAATGGATAATGACAACATTTGCAGGGGGTAACAGATATTTAAACCTTTAATAAATGAGTAGAAATTTCTAAGTATAATACCATCATATTATTGGAAAGTATGATGAAAATAATAAATTAGGAGGGTTAAATACCCAAACATTATTTTCAACTAACTTAAGATGATGGTTTTTTTTAAATAAAAAAAAACAACTTAAGATGATGGTTTTCAAGTAGGGGTGAGCTAGCAAATGACAGGTTGAGACGGGTTGTACGCGTCCCTAATTCGGCCCTAAATTTTTAGAGGGACTTTTTTTAGATCCTAACCCGTCTTAGACCTGAACAAACCTGATGGGACTTCTTTGGGACAAATTTGGATCGGGTCTATTTAGGACGAGATCAGGTTGGCTCGAAAACTATTTGAAACAAAATTATAAAGTGATCACTCAAATATGGCTAAAAATTAGAAGTGAAAAATTGAGTTTTTTAGCATTTTACCATATATTCAAACTCAAAACATGACTTTTACAATAGTATTTTACAAAGGTTTCTACTTAAACTAAAATAGATTTTAAATTTATTTATAAAAATCTCATTAACAATGTAATAGAGTTAACAATTAGTGGTGATGAGTGACTATGGGATGGGTTGGGATGGGTTATACCTAACCCTAAACCGTCCTTAAATTTGGGTCAGACCAATTTTTTAGACCCTAACCCGTCCTTAGACCTGAACGAACCTGATTTTTTATGGATTAAATGGGACGAAGACATTAAGGTTGGGACGAGTGATCTGGGTCACCCCCTACTGTACGTTGACATGCTCTTTAAAAGAAAAAAACTACGTTGACATGCTGCTGGTGGAACATGTTTGGAAATTATGGCAAACTAGTATTTTACCCGTGCATACGCACGGGTGATACTGTATTTGTTATATTTGATATGAAATTATAAACACGCTGAAAGTTGCAAAATGTAATAAAAGAAAAGGGGAAAACTTGATAAACGGCTATATTTTCAAATTTATTAAAATAGTTGTGTTTGAAAAAGTCTAAAAAAAGTCGGCATTTTCTTATAATACAAATAAGGGTTAAATATATTTTTTGTCCCTATAAAATTTGAGTTTTTATTTTTAGTCTTTAAAAAAAAATTCACTAACTTTTAGTCCCTATAAAATTTGGATTTTTTGCTTTTAGTCCCTGAGGACTTTTAATAGCGCTTATTTTCTTTTAATAGCGCTTTTTTGACCTATTATAAGCACTATTAAAAGTCAATGAGCGCTATTAAAAGTCCGGAGGGACTAAAAGCAAAAAATTTAAATTTTATAGGGACTAAAAGTTGGTGAAATTTTTATTAGGGACTAAGTACAAAAAAGCCAAATTTTATAGGGACCAAAAACATATTTAACCCTACAAATAATGGAGTAAAAATAAAGAAAGATAGAAAATGAAATTTTAGGTAAAACTTGCACCCTCGTTGTCACAGTATTTGTTATCGTATAATTTTGTATGAAATTATAAATACCTTGAAAATTGTAAAAGTGACTCTCGTTGACGATCCCATTGTCGGTCTCTCGTTGGCGCTTCTGTTGCTGCTCCCGTTGTCAGTCTCTCGTTGACACTTGTTTATATTTTTTATGGTAGATAATTTAATATTAATTAATCATTTTGATTAAATTATTATCAAAAAAGTTATTAATAGTTCTTAAAATTTTTATTGTCAATTGTTTGTGGTTAAATTGTTTGGTTTTAGTAGACTATATAGTAAATTTTTAGATCATTTAGTATTAATTTAATCATTTTAGTAAAATTAATTATTTAAAAAAGTTATTTTGGAATTTTTGATAGTGGTTAAATTTTTGTTGATAATTGTTAATGGCTAAATTGATAAGTTTTAGTAGTTTCAGTAGATTATAGTAAATAGTAACTTTTATATCATTTAATATTAATTTGATAATATTAATCAAATTATTAAATTATTTTAAAAAAATATTTTGAAATTTTGTATAGTGGTAAAAATTTTGTTGACAGTTGTTAGTGATTAAATTGATTGGTTTTAATCATTTTAGTAGATTCTAGTAATTAGTAATTTTTTTTAACTTATGTAAATAGTCAGTTTTAGATGATTTAATATTATTTAAATAATTTTAATTAAATTTTTAAAATATTTAATAAAAATTATTTTGAAAATTTTGATAGTTGTAAAGTTTTTGTTGACCATTGTTAGTGATTAAATTGATTTTTTTGTAGTTTTAATAGATAATTGTAAATGTAAATAGTAAATACGTTATTTTTTAAAAAAAGTAAATTCTGGGCTTTTTGGGCGCGTCAGCTGCGTCACTTTGTGTCTTGTCTTTGTCTAATTGACACATTTTTTTAGGAAAAAGCTGTTTTTTTCTGAAAAGCTGAAAAAGCTGATGTTTTTTTGTCTTTTTGCGATAAAATGACAAAAATACCCCAATATTTGGACAAATGGCAAAATTCTAAAATGTCTAATTTTGAGATTTTGCTAACACTTGCTTTTTATATATTGTAGTTGAAATACATCCTTTTTTTCCACACGTGCGGTAGTTGAAAATAGAGTAAATTACACTCCCCTCCCTTAAGAGAAGCTTGAATTACACTTCCCTCCCCTCTTATATTAAAATATACAATCCCCTCCCCTCTTATGCAAAACATGTTAGAACCTTGAGTTACATTCCCCCTTCCTCTTATGTCAAAATCTACTTTTTCCTCCCTTAATTATTTTCTAAATTTATAATAATCTAACAATTAAAATCTAGCAATACAAATTTAACACATTAAGTGCGAAAAAAAAGAGTATTGCGAGTCCATTTTAAAATATTTAAAATCCGTATGCAATGTTTCTCTATTTTTGATTCACAAAATCATTATGATATAATTTTAAATCCTATTATAAAATATGAAACATTGCAAAGTAACATTAAAATCTTGAAAATGTACTAAAGCTGAAAAAATATGGCTATTTAAAAATTGAATTTTATATTCTAAATCATTAAATTAATCATAAAAAATAAAATTTAATTATCATTGACATTGAAATTATAAAGAAATGGATTATTTTTTTCTTAAAAGGTGGCTTAAAGTTAGTAGATATATATCATAAAAGTATTTATTTATGTTAAAAAGGGTTAAAGTGTAGTACATATTTAATTGTTAAGGGAGATTATTGTAATTCAAGCATCTCTTAGGGGAGGAGATTATAATTTACTCTAAGTTTTTATTTCTCAAGGGAGGGGAGTGTATATTTTAACATAAGAGGTGAGGGAAGTGTAATTCAAGCTTCTCTCAGAGGAGGGGGAATGTAATTTACTCTTGAAAATAATATGTCGTTGGCATCAACATACCATACGTACGGTACGGATGAGAGTTGCAAAACTTGTCACCTAAAATTTGTAATTATTGCAAGGTCAACCAAAATCACATTTGCATATATGCCGGTTAAATTTTTACTTTTTCAAAATGTCAACTATCAACTAAATTCCTTTTAAAAAAATTATCCACTAATTTCTTATTATAATCTTGTTTAACCAAAATTAAGATATTATTATTTTTTTATAAATAATATACTATTATTTTGATAACTTATTTTGACCGCAATATGTGATAACTTAGTCTGGACTAAACTTGTAATTTTTTTACGCTATTTAAAATAGTGTTTGAGCCTAAAATTTTCCTTTTCCCTAAAAATAAAATAAATTTCTAAGTTATCAAATGAGCGGCAAAATTTTCCCTCGAAAGATTTAACACTACTGCATGTCCAATGCTGGATTCGAAATCAGGACTATAGTTAAGCAAGAAAGAGACCCTAACCATCTCATCCAACTGCTATTGGGTTAAAACTTTTAATTTACGATTCTTCTTTTGCTTATTCTCAATCTTTTTCTAAAAGTCTCATTTATCCTCTGTTAATAATTCAAATAAAACCTTACCTTTAATAATATTACATTTAATTAGGGAGACTAAATAATAGGTTTATTTTATTTATTTGTTTGTAACAAATAACATAGTAGGGTGATAAAATATGTTTTAAATATTTAATTAATTCATTATATAACTTAGGAATTTATTTTATTTTTTAAGAAAATACTTGATTTTTAAACAAAGGGTAAAAAGTTTTATAATTTAAAAGGTAAATACTTTATTTTTAAATAAAAGGTAAAAAGTTGAAAAAATTGAAAACTAACAGTTTTATAATCCATGCATTTCCCTCCTTTTTATGTTGGTAATTGTTTTATCTTTCTATTTGATGTCTAGTTCAAAAAAAGTGTTGTAGTTTATTAATTTTAAATTTTAAAGTTATTTTTTTAATAAAATTAATTAGTTGATCAAAAGACATATTGTCTAAAAAATTTATTCACGAAAAAGTTGTTTTACAAGAAAAATTTTATCATATATGTTTTTATAAGCATGTATATATATAGCTATAGATTATTGTTGCTATTATTATTACTACTATATTTTTTTAACTGCATATTATTATTATTATTAGTTTGTTATTGTTGTCGTCGTCATAAATTTTTTACGACGACATACTTATGTCATTTCACTAGAAACAAATTCCAAATACATAAGTTAAAATATTATTATGGGGAAAGAGGTACTCCAACCCATACATTAAACAGGGGTCTTATTAAAACCTCTTGGGAAGAAATACAATTAGGTTATGACTATGGGACCAAATCATCTTACCAATGTAATTTTTTCTTTTAAAAGCTTGTAATTAATGTACGGGTAATTGCATTTGTCTCCTAACAAGTTTCATCTTAAAAGGTTGGTTTTGAAACTAACAACTCCCACCACTAGAAGATGGATCCAAATTCAGTTTTATTGTATTTAGGTTGCGTTATTGTTTTATTTGTTATAAAAAGGAGAGAAAAGGATGAAGGTGTTTTATCATTACTGTATAGGTGACTAAATTATAAGGACGGCCTTTTCCAATTTTTACAATCAAAACCAAATTACATGAAAACAAATTGGCAGTATTTACATATAGAAAGAGAATACAATTGACTCCATTGAAAGAAGCAAACCCAACATCAAGCTAAAATGTAAAGAAATTAATTAATTAATTAATTAATTAATTAATTAATACAATAAACAAATACACTATCTAACTGATTCAATTCTCCTGTCCTACATATAGTACGTATTGCTTCCATTCAACTTCAATAAACCTTCTAACTTGTATCAATCTGCAAAATATGAAATTAAATATAGTAAGAAAATGTCTATAAACAACTAATTTATCTTTATAAATTTGGTCTAAAAGAGTTTCAGTATATAATAAATTATCACCTGCATGTCACAAATAACAATTAGGGTATGCAATTATTTCCTTATTGCAAATTGAGATATTTATTTTGGTAGAAAAGGCTAATATTAATCGTTAATAAGTTAAGGAAGAAAATAAGAAATGTTGGTTTTCAGAATTCGAATCATATACCTTATTACAAACTTCTTTGGTATCATATAATCCATCAACCGAGATACTTATTTAGACCTTCTTCCAAAGACCTGATTCATAGTGGGATATTTAGTCCCCGACGAGGTTAGGGTTTTATTGGGCTGAGGAGATGGCCTTGTTGTAGGGGCAAGAGCTTTCTGAATGCTTACATTTTGAGAACTCATTGTGTTGCCTGGCTAGCTAGGAACTTCAAATTGGTGTTCTTATTGTGTATATAAGGATTAAGGACAAATACTTTCTTTGGTACAATATAAGGACAATTACTTAATGTTGATGAAACAAATTATTGAAGCCTATGTATTTATAGGGGATCTAAAACTTCACTATTCATTTTGCACGGAACTTACCAAGTGATTGATGGTATTATACTTAGAAATTTCTATTCATTTTTCTTGTGCCATTTTTCATGTTTTGCAAAATTTTGAAATTGCAATGTAGCTTGTGGCACAAGGGATCCGTGGTGAACCGCCACCAGGACATGTAACCACACATTGGCATGCTGTTGGTGGAACATGTTTGGAAATTATCGCAAAAATTCATCCTTTTCTCCTACACGTATAGTTGAAAATAATATATCGTTGGCACCAACATATCATCCGTATCCGTACGGTACGGATGAGAGTTGCAAAACTTGTCACCTAAATCTTGTAACTATTGCAAGGTCAACAAAAATCACATTCCAATTTCCAAGCAATTGCATATATGCCGGTTAAATTTTTACTTTTTCAAAATGTCAACTATCAACAAAATTCCCTTTTAAAAAAAATTATCCAAGTGTTTGAGTCTAAAATTTTCTTCTTCCGTATAAATCAAGAATTTTCTTAGCGTAACTAGAGAGACTAATCTCTCTCTCGAGTCGAGTAGGACTGCAATGAGTGGCAAAGCTCTCCCTTAAAAGATTAAAACTACTGCATATCTAATGTTGGATTCGAAACCAGGACTATGGTTAAGTAGGAAGAGACCCTAACCATCTCATCCAACTGCTATTGGGTTTAAAATTTTAATTTATGATTCTTCTTTTACTTAATCTTTTTCTAAAAGTCTCATTTATCCTCCGTTAATAATTCAAAAAAACCTTACCTTTAATAATATTCCATTTAATTAGGGAAATCAAATAATAGGTTTATTTCATTTATTTGTTTGTAATAAATAACATAGTAGGGTGAGAAAATTTGTTTTAAATATTTCATTAATTCATTATATAACTTAGGAATTTATTTTATTTTTTAAGAAAATACTTGATTTTTAAACAAAGGGTAAAAAGTTTTATAATTTAAAAGGTAAATACTTTATTTTTAAATAAAAGGTAAAAAATTGAAAAAATTGAAAACTAACAGTTTTATAATTCATGCATTTCCCTCCTTTTTATGTTGGTAATTGTTTTATCTTTCTATTTGATGTCTAGTTCAAAAAAAAGTGTTGTAGTTTATTAATTTTAAAATTTAAGTCTTAATTTTTTAATAAAATAAGTTGACTAAAAGACATTGTCTAAAAAGGTTGTTCACGAAAAAGATGTTTAACAAGCAAATTTTTTATCATATATGTTTTTATAAGCATGTATATATATATATATATATATAGCTATAGATTATTATTATTATTATTATTATCATCTTTTTTTAACTGCAAATTATTATTATGTTGTTATTGTTGTCGTCGTCATCCTAATTTTTATACAACAACTTACTTATGTCATTTCACTAGAAACAAATTCCAAATGCATAAGTCAAAATATTATTATGGAGAAAGAGGTACTCCAACCCATACAATAAAAATGGGCCTTATTAAAAGCTCGCAGAAATACAATTAGGTTATGACTATGGTAGGACTGGACAAACGGGCGGGTTAACCGGATTCAGTTTCGAAACCACAAATCCGTCTAAAACCATGGAAGCTATTCTCTGGCCCACTTCCGACCATTTGAGAGGCGGTTTCAGAAGTGACGACTTCGTCGGGTGGCGGTTTCCGGTGATCGGATATGGCGGGTGAGAATTTCAGTTTGAATTCCAATGGTGAGAAAGAAGAGCAAAAGAAAACACAAAAATGGGTAGAAGAAATGGCAAGATAGAAAGAAGTGAAATGGTGAGGGAGATGAGAGTGAGAAGAAGACGAAAAGGTGAAAAGACTTTTAAGAAAATGGAAAAGCATAACTCTGTGGTTTCAGAGTTGTGAAAGTTGAAAACTTTGAATAAAATATATTAAATGGGGGAAAGTGCAAGTTGGGTTGCGTGATAGTGGGATTAACTATGCATCTTGAGCCTTGTAAAAGTAATGGTTGATTAATATATTATTCTTGAAAGTTGAAGAGGAAATGATGACAGTCGGGTTCGGGTATATATGGATTCAAAATCATTGAACCAGTTCCGACCATTTTAACTCCTTTGAAACCGAATTTTAACACAAGTAAAACCGACTTCCGAATCAACCCGCCCGCAACAACCTTTATGCTTCGGTTTTTCGGTTTTTCGGGCGGGTATTTTATTTTGTCCAGCCCTAGACTATGGGACCAAATCATCTTACCAATTGTATTTTTTTTCTTTTAAAAGCTTGTAATTAATGTACTGGTAATTGCATTTGTCTCCTAACAAGTTTCATCTTAAAGGTTTGGTTTTGAAACTAACAACTCCCACCACTAGATGAGGGATCCAAATTCAGTTTTATTGTATTTAGGTTGCGTTATTGTTTTATTTGTTATAAAAAGGGAGAAAATGATGAAGGTGTTTTTTCATCACTATATAGGTGAGTAAATTAACAAGGACAATTTATAAGGACGAACTTTTCCAATTTTTACAATCAAAAACAAATTACATAGAAACAAATTGGCAGTATTTACATATAGAAAGAGAATACAATTGACTCCAATGAAAGAAGCAAACCCAACATCAAGCTAAAATGTAAAGAAATAAATTAATTAATACAATAAACAAATACACTATCTATCTGATTCAATTCTCCGGTCCTATATATAGTACGTATTGCTTCCATTCAACTTCAATAAACCTTCTAACTTGTATCAATCTGCAAAATATGAAATTAAATATCGTAAGAAAATGTGTATAAAAAACTAATTTATCTTTATAAATTTGGTCTAAAAGAGTTTCAGTATATAATAAATTATCACCTGCATGTCACAAATAACAATTAGGGTATGCAATTATTTCCTTATTGCAAATTAAGATATTTCTTTTGATAGGAAAGACAAATATTTTTTTTTACAAATATTAATCGTTAATAAGTTAGGAAGAAAATAAGAAATGTTAGTTTTTAGAATTCGAATCATGTACCTTATTATAAACTTCTTTGGTAGCTTTTAATCCATCAACCGAGATATTTATTTAGACCTTCTTCCAAAGACTTGATTCGTAGTGGGATATTTAGTCCCCGACGAGGTTAGGGGTTTGGGCTGAGGAGATGGCCTTGTTGTAGGGGCAAGAGCCTTTTGAATGCTTACATTTTGAGAACTCATTGTGTTGCCTGGCTAGCTAGGAACTTCAAATTGGTGTTCTTATTGTGTATATAAGGATTAAGGACAAATAGTCAAATACTTTCTTTGGTACAATATAAGGACATTTACTTAATGTTGATGAAACAAAATATTGAAGCCTATGTATTTATAGGGGATCTAAAATTTCACTATTCATTTTGCATGGAACTTACCAAGTGATTGATGGTATTATACTTAGAAATTTCTATTCATTTTTCTTATGCCATTTTTCATGTTTTGCAAAATTTTGAAATTGCAATGTAGCTTGTGGCACAAGGGATCCGTGGTGAACCGCCACCAGGACATGTAACCACACATTGGCTTTTATTTAATTAATTGGGGTATTAATGTGTGACATGATCAAATAAGAGTTGCTATGTAGAAATTGTGACGAAAAATCCTAATGTGAAAGATTTGAACTTTGAATCCATGGACCGACTAATTTAATTTCACCCCTTGGTGTGTTGCCTCGACATCCCTCTTTATTTACATTTTCTTTTCATATTCTTTTCATTAAATTTTCACATTTAATTACTCTTTTTCACGCAAAAGACCAAGTCATGTGAATAACTAACATACATACATACACGTTGTCAAAAAACTAACACACATACATGCATATTGGGAAAAGACCGCGTGCCACCTCATGTGAATAGGTAACATATACATACATACATGTCAAAAAAACTAACATACATAGATATACATGGGAATAGAGCGTGTGCCACCTCATGACCTCAAAAGTCTTTGCATGCAATTTGATTTTTAGATGAAGTAATAAAAATCAAGAAACTCCAATGGGTGGGAGAACTCTATTATCTTTTTTTATAGGAAAAGAACTATGTCATCTTTGAGTTATAGAAAAATGAAGAAGATACTGAGAGGGTATAAGAAACAGATTAACCTAATTTTAAAAATTAACTTATTAAAATTTTAATATCATATTATACTTTAACATAATAGAATTTATTAATATTTGGTTTTTAATATATATTTATATTTTCTGAGATTTTATTTTTTATATTTTATTAGGGTAAATGAAGAAAAATTATTTTTATCCTAACATGTTAGTTTTTAACTCGGCTCACACAAATTATAACTAGAAAGACGTATGGTGGTAGGATTAAATTATTATATCCAACTAGCTCAATAAATACTCGATTGATGTAGGATATGATAAATTGTCTTCTTATCCATGTTATCAAACGGGCATTTAGGTCTGTTTGGTTTGGGAGAGATGGTGGGCCTCGATGGGAGAGGTAGGGAATATTTTGAAGTATGTTTGTTTGGTTCCACGTTTAGTAGGAGAGGGGTGCAAAGTCTCTCCCAGACTACTTTTTGGAAATGACTTGCTAAAATTTTAGCTACGTTGACAAAATTTATATATTAAAATTGAAGATTATAAGAATAAAAAAGTAAATTAGTTTTAAAATAACCCCCTCCTTTCGAACCAAACCTAAATGTAAATAAAATTTCTACCCTTTTCTTCCATCCCTTTCATTAAAACTCCTCCTCTAACCTCCCCTCAATTGAGCCAAATAGAGACCCTTAAGAATAGTCAGAAAGTTTACTTCAAAACACGGAAACAAGTAAAATGAGGGAGGGGGTATATTTAAAAAAAGGGGGTTCAAATAGCAACCTTACTTCAGACAGGCGATTCAGGTCAAAACTAAGTAACCTATCACGGAAGACGATTTACTTTCAATTTGCATTATAAACCATCGTTTGCTTTGCTCCTATAACCATCGCAAAAATGGATTACAAATGGAAATTTGGTCTGTTTGGATAGAGCTTATTTTAAGCTTATGCAAATAATTAAGTTTTTATGTATTATTCATAAGCTTATTAAGCAAGTTTATGAAAAAACAACTTAAAGAGATATAATGTTTGTTAGTGAGATCTTGTAAATCAACATAAAAACTTATTTATTTCCATAAGTTATTTTTCATAAGCTCAAAAATAAGTTAATCCAAACGAGCCAATTGTTTTCAGTTTTGCAATCCGAAGGGTTCTAGACCACAGAAATTGTTTCCAAATGGAAAATATGGAAAAAAGAAAACAGAAAAAGGGTAATGCACAGCTTTAACTTAAGATGGACTGTGATCACTAGAACAATTACACATACGGTGCTTGGAAAAATTAAAGGGAAACCTCACAACCGAAAGTCATACCAAGTCTCAGGTTGCTCAGCATGCTGCTGCTCAAGGAATTCATACTTTATACTGTAAAAAACACCATTACAACCATGTTTAAAGAGGAGTAACAGCACAAATACAAATAGAAAAGCAACCCAAGCACCAAACCTATAATGCTATAATATAATCCACATTACAACCAACCAGTCATTAGGAGGCCTTTGTTGACTCATCTGGCAGATCATCTTCGTCATGGTAAATGTTTTCTGCCATCTGCCATATTTGAAGTATGTTGTCTTCAGCCACACTAGCAACAACCCAATCTTCACATGGATTCCAAGAGAAGTCAGATATTTTGCTTGTATGACCACCATGAATAAAGAGCAATTCTGGTGGACCATCTTCGGCATCCTCTGGTGCCTGCTCTTCATCAATCCTACATAGTTGAGTGAACTTCTTGTTAAGGCAAATATTTTTGACATATAATGTTACTAATATATGAATTAAATATAGGTATTTTTTAATAATTCATTTTCATCAGAAAATAAACCCTCTAGCAATTTTACAGTCCGCATCGAAACATTTAAGCTACATGATACAAGCACCGATGCCCATGCATATATAAGAAGAATGAAAAGAAACATGCATCTACAACAAAAGTTATGGCTAAATCAAAGTCCATGACCGAGGCAGGCAACTGACTCGATATCTAAGTTCGCATGATTTGTCCATTATTCGATCAGTCTCAATTTTACTGAACCCAATATAGTTCCAGAAAGACAGAAATTGTTGCCCACTTAACTCGCTTAAAAAGTGGGGCTATTTGCCCAAGTGGTTCAAAAATTTAACAACTAAAGTTATGATCACTAAACTAACAAGCAAGAGCAACTGTAATTCTAAGCAGACTTTTTCTACTACACAAATATGAACATTCTACAGTGCCCTCTGAACTAAAAATCAAATTTTTGTCAAGGATTGAACCATCGGAGAAGCACATAAACTATCAGAGAACACTTGGGATTGGATTCTAATATTTCTAACCATAGGTGGATTCACCCCTAACCTAGATGGGTCAACTGCACACCTTGAAAAAATAAAATCAGCAGCAATACCCCCACCGAAAAAAATTGCACACCCTGGAAATATTTTTTTGCACCCAAACCCTTAGTTTTTCACCAATTCAATGCACCACATTCACACAATCACTAACCGAATGGGGGATACATGGATGAACGACTACTTATTAACTTACATTGAGAGAGCTATATTTAAAAACATTGATGCCGAGCTCATTAATCAACGATTTCAGAACATGAAATCAGGTGATGGACAATTATGAGGTGTGTAATTTATATATTTAAATATATGAGAGCTTTATTTTTATTACATTTTTAACAATGTGTGTTCAAAAAACAAATGCACCCCATCCACCACTGCTTCTAACACCCCCCCCCCCCCCCCCCCCCCGCAATCGGAAACCATGGACCTTAAAGTATTGACATAGTACAAGCCCACCTAAAACCTTCTGAGGAAACTACAATTTACTTCATGAGTTGGGGAGAGAACAGGAGGGGGGTTGAACTCGTGAAACTGACTAGACACTTCATAGGAAAAACATGTAGGAAACACTTGAATTTCATCTTTAACAAATCCACTAACTAGCATAGCACAACCCAGTATACATTTCAGGACAACAAATAGTAATAAAATCAACTTAAAAGAGCATATATAATGATGCTTTCATCAAGCAATACCTGCTCAAATCCCACACCATGAGTCTCCTACCAAGACAACAAGAAGCCAAGATAGTCTCATTCTTTGGATTCCAGCCAACCTGGAAAACCTCCTCCCTGTTGACCCAACAATAACAATTCAGATCAAAAAACTGTTAAATATAATTACATCTAGAATAATTTAAGAAACATCTGAGGAGAATGTTACTTGTGACTATCGAATATGTGAAGACAACTGTTGATCTTGCGCAAATCCCACAATTTCACTGTTTTATCCGTAGAACCAGTAGCAACGACCCATTCATTGAAAGGATTGAAAGCCAAACAGTTAACCTAACAAATTCCAATGTAAAAAAAACTGTTAGAAGTGATATTTAGAAGGCATATCAGCACTTTCAAAACTCTGGAGCACAGCCAGAAGATAGTTAACTGAATAAGGTTAAAAGATAAAGAACAACTAAAGCAAAATAGAGAAGAACATTATAAGGGGTCACGCCTCATGTCAATGTACAACGCGAGAGTGGAGTTATGCTCGGGGTTAGAAATCTATGCATTTTGTGTATTGAATTTTCTATCATCACCCCTAATTAAGCCTTCAAGTCATTCAATACAATGTTGAGCTGCAAAATCCCTTTAGGCTGGGTCGTTATGTCGATAACAACCCAAACCCAAAGGTCGGGTCGGCTAGGATCAGTTTTCATAACAACGTTAACTCCACATAATCGATACCAAACATAACAATGAAACCGGTCATGACATGACAAAAGAGATTATTATTGTACATTTACGCTGCCGTTTTTCTTTGAAAGCCAAACTAATTACATACATGGATTCACTTTTCAACATTCTCCTACAATACAAGTAATAATGAGACTATCAAAATGGTCCACAACAACCATGCCTATCATAGGACACACAAATAGATAGATAAACAGACAAATAGAGATAGAGAGATGCACCTCGCTTGAATGAGCAATACAAGTCTGAACAGGCTTGGTGACAGAGGGTGTTCTAAGATCCCAAATAAGCATATATTGATCATCCCCAACAGAGCCAAACAAATACTCATGCCTCAAATGCCAAGCCACATCTTCCACAACACCTTCATGGATCTAACAAACAAATAGGGTTGCATTGCATGCATACACAAAACATAAATAAAAAAACAACAACAAACCAATAACCAAACAAAAGACCATTTCAATTTCACCATACCTTAAAAATTTGCATGGCATCAAGTGATTTATTCTTGGGAGTAGCATTAATATCCCAAAGACAAATCTGAGCATCATCAGAACCACTAAGCAAATGACCTTGTTTAAATTGACTCCAAGACAAACCATAACCTTCAGTATTATGACCTCTTAACCTCAAATCAGGGTTACAAGAACCATCAAGAGGAGGTTTAGAAGGATGTTTACTATAATCAAAAACATAAACCTCTGCACTAATAGTTTTAGTAGCAATAATAAAAGGATTTTGTGGCATATAACGAGCTCGATTAACTTCACCTTCATGATTAATCTGTTGAATAATCTGAACCTTACCATTAGCACAACCAAAACCACCATGATCAGGACGGTCATCATCGTAATGACGAGCATCGTTTTCAGCATCATCAAGAGGAAGTTGAACTTGAGCGAGCATAAGATAATTAGGTTCGTTTTCAGAAGTATGAGTACCTAAGATGACTTTTTGAACAGAGTAATCTTTTCCCGGTGGTTCTTGACGGTCGGGAAGCCATTCGACGGTTAGGGATGGCCATTCGAGAGCGTGAGTAATGACGAGATCGTAAAGAAAGGGACTGTTTTTTTTCCAGATTTTGTATTCTTCGTTGATTAGCCTCTCTTCTATCTCACCTCTCATCTCTTCTTCTTCCTTCCCCATCCACATCCAAAAACCCTAACCAACAAACTCTCTCTCTCTCTCTCTCTCTCTCTCTAACCGCTACTTCTTTTCTTTTTCTTACCTCACTCTCCACTCACTCTTTCACTTCGTCTGCCCCCTCCGCATTTTATTTTATATATTCATTTCTTTACTTCTTTTTTTATGAAAAAATATTCATTTGTTTATTATTTACTTTTTAATTTTTTGACCAAATTATTTATTTATCTATTGAGATATGTCAAAAAAAATTAGGGTTTAATTTGTGTGCATTGTTGCTGTAAAAATTTTACACCATCAACCAATCAAACAGATATGGTATATGTGATTTTTAAGGTAGTTAAAATAAATGGAGATTCTTTCTATAATATGTCGTTTCATGATTGATCGATGTGATAAAAAATCTTGTGTAATGATTATATATATAAATTAAATTGAAAACTTTTTTTTAAAATTTTTTATGGAAATAAATGAATTAACCAAATTGTGAATAAAATACCAATGATATTTTATATATTTTTAATAGGAATAGATATTTTGAAGGGTTAAATCTGTTTTTAGTCCCTACAAAATTTCACTATTTTGTTTTTAGTCCTTATAAAAAAATTCGTCAACTTTTAATCCCTATAAAATTTCACAATTTTGTTTTAAATCCCTATAAAATGTAAACTCGTGTATACCTTTAGAATTTTTGAATGATATTTTGCATACACGTTAAAGATATTAAAAATATCTCCCTCACAAAAAATAAACTCGAAATTTGATTTCTAGGTTAGTATTGCCTTTAATTTGTTTATCGAATCTTTTGCACTTAAAAAATTTAGATTTAATTTTTGTATTGTTAAAGAATTCAAAGTTTTTCTGGAAGAGATGTTTATAATGTCCTCAACATGTATGCAAAACATCACTCAAAAATTCAATGGATATACACTAGTTGGCATTTATAGGGACTAAAAACGAAAATTTGAAATTTTATAGGGACTAAAAGTCGATGAAAAATTTTATAGGGACTAAAAATAAAATAGTGAAAATTTGTAGGGACTAAAAACATATTTAACCCTATTTTGAATCATCAAAATGTCTCGATAGCAAACTCAGTGTATAAGTGGTAAAATATAACTGTGTACGTATTGTATAAGTATTGTTAGTTAGTGCGAAATTTGGTCCTAAGTAGAGTAGAGATCACTCTTTCGTTGAAAGTGGTAAGACATTCCGTGGGTAGTCAGCAATGGTCTGAACAAAAAAAATATTATATAAGTATTGGGAGGAAGGATAATAAAATATTATAATGTATATTACTTTAAAGGCTTAAATATACTTGTGGTCCCCCCCCCTATTTTATTAAATGTGCAATTTTGATCCCCTTATTATTTTTTGGTAATTTTGGTCCCCCTATTTTACTAAATGCGCAAATTTGATCACCCCATTCTCTTATGTGCAATTTTAATCCACCTATTTTACTAAATACGCAATTTTGATCCCCAACTATAGGAAATGATTTAACTATTTAAGATAAATAAATTATTTTTATATTTTATATATTAATATATAATTTAAAATAAGTAAACTACTTTTATAATTTATACCTCAAGAAATAGAAAATAATTTAATTATTTTAATGATAGTTTATTTTTTAGAAAAATAGAAATATAGTTTATTTTTTAAAGAAAATAATGATTTTCTGTTTTTAAAATAAATGTTTAACTATTTAAAATATAAATTATTTTTTGGAAGACTTATAAAAACTTTACTATAGAATAATAAATAAATGTAATTTAATATACATACAAAAAATATAAAAAATTGTTACTTTTTTTATATAATTTTGAGAAAATGTGACAAAGGGATTTTAAATGCAATTTGTAGAGTGCATCAATGAAAAAATTTGCTATTGTCCTTGCGTCCTATCACATAATTGACGGTAAAAATTTAAAGGATTAATTATGTTTTTCGTCCTGCAAATACAGACAAATTATTTTTGTTCATAATAAAATTTTTCTGTTCATCCATGTAATTTCTTAAATTTTATTTTTTGCAATCTTGCAAAATTCTGTTTTTGTTTTTCATCATATATATATATATATTATCGGTCACTAATGTCAATTAAGCTAGCCACATCACTTGTTAACGGTCATTATGAGATCCGTTAACATTATTGGACGCAAAGTTTTTAAAATGACTACTTTGACACACTTTTGGAAACATACATCACTAAAGTAAGAAAAAAGTCAAAAACACAAATAAACAAACTGAAATTTTGGTGAAACATAAAGGACAAAAGTGCATTTTAGCCTAATATTATTTTGTGAATGCATCCAATTTGAACGACTACTGTAGTGCTAATCACATATTAAATAAAAAAGTCGTTGAATATAAGCTAACCAATAATAAACGAATCAAATGAAATTGAAAATAAATTGAAATCAGAACCTATAACGGCTATATTAAAATTGCAAAGTTAATAAAATTTGACTTGAAACATTGCTTAAACCAAAAACTCGATGGCTTCACTTGTGTTAAAAATGAGCAACTTGTCAATTTACATCGAACAAAAATAGCATATGTCGATCTACAACAACACAAAATGAACACAAATATTATATCGTTAAAAATCAAAGAATATAAAAAAAAAGAAGAGAAAACAAGTTTATTTATAAGAAGGATAGGATGAAGATCAACGTCAAGGGAGGTAGATCGAGCGTTTTATACTTATTTAATTTAATTTAACACGCACACATGCCAAGGGAATTAAGGCCTTTTAAAAATAACAAATAAATGTGATCAGATCCTTATGAGTGTCTTTTTCACTTGCATTTTTTTTTCTTTTTTAATAGGCGCTGACACTCCACCTGCAAACCTGCGCGCCGACACTCCAACCAACAAGTTGCCAATTATTCATGATTAACAAAAATGGACCGCCAATATACAATAACCCAAAATGAGCACCTATACTATGTGTTGTTTATATCATTGAAAATCAAAGAACACAGCCAAAACGTTGCCAATTATTCTCAATGCAAAATTAGCGATTCCTCGACCTTGAGTTAAAGTCATCCCATTGACCAACTTGCTTTAAAAAGGAGATTTTGAGTGGACCACTGCCCCTGTCCTAGCTATGCCCGACTTCTCTCAACCCTTTATCATTGAGTGTGATGCCTCAAGCACGGGGTTAGGAGTCGTGTTAATGCAAAATAAAAGACTTAGTAAATCTCTGTCTAAAAAATATCTAACCAAGTCCACATATGAAAGTAACCGGGGGTTTAGTTCAACAAAAAAGACAAAAGACACAAATGAGTAACAATTGACGTCCAACAAACAAATCGAAACCCAAAACTTGTATAAACCAGCGAGAACTAAAACGCATAAACATAAAGCAACAAGACAAACGAAACCCAAAACACATGATACAAAATAAAGTAGCAAAATACATGAAAGAGTTGTTGACACGTATTACATATAAGAACCGAACGATGTAATGCCTTGAAAAAACTTGGACTTGTTTTGAAGGATGATAGCCATGCTTATGACTAAAACTTATGAACCAATGAAAACCAAAGCTTAAAAACCAACGAGAACCAAAACCCATAAACCCAAAGCACATGAAACAAAACAAACGTACAATACAAAATGCATTAACATAGAAAAAGACAAACGAAACCCAAAAACACATGAAACAAATGAAGGAACAAAACGCACGAAGAAGTTGCCGACATCCATAACATTACCATGGAAGAACTTACCGCCTTGAAAAAATTGGGCCTTGTTTTTGAAGTACGACAACGACGACACCAAAACCGAAAGAAACAAAAAAAAATATATACAAAGTAACGAGGAACGTTCAACAAACAAAGCAACAAAATTCATAACTTATGAACAGCGAAACCCAAAGTTTATAGAGTAGCGAGAACCGGAACGCATGAACCAAAAACACATGAAACTAGCCAAAGGTGAGATACAAAATGCATGAACATAAAACATGACAAACGAAACCCAAAATAAATGAAACAAAATGAATGACAAAACACTTGAACCAGCGTTTATCAACCGCACAACCAATCGAAACTCTCACACAGGGAGAAAAGGCATCAATATCGCGTCGTCTCACTAAGGAGACGAAAATCCTAGGAAAGAAAAACTAATTTGACTAAGTTTTCTATTTATCTAGAATCATGAGGTTTTTATGTATCTATAAAATATTATTGTGATTTGATTGATTTTTCTATTTAATTAGAATTATGAGGTTTGTATGATTGTATTTTTTTGATACCGTGTTATTGGTGAGCAGTATCACCGATTTTGCTGATGATTAAGACTGAAACCTCCCAACAGAATTTTTGCCACACCAAAAAAACTCAAGAGACCTTGGAATGAAATTCAGACCCTGTTACCTCGGACGAAACCTTGTTGATTTGTATCTATTAAACTAGCAATATACCTACTTGTGCATGCGCACGATTCACACCGTATTACTTGCTATAGATAATTCTATGATAAACTCTTATAGAATAAATTATTTCCACAACATATAATAATTTTTTATTTGAACTCAAATGTAAAATATACGTATATAAAGGTAACGTTTTCTCATTAGAACTCAAAAGTAAAGTATACCTATAAAAAGGTACAATCTATGAATTGATTATTTTAATAACAAATAATATTTTATCGTCAGAACTCTAATATCAAAAAATGATTTATAATTAAAGAACATTATAAAGACAAAATATAAAAAATAAATATTCTGATAGCGTATAATGTTTTCCTCCAGGATCAAATATAATTAAATTATACTTAAAACATACAATAATTTCCCGTGATTTCCCGTTGGAACTTAGAAGAAAAATATAAAAAAAAAAATTATTTCATTAACTCGCAATTTTTTCCATTGAATATCAAAAGTAACGAAACTATGCTCTACAGCATGTAGTAATTGTAAGGAAAAAATATCAAAAGTAAAAAATAAACAATTTATATGTCGACAAAGCGTAATGTTTCCCCGTTGAATATCAAAAGTAATGAAACTGTTTCGGACTGGTCAAAGAGCATCAAATGGGCCAAATGTAAGCCAGCCCAATACTTGAAAGCACTAGCCCAACACTAGAATGTTTCTAGGGTAAGCTCATTACTCCACTATGTATACCACCACTCATTCCTAAAAAAGTACGCGGTCTCTCCACTCCACCCATATGCTCCATCTCCGTTATAGATTGACTTGGGGCGTCAGACTGCTTGCAGGTGGCGACCTCCCCGCATTTCTCACCAATATATATGGGCTTAAATATGTTTTTTGTCCCTGCAATTTTTTTCTATAAAAAATGTCCCTGCAAAATTATACTTTTTTAAAAATACCCTTCTATTAAAACTCTGTTAGCCATCTGTTGATGTGGTTAACAGAGTTGTGATGTGTAACTTTTTGTTTCATTTCTAAATTTTTTATAGCTAGTTGGCATGTGAGATGGCATCTCCGTTCCCCTTCCCTCTTCTTCCTCCTTACCCAACACCAACACCATCAAATCCCCACTCTTGAATTACCATAGCCGGTCAAAATTGCAAATCACCAACACACCATCACAACTTCATTCAGATACAGGGACGGCCCAAGTGTCCCAAGCAAAAGTTTGGGGCCTAAAAAAATAATTTTTCTATTAAAGAAAAAGGGCCTCCATTCCAGTTTACATATACAACAATACTAGTTTGCAATTGTTATAACGTTTGGTGGCCCAATTGGTTTAAGGCAACCTGTTTTTATACATAGATTGTTTTTATACATCAACAGATGGGAGAGAGTTAACATAAGAGTATATTTAAAAAAATATTATTTTTCAAGGACTTTTTAAAAAAATAACTTTGAGGGGACTTATTTGAAAAATTGCTATATTTGCAATGACGAAAAACATATTTAAACCATATATATAGACACACACACAAATATATGTATATGTATGTATGTATAATTTTCCTGTTTTGACTGCTAAAAAACAACTAAAGTGTACTAACAACATATAATGTTTTTTTGTCAAGACTCAAGCTGACTATTCATTTATAAAAATCAAATATATAATAAAGAAAAATATAAAAAATATTCTATATCCGTGTTATGTTTCCTGCGCATTAGCACAAAAAACGTGTTATCTATTGTATTATATCGGTAATTGTTAATGGATGACTTTAGTTTAGTGAGAAAAGTGTTCAATTAGAAGATGACACGTGACATTTGTGAAGTGAGTTTTTTTATATTGATAATTGATGATTGATGAAGTGACACGTGTATAGTTGAGTTTCGTTTTTTATAGAAGTAAAAAGAAGTTGAGTGAAAAGTGGAGTAGTAGAATCAAATATAAGTTATATTTTTTGTGTCAAAAAATATTAATTATATTAGAAATTAGAAATATAAGAAATTTAGAAATGTTAAAAATTTAGAAATTAGAAATATTAAAAATGTAATTTAATATAATTGATATAAATGAAGCAACTTAAATGAACAATCTATTTCATTTTTAAGCATTAGTTACAAATATTCATTTATATCATATTATACTTGTAAGTTGGTTCAACCGCTAATTTTATTAAACACTTTAAATTCAATCAACTAACTTATTTTGTCTTGGCTAAGTACTAAAATATCCCTTTGTAGTTTTCTTGGGATGATAGAAATTAAAGGAAAAGTGTCTTGAGACAATTAATTCATACTTTGAAACTCTAAAAGACTCAATAAATATAGATGGTATATTAGAAAAACTTGGATGAATTGTACATTGGGTTTTTAAAAGTACTATTGTTTTGGAAAAAAAATAAAAGGCCAAAAGTACCAAAGATCATGAATGGAGGGAGTATTTTTTATCAAAAAGAGCATCAATGTCACAATTCTATAATATTTTTTGCATTAATTTTTAATTTTTAATATTTACATTTGAAAATAAAAAGCTAACTTTTTTTATTTTATAGTATTTTTCAGTCAAAAAAAAAGTTATGCTATTTAATTCTCGATGTATTAAATATTATACTACATTATATTCTCCGGTTTTCAGTATGTTTGAATAAAATATTCACAGCACGCAGGTAAAATAGAAGGCTGGTCAACTTTCAACATCTGGATCCATCGCTACAACTTAAAACGTGTCCTTCCACCGATCCAAAACCAAAAACAAAAGAAAAGTATCCACATCTTCTTCCTTTCCTCTCTTCACCTTCTTCTCTTCTTCTTCCAGATTCAAATCTCGACTCTGAAACCAAATCCCTATCTACCTCTAATCAAAATATAGAAAGAAACAATGGATCTAGCTCCAGAAGAACTCCAATTCTTAAACATTCCAAACATCTTAAAAGAATCAATTTCAATCCCTAAAAGATCTCCTAAAACCTTTTACCTAATCACGCTTACCCTAATTTTCCCTCTTTCTTTCGCTATCTTAGCTCATTCCCTCTTCACACACCCCTTAATTTCACAATTACAATCCCCTTTCGCTGATCCTTCACAAACCTCTCATGAATGGACTCTCCTTCTTCTCTTTCAGTTCTGTTACCTCATTTTCCTCTTCGCTTTCTCTCTCCTTTCCACCGCCGCCGTTGTTTTCACCGTCGCTTCTCTTTATACCTCTAAAGCCGTTTCCTTTTCTTCCACTATCTCAGCCATTCCCAAAGTTTTCAAACGACTTTTCATTACTTTTCTTTGGGTTACTCTTCTTATGTTCATCTATAACTTCGTTTTGCTTCTTGCTGCTGTACTTTTAATCATAGCCGTTGATAATGAAGATTCAATTTTGTTCCTTTTCGCTATTGTAATTGCTTTGCTTTTCCTTGTTATTCATGTTTATATTACTGCTCTTTGGCATTTAGCTAGTGTTGTTTCTGTGCTTGAACCTGTTTATGGATTTTCTGCTATGAAAAAGAGTTATGAATTGTTGAAAGGTAGGGTTAGATATGCTGCTGGTTTGGTTTGTGGTTATTTGGCACTTTGTGGAATTATTGGAGGGTTTTTCAGTGTGGTGGTGGTGCATGGTGGGGATACTTATGGTGTGTTTTCAAGAATTGTTATTGGTGGATTCTTGGTTGGTGTGCTTGTGATTGTGAATCTACTTGGATTGTTGGTGCAGAGTGTGTTTTACTATGTTTGTAAAAGTTATCATCATCAAGGGATTGATAAGAGTGCATTGCATGATCATCTTGGTGGATATCTTGGAGAGTATGTTCCTCTTAAGAGTAGCATTCAAATGGAAAATTTGGATGTATGATGATTTTAGGGACAATTCAATTACCTTACCCCTCTCCCTCCCACCACTTTTACAAGTGGGTTTGATTTGTAAGTTCATTTTCTTTGTTATATGCTTTGTAATGAAATAGTGTAAAACGGCTGGAAGAACTAATGATCATAGATTGTGTGTTGACGTTTGTTGCTTGTTTCCTAGTGTTTCAGCTTGTTCCTTTTAAATTAAGGTATTTCATTGAACCGATTCTTGTTTGCTAGTAGCTAGTTAAGTACAGTTTTTTACCTCATTAATACATTTGATTGAACCATATTTAATAGCTTTCGATATTGAAAAAAGAAAATATTTGATGTTGTAAGCTATTTTCTTTCATTTATTGATGACTGAGATTGAATCTATAATTTAATTTGATTAATTCTTTAAGTATCTTTTTTGCAAGCTGATTGCCTATTAATTGTAGTGTCAGCCAGGTTCAATTGCTAGTAGGGATTGGTTACAGTTACACCTAGGCATTTTTGTCAAATTTTTGTTTTAGCGTTATGCTTTTAAGCAGATTTGTGGAGTAGATTCGGAGTTTAGCCTTTGAAGCAAAGACTCTCAAGATTTTCCTGAAAAGGAAGCTCTACTATTCTCATGAAACAAACAGCTTATTCTTGATTTTCCATATACTTTTACCTTTGATAACGTCAATTTCCAGCTGTAGTCCAGAGTATTGATCCTTTTTTTAGGCTAGTAACTGTCACATTCAGGCAGTTTATCATGGCTAGTAAGAAGTGTCCTATAATATTCATAGTCTAGCTGGAACCATGCTTTATTTATCATCTTTAAATTATAGTGGATAGTACTATGACAACCATTATGGGGCTAGGGTATGTAAATAGCTTGTTTAATTTTGGTTGTCTGCTTCTGCCAGCTTATTCTACCATTTTCACAAATTGTAAGTTTAAATGGCAACATGTCAAGACCATTGATCTTTATTTGTGGTTATATCTTCTGATTCCTACATTTGCTATCATCAATGTTTCTTTGCTGGTATCTTCGGTAATGGTGGGATTAGTCGGGGTTGGCTTTCTATTAACAAGTCACACACACTACTATAGTTCGAGTTCAAATAAATCTGAAATCTAATTGTTCCTTAGCTAACATTTTTTTGTTGGTATTGAATGGGGGCTAACGCCCCAAAAAAGAGAACGAAAACAACGAGGGGTAGCTACACTCAAAGCATCAAAGAGCAACAAAGGTTCAACAGAGGAGGACAATGCTCATAAAAAATCCAGGGTTCCAAATGAGCACAGCCCAAATTGGCTAACTCATTCGCACACTTATTACCTTCTCTAAAAATATGCACAACTTTCACTTTCCATTGAAGACAGAGCATCTTCCGGATCTCTCGAACAATACTCCAACCAACTACCTTGGATGCCTATTTAACCGCATCATCTGCATTAAGACACACCCAACCCACTTGAGGAGGTAACCAACGAACCTTAATCATATCCTCCTCATGCACCCCACTGAAACCAATAGTTTTGCAAGCTTCGTAGTAGCACTTAACTTGAGCCATGATGGTCTGCCAAGGCCGAAAAGGTCTAATAAAAAGCAGAGTCATGGACCGCTTGGCTAACATTTTTTTCATAGTAGGTTTTTCATCTAATAATTGTTTTTGATAGTCATCAAGTGTGGTTGAAAGCAGTGCAACTTGCATAGAAGTCTAGAGCAGCTCGTAATGGGGGCTAGTACTAAAGAAAAACATTGATTTTTGCTCTAGACTTTGGATTTGAAAAAAATGTAGTTGGAAATGTGTGTTGTCATGTCGTGCAGTCGGTTAATCCAGAGCTGTCTGATTAAAGATTGGGCGGCCCAGATTTTAAGAGCAGTTTTTGAATTTTCTTAGTAAAAAATTCCAACTTTGAAATCTAGACTGTATAATCAAGATTAGACAGTCCTAAACTTGTTGACTGTCTGACTGCATACAGTTCCAACTGCACACAACTCAGACCCTGAACTTTGGGGCTAATACTTTGTGGCCGTTAAGTAGCTTTATTTGTAGGCGTTTCGGGCACATGGTTGTTTATAGTGATTCCTTTAATTTCACCCTCTTAGTCTTGTTAGTCAAAAAGTCTAACTAGATATTTGCTTGGTTGTTTGAGAATGATGTTGGGTTGGGGTAGTTTCTTCTATATTTCAAACATGTAGCTAATTGAGTGTTTTTTTAACTCTGCGGCGGTGAAAATTGATTTCATAAATTTGATTTTAATTAAAAGTGAGTTGAGAATAAAGTAATTTATTTTTGAATATAGTCGCGTAAAATTGGGTTGAATGTTAAATAATAATTTTGCGGTAAAAATTCATGTTTGGCAAAAGCTTAAAATCATAACTTCTAGTTAGAATCACTTTTTCCTCTTACAAAAGTGAATCAAAACGTGCATTGCTTTGGCAAAATCCCTATCTTGGTGTTCGTGTGATGGGTGAAGGCTCATCAGCAATCTGTATGATTGTGTTATTGGAGTATTAATTTTTTGCTTCCATTGATTGTTTTCTTTCCATTATGGATGATTGGAGGTACCAAAAGTATGCAAATGTGGAAATGCATTTGCCTCGTATAATTTTGATTCAAAGTCGCTATGAGTCGTCGAATCAAATTTATTAAGGGTCAACCTCAATTGATATTTGCACATGTGCAACTCGAGCTGACTTAAAAATCAAGTGCAAAAAGTAGCGCTTCAATCAAAAACAATAAATATCACAATAAAATTAAGAGTTTAAAGAAAACTTGGTAAATAGCTTAATTTTTAAAAAATGGAAATGCTTAACCTCACGGAGATTTGCCCCCCAAAGGTGGTGAGGTGTTATGCTCCGTTAGATTGCCTGTGATTATCAGACTCACTACCTTTATCGCTTTCCATTTATTTTATAAAGGGTGACACTTGGGGTACACGAAATTTGTGAATGTTTCTTTCGCGGTATTTAGCACTGCTCAAAATGAAAATACGATTAACTCAAACACAAAAAGAGTAAGAAAACAAATTACAAAATCAAAATTAAACACAAGCTATCCATAAGGTGAGAGATCGTTTGGACCCATATCCTTGTTTAGGAGATTCATCAAATGCAGTTACACCATGTATGTCTACTTGTCGAGTATGGTGTTGGGGTAGTTTGGACACGTCTAAAGCATTTTCAGCACACAGTGCAATATTAGAGCTTAGATGACATCTCAGGTGAGATGGAGCAGAGATGGTTGGACTTTTTTGTTCATTTAATCAATGTTAGTCCTTGAGGCATGCTTCCAATAGGTCGCATGATCTCCTAATGTATCTCATATGGTAGGGTAAAGAGGAACACTATCAAAGATCATCTCCAACTCTAGCTATTGGTTCTAGTGGTGCCCAATCTTGAGGGTATGTTCAAATTATATATTCGTGTTCCATTTCTTCAAATGCGAGGATTAGGCTTTAAATTGATTATTGTTGTTTTTAGGGAATCTTTAGGGGAAATTTCAAAATCGTGTATACAATGATAGACAGGCAACCCATGATAATTAAAGATAGTGAGAGACAAGACTCAACGCATTATCTGTTTAGTTTAATGCACGCCTTCGCGTGAGCAACGTTTCTATGTCTGGAGGAAGTGATCCAGTGTCGCACATTGATACATTTATATAATGCATTTTTGTGTACATATTTCTTATCGAATTCCATTGATATATTTATCTACATAATAGTTGGTTATCTTATATTGACACATCCAACATTAGGTATTTGGATATTGTGGAAATGAGAAAAAAACGACTTTAATGATTAAGTTGCAGTTGGACGAAGAAAACGAGATTGAAGACGGGAGAGGGTGGTGATAGTGAGGAGAATGGGGTTGGGATGGTTAGGGTTATTTTTAGGGATAATATATGGGTAGTCACTATCAATGTTTTGAAAATCGAATCGGACATTGAACCGGTCAGATCTCCGAGTTATGGTTCAACCGTTTAAAACTGAATAAAACCGCCGAATTAACCGAACCGTGAAAAGTGTCAGGTCATGGTTCAACCGCATCAACCTCTCCAATTGGTTCGGTTTTTAAAACACTGGTTACTATTTAGATATTTTTATGTGGGGGATGGTGGAAAAATTAAAATTGGAAGGTGAAATAAAAATGCCCAAATTAAAATTTCATAGTCCAGATAAAAAAGCCCAAGACCGAAATTTCACACTCTCACAGAACACAGTTTCACTTGTTATTGCCCGAAAACCACCCTTCATCGTTTCATTGAATTCAATGTAAAAACTTTTAGCCTTTCTCATTCTTCACAACAACGTTAATTACTATTATAGTCCCTTTTTGTGTAGATTGATTGATTGAGTTTTCTCTTCTCGCAACGCGCTGTGCTGGGTTCTCTCTTTCTCTCTCTGAGTCTTCATTCCGACCCATCACCGCCATGTCCTTCAAATCTCGATCTCTTCCCTTCTTCACCTTTTTCCTGTTCCTTTCTCTCTTATCTTCTTCGGTCTTCGCTTCTGAGTCAGATCACAAGGTAATTTAAAAATTCTCTCTTTTTTTCTAACCCTCTTTTGCTTCTTTCCGATCTCACGCTTCGATCTACTTTTTATTTGCTGAATTGCGATTTGGATCTGTATAACGTGTGGGCTTTTAGCTGTTACTACAACTGAATTTTAAATCTGTTAGCTTCGAATTTTCATGGAATTGGTTTTGTTTATGGAATGGTTTGGGCTTTTTAAGTGTTAGATCTCAACTGGGTTTTTTATTATGAATACTTAGGTGCTCGTGCAATGTAGGTTTTTGCTGTTTAATGCTTAGCATTTTCTTTTGTGTTTGAGATTTAACAATTTAGCTTCTTCTCCCGCTTTCATTTGCATTATTGATTATTGATGGGTGATGATCTTGGATTATTTCTCTTTTACTTTAATATTGAAAATCTTTGGAGTGCTCAGCTGGTTTTAGTTTCTAAGTGTGGTTTGAAACACCTAGCAGTATATAATAGAGGTGTGAGTGTGAGGTGAGTGAGAATAACGTGCCTGATTATTAGGCTTTGATATCTAGTTTGATTTTGCATGCATTAATTCAATTGTCATTGAAGCCATAAAAGGAACATGGTAATGCAGTTTATAAAGCTTTTATTTTGTGCTCACGAGTTTATACAACAGGGAGTTTGATAATTGTTAATTCTCACTGCTGTCTGTTTGCAGTATTTAAAAAGGTTCAGATAGGAAACGTCGGTATTAAAACAATTGAGTCTGTAGGATTCACTTGGCATGGGGTGGTTTGGTTGTATCTCAAATTTTACCCTTCCATAATAAGTTTTTAAATCTTGAATTGGTTTGTTTGTATCTCAGATTTACCCTTTCATAAGAAGTTTTTGAATATTGGATTGGTTTGTTTGTATCTCAGATATGCTTTTAAGTTTTAAAGCCCTTAGGTACTTGTTAAGGTCCTGGCATTATCTTGTATTATGTTTATTACTTCATCTAATAACACTATTGACAAGTTCTCTGAATATATCTTAAATTGGCTTCCAATTTTGCACACTCACTTCAATACTTCATCATATTATTATATTACTCTCTGCCAATCAGTAGTGTTCTGATATTTATTTTAGAAATCAGCCATAAATTTAAAAGCTGATGATCATGCAGTGAACTGAGTTCAAATTATAAATCACATTGATAGCTTCACATCTGTTTCTCTCTTTTTCTTTCCCTATTTGTCTTTTTTATGATTCCATATGTCGTACATATAACTTTGTTTCCTCTAAGGGTGTGTTTTTCATTTCTCAAGATTCTTAATCAGTTGTAACTTTTAACTCAACCCTTGTATCTGTTATCAGAGAGTCTTTTTTCTCACTGATCTACTGAACAGATTAATGTATATTTCATTTGTAATCTCAAGTGGCAAATGGCTTATGTTTTAAGAGGATGTATTTTATTTCATTGCAGTATCTACGAGATGACCAAGTTAACCTCTGGGTGAACAAAGTTGGTCCCTATAACAATCCGCAAGAAACATACAACTATTACAGCCTCCCATTTTGCCATCCATCCAGTAGTTCTACTGCTGCACACAAATGGGGTGGTCTTGGTGAGGTTCTGGGAGGCAATGAACTCATTGATAGCCAAATCGAGATAAAATTCCAAAGTATGAAGGTTTCTGTTGTACTATTTATCTCATAAAAGAGCTGTCAGAAAACATTCCGGCTTTAATGGGTACTCTTCTTTTCAGGAAATGTGGACAAGACTGTCTTTTGCCAGATAGATCTCAATGATGCAAATGTTAAACAGTTCAAGGATGCAATAGAGAATAACTACTGGTTTGAATTCTTCATGGGTATGTTTTGTATTGTTTCTTGCAATTGTTACTGTTCGCATTTATGTAATTATTGTACTTTCAAGAAATTTGGAAGCTTACAGAAAACTTTTCTATGGCCATTACGTTAACTTGAAGGATTCATAGCTACAACAAAAAAACAGAAGCAACCATAAAACACCTAAAAACTAAGTAACACACATCACTAAAAGAATTCCCATTTGTCTAAGAATACAAACCAAAGAGGTTGACGTAAATATTCATCTCATTCCATGGGACACGGCCCCTTGTGTATTTCCTTTGCTATCCAATTGAATATTACTTTACAACCTTAGAATCAACATAAGGGAGAATGGGAGGTACCAGTAGAAGAGGTCAGCAGTTGTTGTAGGCCTTAAAATCTTCTAGTCAATCCCAAAGTGTAGGCTGAGCAAGCCATGGAGTGGTCTTGAGAATCAGTTTCAAGACTTACAGGAACAGGCAATTCCTCATGTGCTAACTGAAGTCTGTTCACTAATACTTGGGCTTCTGAAGCAGTACGGATACTGTCTAGATCTAGGCCTGGGTGTCACTATCTCACTCAATCACACTGATAGCTTCCTGTTGATAATTTCCAACAATACCAGTCTTTACCAAAGACTTGTGATTTCTTGGAAATACAGATTGCACTCTTGTGCAGTTTCTTGCTAAGTTTTTGGACCCATGCATTTTCAGCTTTTTGCGCAATAAACTTAGATGGAAATGATTTCTAAATAGAACATCTTGCTTGACTTTCTTAGGTTGTTTACATTAAACTTATATCATGTTTGTAAACCATGTGAATTCTTTCTCTATGTTCTTTTTCAAACCAAAACTGATAAGGTTTTAATAAAAATAAAAATGCATTACATATTCTGGTTGTTATGTTGATTGGAAAGGGATTAATTAGTAGGTAGGTTGCTATTTCTGTTTTGTATCATTATTGATGTATACATGTCAACATGATGGCATTTATCTACGGATTTGACATTGTATGCTGGAAACACTGACCAATGACTTCATCCTGGAAGCAAAGCATTCCTGCATTTTGATCCACTGGGCTGGGTATTTTATGATATTTGTAATCACCATAGATTAAAGGAATATTAAGTTGCGAATTCTTTATTGTTTCTTAAGCATTCTGGATAACTTAGTGTTAGTTATCCGTGATTGTGTTACAAGCTCTAGAACTGCAAGAAGTATGAAACTAAGAATTCTGTGTCAAGTCATTTATCTAAGCATTTTCAGTAACTTGGTATGTTAGATAATTGATGCTATAATGTTGTGAGGGTTTATTCTGCTAGTTGATCCTCAATGTTTGTTTTAAATTTAATTAATTCCTTTTTTTTTCTTTCATTTCTTTTTTTGCTGAATAACTGACCGGCATATGTTTTCCTTGTTTCTGTTGGTCTGCTCTGCAATGTACTAAATACCAATTCAGATGATCTGCCTTTATGGGGTATGCCTATAACTGCCTCTTCCTCTTTCTCTTTATTTGATGTGATTTTGTAATTTGCAATGCTAAGTTGCTTTATTTTTTCTTGTTTAAGGATATGTTGGCGAGCTACATCCCGATAAAAATAGTGATAATGGCAAGCATGTCCTTTACACCCACAAGAATATTATTGTTAAGTACAATAACGATCAGGTCAGAAGTTATTTTTTTACTATATCTTATGAGGGTTTTTGGGATCCTTGAAGTTTCATAATCAGGTCTCTTTCTTTGCAGATCATTCATGTTAATCTCACTCAGGATGTCCCAAAGCCTTTGGAGGCAGGAAAACGTTTGGACATGACATACTCTGTCAAATGGATTCCTACTAATGTCACTTTTGGACGTCGCTTTGATGTCTACCTGGACTATCCTTTCTTTGAGCATCAGGTAGAGCTTCTTTTTTAAGGTTGATTGAAATGTTTATGGTTGGTTAATTCTGTGTGTTCATCCATGTTGATGCTTCCTTGGCTATGTCACTGAGAACTTTGCTCCTTTTTAGATTCATTGGTTCTCCATCTTTAACTCTTTCATGATGGTCATCTTCCTTACTGGATTGGTGTCAATGATATTGATGCGAACTCTGAGAAATGACTATGCAAAATATGCTCGGGAAGATGATGATTTGGAATCTCTGGTGATGGTTTTATCTGTTCTAATTTATGGAATATAAATTCTCCCTAGAAAAATCTGTTTCTCTAATCATCGGAGTTTGGGCCATTACTTTCCTGCTTACAGGAGAGAGATGTTAGTGAAGAGTCTGGCTGGAAACTTGTGCATGGTGATGTTTTTCGGCCTCCTCGCTACTTGGTTATTCTTTCAGCTGTTGTTGGCACAGGTGCTCAGCTAGCATTGCTGGTACTTCTTGTCATCTTGCTGGCTATTATTGGGATGTTATACGTCGGGTATGTGCATAAACTTCAATGTACTATAAGCCGGAATAATGAATTCAATGATAATGTTTGTGCACAAATTTTACTTCATTAATAAGTGCAAGGCAGACACTGCTTACTTGCTTGCATATGTAAGCTATTTATTCATGACTCTAAGTCTTTTTAATGGACTTTATGATGTTGTCATTTAAAATTTCCTTAATTGCATATCTCAGGCGAGGAGCAATTGTCACAACCTTCATTGTTTGTTATGCTCTCACATCATTCATTTCTGGTTACGTGAGTGGTGGAATGTACTCAAGAAATGGGGGTAAGAATATATAAGTTTGTTTGGGTGACTTTGCCTTAACATTTTGTATCTCTATCTGGTTTTGAATGGTTATATAACTATTTTTATCTGTTTCTTAGGTAAAAGCTGGATTAAATCCATGATCCTCACAGCTTCTTTGTTTCCATTCATGTGCTTTGGAATTGGGTTTATCTTAAACACAATTGCCATATTCTATGGGTCTCTAGCAGCTATTCCTTTTGGCACAATGGTGGTTGTTTTTGTCATTTGGGCTTTCATCTCTTTCCCTCTAGCTCTTCTCGGCACAGTTGTTGGAAGAAACTGGAGTGGTGCTCCAAATAATCCATGTCGTGTAAAAACTATTCCTCGACCCATTCCCGAGAAGAAGTGGTACCTCACACCTTCAGTGGTTTCTCTGATGGGAGGACTGTTACCCTTTGGCAGCATATTTATTGAAATGTATTTCGTATTTACTTCCTTCTGGAATTACAAGGTGAATTGCAGCACTATGACTGGTTTCAAAAATAACGTTTCTTTTTACTTGTTGGTTTTATCGTAAAAGTAACTTGCAGAACAGAGTAATATCAAGAAATATGATCCCTGTTAATGGTTCTTTTTCTAAGTGTATTTTGGTGGAAACTGAGTGAACACTTGCACTGTTGACTTATATGTTTTTTTTTCTCCTTTTGTGACAAACAGGTGTACTATGTGTATGGCTTTATGCTACTGGTTTTTCTGATTCTTACCATTGTTACTGTCTGTGTGACAATTGTGGGGACATACTTTTTGTTAAATGCCGAGAACTACCACTGGCAATGGACTTCTTTCTTTTCAGCTGCCTCAACAGCTGTTTATGTGTATTTGTACTCAATATACTATTATTACGTGAAGACGAAGATGTCAGGCTTCTTCCAAACCAGCTTCTATTTTGGATACACTTTGATGTTTTCTCTTGGACTAGGAATTCTATGCGGTAAGTCCTTCAGTTTCATTGTAGATTTTCATACTGCAGATGTGATGGTATATCTTATTATCTGAATAGATGTTTTTTGTTTTCATCACTTTGGGTTGAAGTTTTTCTTCTAATGTGCAGGAGCTGTAGGTTTTCTTGGTTCAAATTTGTTTGTGAGGAGAATCTACAGAAACATAAAGTGCGATTAAGGTTGTCTGAGTCAGACCTGAGCACTTCCACATGTTTATTGTTGAAGACAATAAATTATTGGAGGCAGACTCTGGTCATTGTGGGGAACTTAACAATGTTTACAGGTAGAATCACAGGGTTTTGAGAACGAGGGTGTATTCTTTTTCTACATTGGGGGAAGCCCTGAGATTTTTTCCCCGGCTGTAATTGACTGTCTTTATAATTTTAGAGTTAGTACAATATCAGACTCTTGTGGTTACTGTTTCATCCCTTTATAATATAGCAGTCCATTGAAGGACACTTATGTCTGATTCCCCAAATGGTTTCAACTATTCAATGTATGTAAAGAGGGGATGAATTCTCAGAAATGAATTTTGTATGAAGATCTGAATATCATTCTTATCTGCTTCCTTCACTCCCCTGCATGTTTAGTTTTTTTATCATTGTTTGCATCAAATTTACAATATAGTTTTTCTTTCGGCTGTGTAAATCCAATGGCATTGTGGATGGAACCTTGGACAGTGATAAGTGATAGCTTTGGGTTAATAGAGCAACTTCTAAAAAAATGCTGCTACTTGGCAAACAAATGGAGTATCATGCCACTTTAAGTCGCTAGTTGGTACACTATTTCCACAATCCCCACCTTCCTCGTTATCATCAATACAACCATAAATCCTGTCTACTCTTGTTTTTCCATCTACCACACTTTGCAGCAGCTGCACATAAGCCATAGCCACTACACTAGCTCTCTCAGGAACCTTACTGAGCACTTCCTTCCTCAATAGGTGCCCAATGGCCACCAGCCTAAGGGAATATGCTAACATGGGTCGGGCTCTTTCTGGTATGAAAGCGTGGCATGTAGGTCGTATCACTTCCCATGGCCAGTTACAAGGTCAAGCTCATGACCCTAGAGTGTCCTAAAGAGTTCGAGTGCCCAGATGATGTTTACATAGCAGAAATGTAGAGGACCAAATTTAAATGAAAGCAAGATCATGAAAGACCAACTTAATGTTAACTTAAACTAACCAAATATGTTATGCGTCGGGTCTATTAGCTATTACTAAACAACGAGGAAATATTTGAACAAAAAGAGCTTTACAACCCTCATTAAACAAGATGCAATAACTACAGTTACATATAACATATGAACCCAAAAAACAGAATTCCCCCAAAAACAAAAGACCCCCAAATCAGATTGAACCCTTCCTCCATGTTGGTATTCTAGGTCTGAAACTTTTTGGCACAATCTACTCTTTTGTAACTTCAATAGATACAGAAGTGGACCTGGCTGCAGAAGTGGATGAAGATCTGGTGGCTCTAGTGGATTTAATAGAGAATATACTAGTTGTTTGTAAACTTACATTGCATTTTTGTTAAGTCAAAACAGATTAATATTCCTTTTGTAAGTTTGTTAGAATAGTGCTGAGTGAAGCCACGTCAGCATAACTGAATTGCACTAATGTGCTCTTGTATATATAATCTGATCTTTCAATTGAGAAGATTAGAAAAATTAATACAACAGAAAACAATTGAAATGAATTCCAGAGAATTCTATACTTTCTACATGGTATCAGCAGTCTCGTAAATTCACCAGCGTGAATTTCCGATCCTTCACCGTCATCTGTTTCTTCCTTATGGCGTCCTCAGCACTTTCGATCGCGAAACCTTTCAAATCGTTCAATTACCAGGTTACGGCGAAGCTTGATGCAGATAATTTTCCGGTGTGGCTCCAACAAGTAGAGCCAGTGCTTCGTGCACACAGACTTCACTGTTTCTGTGTCTCGCCGGAAACTCCACCACAGTACCTTACTGAAGAAAATCGTGCAGCGAAATTGGAAAATCCTGCCTATACTGAGTGGGAACTGCAGGATCAATTGCTCCTCGCGTGGTTGCAAGCGTCTCTCACGCCGTCAGTTCTCGCACAAGTGATTGGTTGCCGCTACACTTGGCAACTCTGGGAGAAGATCCATTCTCACTCTCAGTCGAAGATCAAAGCTCAGGCGAGGAATCTTCGCATTGAACTTCGCAAGACGAAGAAAGGCGAAAAGTCGATCTCAGAATTTTTCGCTCGTATCAAGCAACTCGTGGATTCGCTTCTATCAATTGGTGAATCTGTCACAACTGAAGAACAATTAGATGTAATCCTTGAAGGATTACCTTCGGAGTATGAGTCCATTGTGACCTTGATTTCAACCAAAACTGACTGGTTTGAATTCTCCGAAGTTGAATCACTTCTTCTCGCACATGAAGTGCGCATCAAGCAACAAGCCGAAATGGTTAGTGGAGTTTCTACTCTGAATCTCACTCATGCTGCCTCTAAACCTGAGGATAATGCTCCTTCAATGGAATCTCTGCCTCAAGCGCACTATGCAGCTTCTGGATCTGGTGTTCCTTCTCGCGGTGGTAGATCTAATCGTGGTGGCCGTTCTAATCGTGGTAGAGGTGGCAGATCTGGCCGTACTGGTGGTCGTAGCAATGTTCAATGTCAGGTTTGTTACAAAATTGGCCACGCTGCTGCTGAATGTTATCATCGTTTTAATGCAAACTATGTGCCTCAATATGCTCCACCTCCTCCACAACTTGCACCAAATCCTTATCAATATATCAGGCCTGCCCCTCAGAATGCCTTAGTGTGGACTAACTCTGCTGTTGCTCCTACTGTTGCGCCTGCTACTGGCTTTACCACTGCACCAGTGTATCCGCAAGCTTTTATGGGCTATGCTGCAACTGTTACTGGTTCTAACACACCTATGCAGCAGTCACAGAACTGGATTGTAGATTCTGGAGCATCTCACCACATCACAGGCAATCCAAACAACTTTGCCACCTCCACTCCTCTGGCTGGCCAGGAACATGTGTTCCTAGGTAATGGTAAAGGACTTCGTATTGACTCTATTGGTTCCACTTCCTTTACTTCTTCATTAGCACCTGATACTTATTTACATCTGAATAACATGCTGTTAGTGCCACAAATCACTAGAAATCTTGTTAGTGTGAGTCAATTTGCCAAGGATAATAATGTCTTCTTTGAGTTTCATCCTTACTTTTGTCTTGTTAAATCTCAGGTTGATGGTTCTATCTTGTTGCGTGGTCACCTAAATTCTGAAGGTCTTTACAGTTTTCCAAGTCCTGTTCCTGGTCCAAGTACTTCTGCCGCAAGTTCCACAGCTGCTCAATCTTCTAATGCTGCCTCTAGTAGTGTTTCTAATAGTGTTACTCATACTAGTTTACCACCTGTACTACACTCATCTGTTACTCCCAATCCCCCTAACACTGTACCAGCACACACCACATCTGTTTCTTCCTTATGGCATCTCAGATTAGGTCATCCTAATCACAATGTATTGAACAATATCCTTCAATTGTGTAACAAATCCATTTCTAGTAAATCTACTCATGATTTCTGTGTAGCCTGCTGTATGGGCAAACTTCATAAGCTCCCGTCTACACCTTCTACTACTGTTTATAATATGCCTTTAGAACTCATATTTTGTGATGTTTGGGGTCCTGCACCCATGACTTCTACACTTGGCTATAGATACTACGTGTCTTTCATTGATGCTTATAGTAGATTTACCTGGATTTATTTCATAAAAGAAAAGTCAGAAACACTGTCAATTTTTAAACAGTTTCAAACACTTGTTGAATTACAGTTAAATCATAAAATTAAAGCTGTACAGTCAGACTGGGGAGGGGAATTTCGACCTTTCACTAAGTTTCTGTCATCTCTAGGCATTGAGCATAGACTTATATGCCCTCACACACATCACCAAAATGGTGTAGTGGAGAGGAAGCATAGACATATAGTAGATATGGGATTGTGTTTGTTATCTCAAGCTTACTTACCCCTAAAGTTTTGGGATCATGCTTTTCACACAGCTGTATATCTCATAAATAGGCTTCCTTCTCTCTCTAATCGTGCTGCTATCCCTCTTACTGTGTTGTTCAATAAGTTGCCTAACATTGATTTTCTCAAAGTTTTTGGATGTGCATGTTTTCCCTTGTTAAGACCTTATAATACTCACAAGTTTCAATTCAGATCCTCTGAGTGTGTGTTTCTAGGCTATTCACCTTCTCACAAGGGTTATAAATGTCTTGACTCCAATGGTCGTTTGTTTATATCTAAGGATGTAATATTCAATGAATGGAAATTTCCTTACTCTGAGTTGTCTTCTTCTACTCCACCAAGTGTTGCTCCACCTATGACCACTCCTTTTCCCCTTGGAATCTTACCCACTAGACTTGGTCCTACCCTGTCACCTCACTCTCCCTCACCCGCACCTTCTGTTATGCCTTCTCCCTTGCCAATAGTTCCCCTCAATCGATTTCCATTGGCAACACCCCACCCTGTCTCAGTGCAAACTCCTATACTGCAGTCTCCTGTGTCTGCTACAATGCAGTCTCCTGTGTCTGCTACAATGCAATCCCCTGCACTCTCTACACCAGTACAAACTCCACTGTCTGCCAGTCCCACTATTAGTCCTCAATCCTCTTATTCTGCCTCTCCTATACCTCCTGCTCCTCCCATTACTAATCTTCATCCTATGCAAACTCGTTCCAAAAGTGGTATAGTGAAACCTAAGATAGCTCCATCATTGCTACTTGCTGCTACTGAGCCTCATAGTGTTGATGAACCTCACAGTGTTGCTCAGGCTCTTAACATTCCTGAGTGGTATCGTGCAATGCAACTTGAATATCAAGCACTTGTTGCCAATAATACTTGGACACTTGTACCATTGCCTGCTGGCAGGAAATCTGTTGGTAGTAAATGGGTCTTTCGTGTCAAAGAAAACCCGGATGGTTCAGTGAATAAATATAAAGCCAGACTAGTGGCTAAAGGATTTCTACAACAGTATGGTTGTGACTACTCAGAAACTTTTGCACCTGTTGTGAAACCAGTAACTGTAAGAATCATTTTAACCCTTGCTCTCACTTATAAATGGAATATCCAACAACTGGATGTCAATAATGCCTTTCTTCATGGGCTGCTTGAAGAAGAGGTGTATATGACACAACCACAAGGCTTTGAAGTTGGTGAAAAAGGTCTGGTTTGCAGGTTAAACAAAGCTATCTATGGGTTAAAGCAAGCCCCAAGGGCTTGGTATGACAGGCTCACTAGAACTCTGATTGGGTTTGGTTTTGTGTCCAACAAGTGTGACCCTTCCTTGCTAGTGTACAGTCACAATGGAATCTGTCTTTACATGCTCATCTACGTGGATGACATCATTATTACAGGATCCTCTTCCTCTGCTGTACAGGACATCATTACAAGACTGGGTGGTGTCTTTGCTCTCAAGCAGTTTGGCAGTCTTGATTACTTTCTTGGGATAGAGGTTAAGCATACTACAAATGGTTGCATTTTGTTGTCTCAGGCCAAGTACATTCGTGACTTACTAGCCAAAGCAGATATGGCTGGTGCAAAGGGCATATCTACTCCCTTGCCAGCTAAAATAAAACTCTCCAAGTTTGGTTCTGATTTTCTACAAGATCCTACTGTTTACAGGTCTATTGTAGGAGGTTTACAGTATGCCACAATCACTAGACCTGAGATTGGGTATGCTGTAAACAAAGCTTGCCAATTTATGTCTCAACCTCTTGAGTCTCACTGGGTTGCTGTCAAAAGGATATTGAGATACTTAAATGGCTCTATTGACCTTGGTTTAGTGCTTGAACCTGCTGTTAGATCACCTCCCTTCATGCTGCAAGCCTTCTGTGATGCTGATTGGGCATCGGATGTGGATGATCGTAGGTCTACTTCTGGTGCTTGTGTATACTTTGGTCCTAATTTGGTGTCTTGGTGGTCCAAGAAGCAGACATTGGTAGCAAAGTCAAGTGCTGAAGCTGAGTATCGCAGCTTAGCTCTTGCAGCTTCTGAAATTTTATGGATTCAATCCCTATTGCAAGAATTGCGTGTTCCTGTACATATTCCTGTCATTTACTGTGACAACAAGAGCACGGTTGCCTTGAGTCACAATCCAGTGTTGCACTCTCGTACTAAACATATGAAATTAGATATCTTCTTCGTGAGAGAAAAGGTTCTTGGCAAGTCTCTCATAGTCTCTCATGTTCCTGCAGAAGAACAGGTTGCAGACATTCTTACGAAGTCTCTTGCTAAACCAGCATTCTGTTATCTTCGTGACAAGCTTAGAGTTGCAAGCTTCAACCAGCTCTCCACTCTCAACTTGAGGGGGAGTAATAGGGAATATACTAGTTGTTTGTAAACTTACATTGCATTTTTGTTAAGTCAAAACAGATTAATATTCCTTTTGTAAGTTTGTTAGAATAGTGCTGAGTGAAGCCACGTCAGCATAACTGAATTGCACTAATGTGCTCTTGTATAAATAATCTGATCTTTCAATTGAGAAGATTAGAAAAATTAATACAACAGAAAACAATTGAAATGAATTCCAGAGAATTCTATACTTTCTACAGGATTTAGCTCTTTTGGCTACATCTTGCCCTAACAGGCCTAGTGTTTTTTTTTGCCCCTGTATCAGGTTGGGATGATATAGTCTTGCGTGGAGAAGTTTTTGGTGGGGCAGTTTGGGGTGTAACAATTTGGGTTGGGGCAGTTTGAAATTGGGATTGGGCTTGGGATGACGCGATTGGTCCACCTTTCTTGGATGCTTCTTTCTGAAGTTGGTCCTTTGCAACATATTTAGTTTGAGCCTCTGGGAAAGTTTGGGCCTGTGGAACTTTAGACATGTGCACCAGTTTGGGGATTGGGGAAGCTGGTGCAAATTGGGCCTCTAGAATCAATTCTAGAGGAACTATTTCTGGTTGGGATATTGGGTGGACTAAGTATAAGTATAACCATCCATTACACTTAACCCACTTGACAATTTCGATAGCTCCATGGCCATTCTCCATACCACACATCCCTATTATGTCAGCATAGCTCATCTCCTTAACAATGTCTATAACCTGAAAGTATGACCACCTATCAACATCACATTGCCAACTAGCCACTTTACCAACATATTTTGTCATCATGTGGTCCATGAAACAACCAACATGATGATGGAATTCCACATTGAATTTGTCCATTTTCATGTAAAGAGAACAAAAAAAATCAGGAACACAATAAACAAACGAAATATTTGCGTCACAAACAAACAAACCATAAAAGTACCCCCCCCCCAATAACCCTAACTTCGTCTTCTTCTTCTAGAAATTTGCGATTCGGAAGCGATTTGGCTTCAAAAAAACCTCCCTCTCCTCTCCTACAATTCCAATTTTCTGTTTGTCTTTGTGTTGCAATTTTTCGTGAAATGACATGTCATTCCTTTAAAAGACTAAACTAAAACTTAAAATAAACTCAAAAAATGGGAAGGGCATTTTATTATTACTGTTATTATTGTTATTATTATTATTATTATTATTATTATTATTATCTCTCATGCATAGTTTTCGTTGTGAATTTGCTAATTGTGGAATAGAAAAATCAAAGGAGAGAGTGTGTGTGAGATGGCTTCCAAACTTGCAATTAACTCCATTGAGATTTCCCACCATTCTCGCCCTACAAAACCTCTCTCTGTGTTGTAGAAATCAGAACCATGTTCTAATCTAAATCCAGATAAAACTACACATTTCTTTTATTTTCCTTTTCCCTTTTTATTTTTGTTTCTCATCATTGGTTTCTTCATCTCATTTCTCTCCCATTTTCTCATAGATATTGTTACATGAGAATTAGTTGATTAGACATATTGGCCTTGGCTTCATGCATGCATGTTTGCCTCACAACCATAAGATGATCATATGATATGGCATGCATCTAGAATTAGATTTTTAATTCCAGAAAAAAAGTTATGTAGTTTAGAAATCAAGAATAATTTTGAGTTCTAAGGTAGAAATGGATGGTCAAAGTGACATTCCTAATAAGGAACCAGTTTTCTTGCATGGAGATTTAGATCTCTTAATAATAGAAGCAAAATCTCTTCCAAATTTGGATTTATCCACTGAAGCAATTAGAAAATGTATCACAATGGGAAACATGTGTACCCCACCTTTTGTAAAAGGACTCAAAACACATTCAGGAAAAGACAAGATCATAACAAGTGACCCTTATGTCTCAATTTGCCTAGCTGGTGCAACCATAGCACAAACAAGAGTGATTCCAAATTGTGAAAATCCTTTATGGGATGAACATTTTATTGTTCCTGTTGCTCATCCTGTTCAGAAAATTGAGTTTCTTGTGAAAGATAATGATATTCTTGGAGCTGAACTTATTGGAGTTGTGGAAATACCAGTTCAGAAAATATTATCAGGAAATATTATTAATGATTGGTTTCCTATTATTGGTCAATATGGAAATTGCTTAAAACCTTATCCTGAGTTACATATTTCAATTCAATATAGACCAATTGGAGTTATTAATAATAATAACTCTTCAGAAAATGTTAGTAATGAAGAAGCTTATTTAGGTGTTCCTAAGACATATTTTCCTTTAAGAAAAGGTGGTCATGTTACTTTATATCAAGATGCACATGTTCCAGATGGTATGTTACCTGAAATTCCATTAGAAGGTGGTAAAGTTTTTCAACATAGTAAATGTTGGGAAGATATTTGTCATGCAATTTTGGAAGCTCATCATTTAATATATATTATTGGTTGGTCACTTTATCATCCTGTGAAGCTTGTTAGAGAGCCAACTAAACCATTGCCTTCTGGTGGAGAACTTTCACTTGGAGAGCTTTTGAAATATAAGTCACAAGAAGGACTTAGAGTTGTTATGCTTATTTGGGATGATAGAACTTCACATGACAAGTTTCTTTTGAAAACGGTAAGGCCTGTTTGGATTTGGTTTATTTGAGTTTATGTACTGGTATAAGCACTTCCGTGACTTCTTTTTTTTGGAGAGCTTATGGAAACAACTTATGAGATATTTTCAACTAACTTTCATAAGCTTCACATGATAGCTTATGAAAACAACTTGTAGTTTATTTATTCTTTTGTTGTAGAAACAACTTATGCATAAGCACTTATATATATGAAGACAATAAGAACTCGTTTGGATTGACTTATTTGGGTTTATCTACTGACATAAGCTCTTGTGAGACTGTTTGGGAGAGCTTGTGGAAACAGCTTATGAGATTGTCATAAGCTACTTTCAGCTAATTTTTATAAACTACTCTTGTGATATGCGCTTATGCCATAAGTGTTAATTAAGTTGTTTATCCAAACATGCCTTAACTCTTATTGCCCTTATGAGAAAAATTAAACACGATTCCTATTTGGATATACATTGTAATAATTGAGTTTTTTTATTGCAGGATGGTGTAATGCAAACTCATGATGAACAAACTAAAAAGTTTTTTAAACATTCAACTGTTCATTGTGTTTTATCTCCACGTTATGCAAGCAATAAACTCAGTATTTTTAAGCAACAGGCAAGTAGTTGTTTCTGAACAGAAATATTTCACATTAATTAATAATCACAAATATTGATTAAACCTTTTGCTACAGGTTGTAGGAACCCTCTTTACGCATCACCAGAAATGTGTGATACTAGACACTCAGGGTTCTGGGAATAATAGGAAAATATCGGCTTTTATTGGTGGTCTAGATCTGTGTGATGGAAGATACGATACACCTGAGCATAGGCTTTTTACTGATCTAGATACAGTATTTCAAAATGATTATCATAATCCTACATTTCAAGTAAGTAATTATTGTGATCACTAATTTCTATTTGACAATGTCAATTCGCTAGCTTATAACGTTTTTGGCATTGTGAACACTAATCTTTTGTAAGTGTTTGACTTGATTAATCTATAACGTGTTTCTGAAATACTAGTAGTATTTGAGCTTATAGCTTATAGTGTTCCATTTTTTCTCTTATTTTTACACGTGTTATTTTAATTAATTCCTCATTTATCCTCCATTAAATGAATATTCTTTCTCATATGTAAACGTTAATTTCAAATGTCTATTTATGTCATTTTATATTTATAAGCTAATTTAACTGCTAATTTTACCAAGCAGTTTAAATCAATCTTCTATCAGCTATCTGCTATAAGCTCATCAGCAATAAACTAGCTTATCCGCTCTGCTATTTTTTGCCAATCAGAGTTAAGCTTGATAAACACAGCCAATGAAAATTCACATTAGTAGTTTTGTTGAAATTGTTCGCTATATGAAACAGCAAAATTCATGTGGACCAAGGCAACCTTGGCATGACTTACATTGCAAAGTGGAAGGTCCAGCTGCATATGATATACTGCTCAATTTCGAACAAAGATGGAGGAAGGCGAAAAAATGGCGCGATTTCAGGCTAAGGAAGGTGACAAATTGGCATGATGATGCATTGTTAAGACTAGATCGTATTTCATGGATTGTCAAACCATCTCCTGGTCCTGATGGTGATCAAGCTGTTCATGTAACCGATAAAGATGATGTTGAGAGTTGGAATGTTCAGGTATGAATAAAGGAAACATGTTCATATAGAATAGAATCTGATAACATATTATCTGTAGTACCGACACTTCAGGTTGAAGACGTATCTGGTGTTCGACACATGTCGTGTCGGACACCGACACAGTGTCGTGTCTGATGTCTGTCTGTGTTTCATTGAAAGATTATGAACAAGTATTAAATACAGGTATTTCGATCAATAGACTCGGGATCTGTGAAGGGATTTCCAAAGGATTTTGACAAAGCAAAGTCTCAGGTGAGAGAAAGATTTTGAAGTTGCATGAATATGATTTTCATTGACTTTGCATTGTAGTATGGTTTTAAGTAAAATAATTTGGTCTTAGTGTTTTAACTTTTAATTCTGATAATATGAATTTTCTGCAGAATCTTCTATGTGGAAAGAATTTAAAAGTAGATCAAAGCATTCATGCGGCTTATGTAAGAGCAATAAGATCAGCTCAACGTTTTGTATATATTGAGAATCAGTATTTTCTTGGCTCTTCATATCACTGGCCTTCATATAAAAATGCAGGTAGATCAACTGAAATTTCCAATTAATATGTAATATACACATTATATTTGTTTTTACAAGCATGCAATGAGTTTTTTGATTGATCTTTAACAGGTGCAAATCACTTGGTTCCTATGGAATTGGCTTTAAAAATTGCCAGCAAGATTAGAGCAAATGAACGTTTTTCTGCGTATATAGTTATACCAATGTGGCCAGAAGGAGTTCCAACTAGTAATGCTGTTCAAGAAATCTTATTCTGGCAGGTTATACACTTTATGTTCCATTCTTGAAAAAAAAATTGTAGATTTGTAGATTTTCAATTCTCAGTACTTTTCATGTTTTTCTGTCAAAATTAAAAAGTTATGATAAGTAAAACATGTTGGAAATTCAAGTGAGTGATGAAATCTCACATGATTAGGAAGTGAGGACAATATGTCTCTTCCAATATTGCACGTGTTCCAACATTTAATAGATCTTCATATGATTAGGAAGTGGTTGCAATGACAATTTTAGCGACATGAGAATATCGGCTCTCGAGTTTGAATTTAGGTGTGATCGTATGATAGTGTGTTAGAGTTGTCAAACTGGGTGACCCGACCAACCTAGCCCACCGAGCCAAAGTACAAATTCGGGTTGGGTTGGGCCAGCCCAATTATCTATTGGGTTGTGTTTGTGTAGCCCAGTCCAATCTAAAACACTGGTTCAGCGAGAGTCGGCCTAGTCCAGTCCAACATTTAAAAAAGGAAAATACAATAAATGTTCAAAAAGTCGTACAAAAGCAGACTCAAATCGACCCATGAGTCAACTGAGCTAGGCCAAACTGATCTGGTTCTTTCTAGGCCTCTATTTTTTGAGCTGCTCAAAACACTGGATCAGTGGACCGATCCGTTAGGCTGGGCCAAAATTGATAGCTATAGTGTTGTATAGTATTTATTTATCATTTCGTCTAAACTTAGGAAGAAGAAAAAGACTACTCATACTAGTGACAAATACTAATAGATATGATGGAAGGTACTTATTACAACCTTATACTTGAAATTTGAATGAGTACAGGGACAAACAATGTCTATGATGTACAAGATTATTGCAGATGCACTTGAAAAAGCTGGTCTATCTGGATGTTATCATCCACAAGATTATCTCAATTTTTACTGTCTTGGAAAAAGAGAACCTAAATCCACAGATAATTCAACATCACCTCGTCAATCATCATCTGAAAACCGAGCCGCGGTATTCTTAGTTATTAATTATAACATCAAGATTATTCACATTTATACTATAACTAATTTATCTATGATCTTCTGATTATTTTTTCTCCCATCTTTTTTTAATCAGGTATCAGCTAAAAAATATAGGCGTTTTATGATCTATGTTCATGCAAAAGGAATGATAATTGATGATGAATATGTAATCATTGGATCAGCAAATATTAATCAGAGATCATTAGATGGTTCAAGAGACACAGAAATTGCCATGGGTGCATATCAACCAAAATATACATGGAGAGAAAAGAATTCTCATCCACGTGGCCAGGTTTGAATCTCCTTCCGCTTCACGATTCTTGATATTGTAGAGAATTACAGATACAGATACAGATACCGATATGTTACGAAATTTATGTAGGTGTACGGATACCGAATGTCGTTATGGGCCGAGCACCTTGGTGGTCTAGATGATCCATTTACTGAACCGGACAGCGAGGAATGTGTTAGACATGTCAATAGAATTGCAAAGAAAAATTGGAGCACATATGTGTCTGAGCAAGGGAATCAAGAAATGAGGGGACACTTGATGCAATATCCAGTTCATGTTAGTAGACATGGAAAAGTTAGTGCATTAGATGGTTATGAGTCATTTCCTGATGTTGGTGGCAAAATTCTTGGATCACATAATTCACTTCCTGATGCACTAACCACATGATCAGATTAATCAATTTATGCTCTTTAAATTATCTTTAGATACATAATATAACTTTTGTGAAATGATTCTGATTAGTGTGACCTTTTGATCTTTTCTATGTAAATTTCTGTATTTGATAATGTGTGAAATTGTGAATAAATCTTTGTATTGCATTTATGCACTAACTACAATAAGGTTTTTATCATCATAGTATTTATTTCATCTTATTTATTTCCTCTATGGGTTCCTTCCTTATTTTCTCTCTCATAGCTTCTAAGTCTTCCTGACCTTTTTTTTGTACAACACTAAAACTGTCACTGTTTTTATTTAAATTTGTTCATAAAAAAAAATGAGCAAACAACACACAGACAAAACAAATAATTAAATAAGCAACATGATTATTTTATATTTTCTTTTTGATGAAATATAATTTGTTTTATAGTTATATGATTATCGTGATTATTTACTTTGTCGATTAGTGGATACTGTGGAAAATGAGAAAAAACTTAAGTATCACAACTTAAAAATAAAATAACCTACTAATAAATTTGATACCAGAATCTACCACACAAGACCGCATAGCGCAGTGGATTAGCGCGTCTGACTTCGGATCAGAAGGTCGTGGGTTCGACTCCCACTGTGGTCGAAATTGTTTTTGGTCATTGTCCAAGCATTTTAATTTTATTGACAAAAACAACAAGCATTTAACATGAAACGTCGTCGCCTGATATTAATTGATTAAATTGTAATTTTTGAAAACAATTTTTTCAGTTTGCTGGAGATGATCCTTAAATTCGTTTTATGAATTTAGTTCTCTTAAAATTCAAAAATTAGAAATTTGTTTTTCATATTTCTCAATTCAACTTTTAGTCCCCCAATTTTTTGTTGTTGTTATACTTTTGGACATTCAGTTTTTCAAAAATCCATGAATTTTGTGGACTAAAAGTGCAATAAAATTCAAGTTTTTCGGGACTAAATGTTGAATTAAGAAATATCGAGACTAGATTCACTAATTTAACTTATAGGGAGACTGAATTAGCCAATAAAAAATTAGGGTGATATTTTTTGTCATATTCAAAAACTTAGGAAGCGAAAATTGCAATTCATTTGGCATGATATTGAAAACAAATTATGCAAATAAAGGGAAGATTTAAAGGAAAAGAAAATCAAGAGGATAATTAATTTACCTACTAATATATTGGGAACTAGTACTGTACATGTGCATCTGCACGAATAGTGTCGTGTTATTTATGCATAATTATTATACCCTTCAAATCAAATTGTACTAATGATTCTTAGAAAATAAAGACATTCATGAAAGAAAAAATATAAAAATAGCTATAGCAACAATAGTAATATATCATGTCACGACATCTTTAATATTAAAAATAAAAAATAATTATACATAACATGCAATATTTTCTTGTCGAAATTCAAAATTATTTATCAAACGCAAAGACATTTGCAAATAAAATATAAAAAAAACACTAATAGAAGACAAAATAGAAGAAATAACTATTCCCACAACATTCTTGTCAAAAAAAAAACTATTCCCACAAATTGTAATGTTTTCTCATTGCCACTAAAGACAAAAGCGGTAGGTGGAAGCATGAGAAAGTGAGCGTAACAAAAATTGTAGAATAGAGACATGGTAAATTTAGAAGTTTCAAATTGAGACGCAAGATTTGAAGAGAAAATATAGGAGAAGATCTGAGAGAACAGATGGAACAAATTTGAAAAACAAATGCAAAATGGAAGCAAGAGTAAATAAATAATCTAGAAAAAACAAGGTCACACATGAGGTGAATAATTTTAGCGCTAAAACTATCTTCAAGTTGGAGAGGTGTCCATGTCTCTAGCTAGATCTATCTCTTTTTTTTGGTTATTAGAGGAAAAAATAAAAAGACTAAGACGTAACAAAATAAATGCCTAGCACATCCGCATCAAGACGCAGGAGCAAACCATCCGGAGCTTGGCCAAAAAATCTGCACAGAAGTTTGTCTCCCTGTAAGCAAGCAATACCTTAATCTCCCATGCACGCCCCAAGAGCTCTTTGAGCTGAGCGCAATTTCATTTCCAAACTGGTGGTAAATTGTATTTACTTCTGATAAAAGGTGGATAGTATAGAGAGAGTTTATATAGCACACTACCTGCCTATAACCCATATCCCAACACAACTTCACACCCCACAGAAGACTTACAACTTTTGCATGAAGAACATGAGACAGACCAATAGAACCGTAGTGCCCCTTCAAAAACCTCTCTGACTCATCCCGAATCAAGCCACCAAATCCATGCAAACCCGGATTGGTCAAAGAATTGCCATCAATTGAGAGCCACAAAACCCAAAGAAGCTCCAGGCCAAATCACCAACCTGGCCTCCTTCGAAGTGTTATTATCAACTGTAGCCTTCATTTATGACAATAAATATCATGAAACATTTCTTTAGCTAGAAATGTCTTTAAAATAGTAAAGTGTGATTGTTGTGCTAGTGATGTTGTATATTTCAGTAGTAATAAGGTGTGTGTAAATAGTAGTTGGGCTCACTTAAGTGTACATAGCCCAAATTAGTGCATTGTGGTGAAACCAGTAAAGGCCCACTTCTAATTGTTGTATATCATCTCTCAATGAATGAAGTTAGTTAGTGGTTATTGGCCATTTCATTGTTCTGTTGCTAACAGTTGGTATCAGAGCTCCACCTAGGGGCCTGAACAACGAGCGTTCTTGAGCGAATTCACCGGAGAAAGAATCGGAGATCGTACGCGAGAACAATGGCGGAAAATGGAGCGAATTACATGCAAACCTCAGTGCCAAAGTTTGATGGGCATTACAGTCACTACGCCATGTTGATGGAGAATCTTCTCCGGTCTAAGGAGTACTGGACTTTGGTTGAAAACGGTGTATATGTAGCACCGGCGGATGCGACGGCGGAGCAGAAGAAATTGGCGGATGAAAGCAAGTTAAAAGACCTTAAAGCAAAGAACTATCTTTTTCAGTCAATTGATCGCGGCATTCTTGAGACAATTCTGACCAAAGATTCGTCAAAAGAAATCTGGGATTCAATGAGAAAGAAATATGAAGGCTCGTCGAAGGTCAAGTGGGCGCAATTGAATCATTCGCGCAAGGAATTTGAGATGCTCTGTATGAAGGAAGGGGAGACAATTGATGAGTATTTTTCAAGAACTCTCGTAATTGTGAACAAAATGAAGATGTATGGGGAAAAGGTTGGTCAGGAAACTGTGGTTGAAAAGATTCTCAGGTCATTGACTCAGAAATTCAACTACGTCGTGTGCTCGATTGTGCATTCAAGTGATGTAACGAAGCTCAATCTTGATGAACTTCAAAGCAGTCTTTTGGTGAAAGAGCAGAGAATGAAGGGTCAAGTTGAAGAAGAACAAGTGTTGAAGGTTACAAACACGAATGCAGGAAGAGGAGGAAGCAGAGGAAGAAGGCGCACTGGTGCACGAGGAGGAAGAGGACGTGGTAGGCAGAACGGGAACAAAGACAATGTGGAGTGCTATCAGTGTGGCAAACTTGGACACTACAGATCAGAATGCCCAAATCTTGGTGAAAGCATGAACTTTACAGAATTTGATGAAGGAGAAGAAGTGTTGTTGATGGCTCAGGAAGACTTGAAAGAAAAGACAGTGGACACCAAGAACACACAAACTGAGCCAAAGCAAAAGGCCGCCACTCCAAAGAAAACTTCAAAGAAAATCTACAGGAAGGTATGGTTTTTAGATTCTGGTTGTAGTAACCATATGTGTGCCTATAAAGAATGGTTTTATGATCTAGATGAAGGCTTTAGAACTAGTGTAAAACTTGGTGATGATTCAAAAATGCTAGTCAAAGGTAAAGGGACTGTAAAGCTAGAAATTGGGGGCATCATTCATGTGATTATTGAGGTGTATTGGATTCCTGAGTTAAAAAATAATCTTCCTAGTGTTGGACAACTCCAACAAAAGGGGTTAAAGGTTGAATTTGAGGATGATTTTTGCAGTGTCTTTCACAAGAAGAAAGGACTATTGTTCAAGTCAAAGATGATTTCAAATAGAATGTTCCCTATCATGCCTACAATAGTAGAGCTAGTATGCTGCAAAGTAACAATTGATGATAGTGCACACTTATGGCATTGTAGGTATGGCCATTTAAGTCACAGTGGCTTGAAACAACTGAGCCAAAAAGGACTAGTGAAGGGATTGCCTGAGTTAGGTTCTAGCAACAGAGTTTGTGATGATTGCATGGCAGGAAAACAACACATAGAACCATTTCCTAAGGCTACCTCTTGGAGAGCAGATAGGAAACTTCAACTAATGCATGCTGACATATGTCGTCCCTTGAAACCAGAATCTAACACTAAGAGGAGGTACTTCATCACATTTATAGATGATTTTTCAAGAAAATGTTGGGTATATGTGTTGTTTGAAAAGTCAGCTGCTCTTGAGACATTCAAGGTATTCAAATTGGCTGTGGAGAATGAATCTGGATGCAAATTTGGTTGTTTGAGAACAGATAGAGGAGGTGAATTCACCTCAACTGAGTTTGATAAATTTTGTGCCGATAATGGTATAAAAAGACAGCTTACAGCAGCCTATACACCCCAACAATACGGGGTTGCAGAGAGAAAGAATAGAACCATACTGGTGTGTGAAAATAAGAGTGTGTGCAAGTATACACAGTCACAAGTTATAGTATAAAAGATCGAACCCACAGAGATTGGATTAACTCTTATGCGTTGTTGTAAAGAAAGGCAAACTAGTGTGACTACACTATTCAAAATGTTTTGGTTTTGGTTGAAGTTGAAATGAAAATAAATAAACAGAAAGCAAGTAAATTGTGTAAGAAATCAGTTGAGAATGAGAGTTGGGATGTTTTCACAAACTAAATCACTCTTGAGAATATTGTGTTTTCTTGTGGTGCAATTGCACTTAGTGCAGTTGCATCAGTGTGTGCTGGTCAGCTACTTTCGTCAGAGTTTCGTTACAAGCTCTATATGATCCTGTTTTTTTGCGGTAAAGAGTAGGGTTGTCAGTGCCTCTCTCGCCCCCTTACAGATAATCTAAGTTGCTTAAGTAAGTACACTCTTGTATCTTAAGATCTCTACACTTTTGTTGTAAGGACTATGTTAATCTTAAGCTAAGAATTAACATGGAATTAACAAGCTAACTTTATTAAAACAAGTTTAACAAGAAGCTTTATTAAACACTTATCCTTACTTAGTTCTTGATTTCTAGTTATAAGCCAATTAAGTGAATATAACTCTACTTGTTCTAAGTGATCAACATTAAAACAAGATTAAGAATTTAAACACAAGAACTAAAGTGCACACCACTTGAAAACACAATAACTTTCCTCAAAAGATCATTGGAAAGCTAGAACATCCAAACTCAAAAGATTTTAGCTCATGATGAGCATGATAAAGCAAATATAAGTGAATGAAAGCATATTGCAATAAAGAGAAGTACAAGAGAATTCAAAAGAGTAACAAATGGAAAACTCTTGCATATATTTGCTTACAACTAATTTCTTGCACCTATTAGCTCCTTGAAGAAGTGGAGATAGAAGTTGTCAAGTTCCTCTCACCTTCCTCTCAAACTAACACTATGAAACTATAAGAAAATAAAACTTTGAAACTAAGAAAAACTAAACTAAAAAGAACATAAAAAGATTATAAGATATGTGATCTATGTGATATTAGATATTCTTCAAGTGAGGAATTTGAGTCCTATTTATAGCCTTGGAGGTTTCCTTCATGTTGAGGTTTCCTTGCTGATTTAAGTTAACCAAACCATGGTTACTTTTTAAAAGTTGAAGATCAGCTTGGCTTTCAACACTCATCCTTAATTTGAGGTCCAACAAATGGTTGCCACATGTCTTGTAAGATAGATCTTTGTGAAGCCTTTTTGATTGTAGGCGCCTCCTTTGCAAGTGGCCATGTGTTCCCATGTGACTTCTGAGCAAGCAGCAATCCAACTAAGCATTATGGCAATGGTAAGAATTGAGGTGCTTCCAATGTGGGGTTGTGAGCTGCTTCGGTACAGAGTGGTGCAGTTGCACCAAGTGCAATTGCACTGCCTGGTGCAGTTGCATCAACTGGTGCAATTGCACTAAACTGCGGCTGCACTGAACAAACACATCAAACATACCAATATACAATAAAATGCTAAGTTATGGACATCTCTTATCTGTAAACCATAAATGCTGTTATTTTATTCACACTAACATATTTAACATATAATAGACTTGATATTGGGCATTTATCTAAGTGAAAAAGCACAAATAACTCTATATAAAATAGAGCTATCACATACTCAATATGGTAAGAGCAATGTTGAATGAGAAGCATCTACCTAAGGAATACTGGGCAGAAGTAGTAAGATGGAGTGTCTTCTTGCAGAATAGAAGTCCCACAACAACATTAGAAGATGTGACACCAGAAGAAAAAGTGGAGTGGAAAAAAGCCCTCTGTACACTTCGTCAGAGTTTTTGGATGTGTTGGTCATGTCCACGTGCCTGAGAATTTGAGAAAGAAGCTTGATAAGAGAAGTATCAAATGTGTACTGCTTGGTATAAGTGAAGAGTCCAAGGCTTACAGACTTGTTGATCCTACAACCAACAAGATTTATATAAGTAGAGATGTGGTGTTCAGTGAAGAAGAGAAATGGGCATGGAATAAAGGGAAAGAGTCATCTACTGAGAATCTAGATGACTTAGGAGAAGACAACCATAACTCCACAAATGTAGAAGAAACTGTGAATGGTGAAGATGCTGTAACTAGCAGCAGTGCAGACACTAACGAAGCTTCAAATGAGCCTGAAACTGTGAATGGTGACAGTGCAGATAATGACAACAGCAATATGGTGGTCTCACCGGGAAGAACTAAGAAGAAACCCTCTTATCTAAATGATTTCTACACTGGAAATGATTTAGAAGAGATAGATGATGAGTTAAATCTTGCTGTCATAACTCAACAGGAGGATCCAGTAACATTTGAAGAAGCTGTCACGGATGAAAAGTGGAGAAAAGCTATCGATTTGGAGATTGAAGCTATTGAGAGAAATGGCACATGGGAACTTGTTGAGCTTCCTATGGATACAAAGAAAATTGGTGTCAAGTGGGTGTTCAAGACCAAACTAAATGAGAAAGGCGAAGTAGAAAAATACAAGGCACGTTTGGTTGCAAGAGGTTTCTCTCAAAGGCAAGGTATTGACTATAGGGAGGTATTTCCACCAGTAGCTAGGTGGGATACAATTAGGACTGTCATTGCAGTAGCTGCTCTCAAAAACTGGAAGATCTATCAACTAGATGTGAAGAGTGCTTTTCTCCATGGTGATCTCAAAGAGACTGTGTTCATTGACCAACCTCAAGGCTACAAGAAGAAGGGGGAGGAGAACAAAGTGTATAGGCTCAAGAAAGCTCTTTATGGGTTGAAGCAGGCACCACGAGCCTGGTATAGCAAAATTGAGGGATATTTCCTGAAAGAAGGGTTTAGCAAGTGCCCATCAGAGCACACATTGTTTGTTAAAAACACTGAAGCAGGCTCCATTCTCATTGTGAGCCTATGTGTTGATGATCTCATATTTACTGGAAACAGCAAGCAGATGTTTGATGAATTCAAGACATCAATGAAGGATTTGACATGACAGACTTGGGTTTGATGAACTACTTCCTTGGAGTTGAAGTGAGACAGAATCCTGAAGGCATCACCATAAGCCAAACTAAGTATGCTGCTGAAGTATTAGAGAGATTTGGAATGGACGATTGCAAACCAGTGCACAGTCCCATAGTGCCTGGTTCAAAGCTATCAAAGGAAGGTAATGGAGGGAAAATTGAAGTAAGCAATTACAAGCAACTAGTTGGCAGTTTAATGTACTTAACTGCAACTAGGCCTGACCTCACTTTTGCTGTATCTCTGCTCAGTAGATACATGGAAAATCCAACAGAATTGCACCTTCAGGCAGGAAAAAGAATTTTAAGATACATAAAGGGAACTATCGGATTTGGGATCCAATACAAGAAGGCTGGAAACACTGAGTTCACTGCATATACTGACAGTGACTATGCTGGGGATATTGATGATAGAAGAAGTACCTCAGGGTATGTGTTCTTGCTGGCTTCAGGTGCAGTGTCATGGTCTGCCAAGAAGCAGCCTGTGGTGACACTTTCCACCACTGAATCAGAATTCATTGCAGCAGCAAACTGTGCATGTCAAGCAATTTGGTTGAGGAGAATACTGGAGAAACTTAATCCACCTCAGAAGAAGACAACTATTATTCATTGTGATAACAGTTCTACAATCAAATTATCCAAGAATTATGTCCTCCATGGGAGGAGCAAACACATTGACATCAGGTTCCATTTCCTGCGTGACTTGGCAAAGAATGAAGTGATTGAGCTTGTATACTGCAACACAAAGGATCAGGTGGCAGATGTCATGACAAAAGCCTTGAAAACTGAAAGTTTTGAGAAGCTAAGGAGTGCACTAGGAATGACCAAAGTTACAGAAGACTGAGCTGCAAACTGGTGTATGATGTCTGTTGTTTTTTGCTGTTACTGGGGTGTAATGTTTGTTGCAGTTTGTCTGTTAAAACTCATCTGTCAAATTGTTTAGGACAGTTGAGTTTTAGGGAGGATATGTTGTATATTTCGGTAGTAATAAGGTGTGTGTAAATAGTAGTTGGGCTCACTTAAGTGTACATAGCCCAAATTAGTGCATTGTGGTGAAACCAGTAAAGGCCCACTTCTAATTGCTGTATATCATCTCTCAATGAATGAAGTTAGTTAGTGGTTGTTGGCCATTTCATTGTTCTGTTGCTAACAAGTGACTCGTTTACTTTAAATTTTGTAGGAAAAAAAACTCAAATATTTCAATTTCAAGTCAAATATTTCAATTTGACCGAGTGTTAATTGGGATTCGTATCCAACTCAAATATTTCAATTTCAAGTCTTAGTTGTGGCAAAAACTCTATAGAAAACGAGAACGACTTGAATCGACAAAATCGGATACACGTGACCAATCAAGTTTTCTGGTGTAGATTAATCACCGCTGAAACTGATAGATATACTGGGCATCAATAAGGCAATAACAAAATAACAGAAAAAAAGTAAGAGAGGGAAAGTGCAAAAGTTGTTAAAACTAGTTCTTTGATCCCGTGCTTCGCACGGGCTTACGCCAAATTTTGGTAGAAAAATTTTTGTTTTAAAATAATTCGGGTGAAATAAATATTATAAATTTTTTGCCGCCTCTTCTTCTCTCTCCCCATCACACTTTGTAAATGTGGTTGAAGTTATTGTAGGAGTAAATGTTGCAATGCGGTTCTCAAATAAAAATAAAAATATAAATACAAATTTAAGTATGTTTCTAATACCTGTTGGTGAGAAATGACAAATCAATTTTAGTCACTCGATCATAGCATTTTATAATATATCTGATGGTTAATTTTAGTAATATACTGGTGAGGGATTTTGTCGAACTTTGATTTTGTCGAACTCTCACCTTAGAGTCACCCTATTTTTATATCATAAAAAAAGTATTGTTACAAACAACTTTTTTTATAATAAAAGCTTGAGTTGCACCTTTCAACAAAAGAAGTGGATATCATTTAGGATTAGATGAAAACCACTAATAACATATAGAATCACATATACAAAGTTGAAAGAATATGATGAGGAATTCTATTATAAATATGGCTAAAGTTCCCGCGTGAGAAGCAGCGATAAGCAATTTGCTCAATAGGAAAGTTTATTATAATCTTTGCAATTGGTATTCACGCGCTAAAATTCTGTTACCACACCCAATAATAATCTTTTCCCTGCCCACTCCCTTTCAACTCTCGCATCTTTCTCTCCTCTCAAGTCTCGCATTTCTCTCTCTCTCTCTCTCTCTCTCTCTCTTTACACTATCTCTTCCCTTTCCTTTCTTCATCTTTATTCACAGCCAAGAAAATAAAAACCATAAGCGTCTCCCTCTCTCTCTTAAACATCTTTCTTCCTTCTCAGTTCACCATCTATCTAAATTAAGCTCATCATCAAAACCCTAAATCCATCTTCTTCCATTTTCCTTTCCTTTCTTTCTCACTTTCACCTTTGTTCTGTTGATTCAAAGAATTTGGATCCCCTCATCTTATGATCCATTGCATTAATTGATGAACCAAGGAAATAAATTCTTCGAGAACCACTACGTACGGGCACGTCTTTTTATCCACCGAACAGCAGTGGAGTGTTAACAATATTTAAAATAGTTGGAAGATTCTAAATAATAATTTTAATTTTTTCGTTGAAAATATATATTTTTGTTTCCATTTTTAACTGAAATTACTTAAGTGAGCACTTTTTTCCATTTTAAAATTTAACATCAAGAATATATATGCCACTAATTTGTCATTAATAGTTATTATGGAGTGTTAACAATATTTAAAATAGTTGCATATTACATTTACTTCCATTTTCGTGGCTCTCAAGCTCTCATTTTCGTGGCTCTCTCCCATTTTCGTTTTCCCAAAGGACATCTCTTCCACACTTCTCCATTTCTTCTCCATTTTCGTGTAAGGTGATTTCTTCCTCATTTTCGTTTCTCTTTCACAAAGTTTAGTATTACTACATGTTGCTCTAGTTATTTTAATGGCATTGGAACATTAGGTTAGATGATTTAAAGGTTATGGTTGATGATTGGTTCTTTAAAATGGTGTTTCTAAACTTTGGGGGAAATGTTGTTGTAGTGTTTGTTGAAATGTCCAAATGAAATGCTTGTTAATTTAATTTGATGTAGGCTTAGTGTTTGTTGAGATGTCCAATGCTTGTTAATTTAATGTTGTTTTCGGTTAAGGGATTTTCTAAACTTGAATATTTAGGATTTCATGTTGTTTTATTAATTTTAATGGCATTGGAACTTTATTTTAGATGATCAAAGTTGATGGTTATTGATTGGTTTATTGAAAGGGCGAAGTGTTTGTCTTATTTTGTTAATGTCACAAAAATTGATTGTATTTTTGTCTTCCATATTTGTATGATGGTTCTTTAATTAGTAATTTAATTAATGAATTGTTTATAGGAATTGAAAATACTTCCTTTGAGTTTGTGTTGGTTCGTGAGTTCGAGCTCGAGTTCGTGTTTGTTCGCTTCATTTGCTAGTGCGTGGTTCGCATTCGTTGGAGTTCATCGTTGCTTCCACTTGTTCAGGTACTTTTGTTGTTTTCTTGTATTTATTATATGAAGAATGACAATATGGAAGACATCAAAGTATATGCCACTAATTTGTTCCATCACATTATTTTATCTGAGTTAGATTTGTTTTTTATATAAAATTCTCCCATAATAAACTGCCTATCAAATAGCTTAAGTGCGTGACAAATGAAATATGCATAATATTATATATTTTTTCAAAACAATGTCTTGAGCATAGCATGGGTGTAAGGTCTAGTAAATGTAAATGTTATTGAAGTGTTACCTTGGTAATCTGCAAGCAAAACAAACCATGAAATTGAGAAACATAGATAAAAATGTAAACACCAATTTAAGTATACTTCTAGTATCTATTGTTGCTCAATGAACAAAATAAAGACGACAACACAAATAGAAAGCGAAACACATGGATATCATGCAAGGTTTGATGAAAACCACCAATAAAACAAAACCATTTATAAAAAGTTAAAAAGAATATCAAGGAGGTTCTATTGTAAAATTGGTTGAAGTTCCCGTCAATAAAAATTAAATTAAAACTATCCGTTAAATAGGAAAATTATAAGATTAAAAATAACATTAACAAAGACATTGGAATTTAACATCTACAGCTAATGAGAAAAAAGTCTAATTTTTTTTATAACTTAATCCATATTTATCAAGTGAAAATATAAAAAATTAGCCCATAATTAAAAAGAAAAGAAGACAACACAATTAAAAGGTGAAACAAATGGCGGAGCGTAAACTATCAATGGAGTAGCACTTGCCACCCCATAAATTTTCAGAACTCATACCATATCAGTGGTGTGTGGGTAGCAAGCTCACAGCCACATTCATGACTCATCACAAAGTTACGTGAAAAACCCAATATCAAACGGATCATTTGATTATTATATTCAAATAGTATATAACAAATATCATAACTCATTTGACTATCATATATATTTTTCCTAAGTGACTATCATATTTAAATATTATCAAATTTTTCTCTTCACGCTCCCTCCAGATGGCAAACAATTCTAAAAGCATTAAGGAACTTCAACAATTCTTTCATCATTTTTGTCATTATATTATTTGAGAGGAGATGTAACCAAGTCTATCATGAATAATTTAATAAAAAAACTCCATTGTAAATATATCCACACAAAACATTAAAACTATTAACACAATTGAACATGATATTTAAATTTTTAACTGGTAGGACTTTTCGTATATAGAGAATTCTTAAAACTTCATATTTTTGCGTGTTTTTTTTAATGTAACTAAGTTAAGAGAAAGCCTTAAAATAATTAATAATACAATTTTATTGGTGACCAAAATAAATTATTACAATCATGTGTAACTTTGAATTTTGAGTATGTTTTTTCACAAAAATTTGTCTAGCTCCGCCACTGGGTGAAACACGCGGTATCGTTCAGAGTTAGATGAAAACCACCAATAAAATAGAAGCAACTATACAATGAAGGAATCACCCAGAAGAGATGAATGCGGAAGCTACAATGCTCTGATACCATATTAAGAGTTACAAACTCTATATTTGAATAGAATATGAATTTCATTTAAAATGAATTGTGAAGTAAAAATTTAGTACAATATGAAGAGGTGATCACTATATATAGTGAAAGTAATTACAAAATTACAAAATTACAAAATTACAAAATTTCAACTAACTAATTAATTGTGAAAAGTTGTTACAACTAAAAACTAATTTTAACTAACTTATAAACTAACTTTCTAATAAAATCAAATGCACCATATAAGAATTTTACTCTAGTGATATATTCTCAAAAATCCAAATTTGATCCCAGAAGTAATCAAACTTTTACTATTTATTTTATTAGTTACTTTTTTTTAATGTAGCTTTTAAGGTGAGCGATCAAATAGTTCTCTCACCGGTGAAACAGTCAAATTGATTGTAAGATCTAGTATAAAATGTCATGATGGTTGAGATTACATACTAATTGATACAAATATCAATCATTTGCATGATAAACCGGTAAGGGATTTAGATTTTTTTTTGTCAAAACCAGGGTATCCACCACAGAATATAGTGGCTACTCCCATCGCTAGATTGGAGGCACCTCAAAGTATAAGGGATTTAGTTGGTCTCTCACTTTAAAAGACACTTTATTTTAAATATAATACCTAAATGCACCTCAAAGGATTTTGAACACTTATTGATTTTTTGTGTTTTGAATGTAAATCAAAAAATGAATGTTTTTTTATAATGTCATTGGTACGTAGTTTTCATTGGCTTTGTCGATGACTAATCTAAGTCTAGAGAACCTAACTGGCCATGACTACCGGCTTTGCCAGCCGTGTGGTTCTCTTCTCTCAAAAAAATTTTTGCCACACCCAAAATTCGAACATGAGACAATACAAGTTCAATTACCACATTAACCAACCATTATCAGTTATAAACAAATGTAAATACAAAAATAAATTTTGTCAAAAGAAAAGAAAAATGAATGTAAATCAATAAACGTAATCACACAGTTTTTAAAATTTAAATACTTATTGATTTTTTTGCCTTTTCATTTCTAAGGGATGGTTTTCCAATTTAATTTTGTTCCAAAAATTTCGGTCAACATCATTATCAGCATTACTTTAATTCCGTTGGTTACCAATGCACACCATCCAGACTCTTCAACTCTCTAGATTATTCCAACCACTCAACTTTTCTTTACCCTCAACCACACATTTCCCGTACTACACATTACCAACATTTATTCTCTCACACTCTTCTCCGCTTTTCTAGCCTCTTGTCGCCGTCTCTCTTTCTCTTCCTCCTAATTTTCATATTGCAAAACTTGTCATCTCACTGTTACCCACAACCTTCCATCACAAGAAAATAATATTTCATCTTCTTCTTTACCCTTGCATGTCTCTGATCTGCACAGTTTTGAGTTGTTCCATTCAGATCTGGTTTCTACAACACTCCCAGTCCACGATAAGCACCGCAAACAGAAAACAGGATTTGCATGTAGTCGATTTCGTCTACTCCGATCTGTTCAGGACTCATTTCTTCGTTGCCGAGTTGTCCAACTATCAGCCGTTGATTGCATCTGCCTCTGCATGTCACAAATCAAGTTTGAAATGCATTATTGTTGCTTTGCTGGAAAAATGGGTCTGTATGGGTCTATTGTTGTCCACTCTCTATACTTCTGTTCCTCTCTAATTGTTCGATCTCTCCCCACCTGCCTCTCCCTGCTTCTCTCTATTTTTGTGCTTTTTGATGAACTATGCTTATTTTTTAATCAGGAACGCGAAAACGCTGGAATATACCCCAGATTTTGATGGATCGTGCGAAGTTCTTTTTTATTTTTTGTTTAAATCAATCCTTCTCTGTTTTTTGATTTGGAGTTTCGTATTTCCATTTCTTAAATGTTTTTTATTTGTAATTTTTTTGTTAGGTTCACTCCCTGATCAGTCTCAAAACACCTCTACCTCCCTCCCTTTTATTTCTTTAGCTACTGTAATAAACCTCTACCTCTCTCTCTCTCTCTCTCTCTCTCTCTGCACAGCGGCCGTATCCGCAAGAGATATGAGATATGATAAAATGAAAAAGGAGGGAGAGAGAAAAACAAAAATAAAATTCTATCCATATATTTGATGATGTGTTCAACCGATAGAATGACTAATTTTATAAAAATTTTAGTAGTTTAAATGTATAGATAGATAGACATTAGATTTTCTATCTTCGGAAGAGGATCTAAAAACAGGTGGATTTTAAGTTGCACAAATGCAACTTTCGGTGTACGGTGCCAAAGTGAGTCCACATGTGGTACAGCAGGTTGAATTTATTGTAACCGGTTTTTAAGAGATTTATAGTCATGGCCCAATAAATTTTAAATTAGCAATGGAAGCCCCACTTGATTATGACCAGCTGTCCTTATTCCTGACACAGTTAGCCTCAGACGGGTATCACTGTTTTTGACTTGATCAAAGGGAATCTTTTGCAAACAAATATAGCATTTTCAAGTCTAATAAATACGCAGCAATTTTACTATTTGGATATTGAATATAGGAAAACTAAATCTGGCAGGATTACATGAAATTATTCCGTTGATTGAAATATGTCAAGTTTAATTTGTTAATACAAAATTCGGTGATTCTATTTAATCATTATTACAAAGAAAAAAAACCCAAGATTTTGCTATTGGTTCTGGTTTTGATTTTTTTAATCTTCAGATCAAGAATTTTTTTTCACTTCCTTCATTCCAGATCTGATTTGGATTTTCATTTTCATGTTTTAAACTTCCTTCATCAACCCTCTTCTTATGGAAATGCAGAGGCAAAAAAAATAAGAAGAAAGCGTTGAAAGAAGAAGGCGGCGGAGGAACATTGAAACGCACAGATCCCCTGTTCATCAATTTCGTCCCAAACTGCAATCACAAATTCACAAACGCAACCAAAAATGCAAACCCAGAAACGCAAATGCACAGATCCCTTGTTCATCAATTTCGTCCCAAAGGGCAAACGCAAACCCAGAAACCCAAACGCACAGATTGCCTGTTCATCCATGACACTGTTTCTCTCTCCTTCCTTGCGATTCATCCCTATTCTATGGGCTTCATCGCAATGTTGGGAAGAGAGCTGGAGAAGAAAGAATTGAATTTGGAGAAGAGAGATAGTGAATTTCAATTTTCAGATTTTAGATTTTTATGTTTTGTAATGGTAATGCTAGGATTTATATTTTGTAATGTGAAGAGAGATGGGGAAGAACGAATTGAATCTGAAGACAGATAGTGAATTTCAATTTTCAGATTTTAGATTTTCATGTTTTGATTCTCTGTTACAAACCTGAACAATCTCACATTTTCAATTTTTTTTTTTAAAAAATACAATAAAAACGGACAACATATGTAATTTCAACTTTTCTATGGTAATATTTTACAATTTTTGGTACAATAGTCAAACAAGTAAATGACACGGTCACCAATAAAAATCCTAACCATCCATCTTTTCAAAATTTGAATCAACGGTACTTAAGCATACTGACTATACTATGAGGCCACTTTGGTACCATACACCAAAAGTTGCATTTGTGCAACTTAAACGCCACCCTAAAAACAAGGCCAACTTCCTTATGGAAGTGTGTCGTTTCTTCGAAGGTTTCTATTTTCGACTGGCAATTGCTCTGAAATTCTTTTCCACTCGTGGTTTACTCTTTCATCGTAAAGTGATAGCGGACGTGGATGATCTTATTGCCCTTTTTGTAAGCCTTATTGTGAAGAAGTTCAACATTTGTTCTTGGATTGTGTTTTTGCTAATGAGGTGTGGTCTAAAATTTATTCTTGGATGGGTATTGACTTCGATCCTCCCAATGGCTTGGTTGATCATTTGCATTGGTTGGGAGATTTTGTCACCGGTACAAAGGCAAAGAAGATAAGGTACTTGATTTGGTTGACTTCGTGTTGGTGCTTATGGTTTTCTCGGAATGCGATGATTTTCAAAAATGAGGAACCAAATTGCGATTCTATCATTAGGCGGATTAAATGTTTTTCTTGGAGTTGGCTCGTTTATAGAGCCAATTGTAATCCTTCTTTATCAATTGTCTCTTGGTGGAACAATACACTTCATTGCCTAAACAATTTGTAATTGACTGTTTGGGCCGAGCACCCCTAGTGCTCTGTTAAATGAAGTTTTGCTTATCGAAAAAAGATAGACATTAGATTTTTTGCTATAAAATCAGGTGTTTCCTAATGTTATGGATCAATTAAGTCTTTTATTGGTGTACTACTTCACATACCTACTTATAAGCAAAAAAGTAATTTTTAGGTTCATTAAATAACTGATGTATGTGGACTATATTATAATTCAGATACATCAGTTATTTAGTGAACCTAAAAAGTATAGTCCAAATACATATGTTATTTAACGAACCTAAAAAGTATTTTTTTCCTTATACTAGTATATAAGTTCGGAGAGAGTATCAATCAAATTGATCTTATGATATAAACTATATAAGTGGTTGAAATTGTATTAATCAAGACGTAATCGCAAGTTAACTGATTTTAGATCCTGTTTGTTATAGTTTTTGGAAAATAATCAGTTTTTTATAAAAATAATTATGGGAGTTTATTCTCTATTTGTTACAGGTTTTAAAAAAATAGAAATCTAAAAAGATCTTAAAATGCTTTAAATGATAATTTGTTTTGAGCAATTTTTCATAAAAATTATTTTTTAAGGAATAATTTTTCTAAAAAAAGTGATTTTCATAATCTTACACAAACACAAAATAACTTCTTATTTTTCTGAAACTCTATAAAAACTAATCTCTAGATCATTTAACAATAAAATTACTAAACTTTTTTTGGTACATCAAAATTACTAATTTTTATTCTGTAAGAACTTGTTACACGTTAATCTATACTCCCTCCGGTCATATTTATAAGCAAAAAATCACTTTTTAGGTTCATTGAAAAACTGATGTATCTGGACTATAAAAAAGTCCAAGCACATCAGTTTGTCAATGAATCTAAAAAGTGTTTTTATCTTATAAATAGGTCCAGGGAGTACATCAATAATGTACAAATTGAAATCAGACTTTACTTACCTTCTAGTCGAACTCTGAATTATTTTGAGTCCCTTTTCCTTGACACCGGAGCGGACCTCTAGACAAAAAAATACACCAATAATGATGGAGTTAATTGATCCTCACTTTTATTGTCAAAAAAAAAAATTGATCCTCATTGAAGCCACCTTTTTAGTAACCCAAGCTAATAATATTATTATGTGTTAAATTCAAAATTGTTTTTTTTTTGACAAGTTAATTTCAAAATTGTTGATCCCATTTAAATCCTGAGATATTCATGTACCGAAAAAGCCTGAAATTATTCGTTATTCGACTCTCCTCTTCTCCATTGTATACATATGCGTCGCAACTAAAATTGCCCAACACAAAAGAGACTCTACGGCAACGCTAGAGGACTCGTTTATGGAAGAAGATCAAAACGGAGACGGAGAAGAAGGAGAACAACAACAACACTCTCTTTCTCTTTCTTATTATTACCGCTTTTCAATTCTATTCACCAATCATTATTATCATTAATTTCCCAATTAATTATGGGTAAAAGCTCCTTCTCCTTTCGCCGCCGCCCTAAGAAGCGCACCGCCCCACCGCCGTCCCCACCGCGTATGCTCGAAATCACCGGCTCGCCATCGGATAATCGTTTAACCGGCAGCACGTCCGCGAAAGCGAAGAAGAAGACCGGTGGAGCGAGACTTTGGATGCGGTTTGACCGGTCTGGTAAGTCGGAGCTTGTTGAGTGGGAAAAAAACACGATCATTCGCCATGCTGGAATTCCTGCCAGAGACCTTAGAATTTTGGGACCTATCTTCTCTCACTCATCTAGTATCCTCGGTAATTCAATTTCCCTTCTCGTTTGCAAAATTCTAGGGTTTCTAGTATAGAATCTTTGGTTATTAATTTTCTAAAATTGTGTTGTTTTTGTTGTTGTGTGTAGCGAGAGAGAAAGCAATGGTGGTGAATTTAGAGTTTATAAAGGCGATAGTTACTGCTGAAGAAGTGTTATTGCTTGATCCTCTACGGCAAGAGGTGCTTCCATTTGTGGAGCAGCTGAGACAACAGCTTCCACATAAGAGTCAACCAATACTGATTGGGGCTGGTGATGAACAGGGTCCAGAGACTGGTGATTCTGAGCTTCCGCTTCCGTTTGAGTTTCAAGTTCTTGAGATTGCTTTGGAAGTTGTGTGTACTTATCTGGACACTAGTGTGGCAGACCTTGAGAGAGGTGCTTATCCTGTGTTGGATGAATTGGCTAGGAATGTTAGCACCAAGAATCTTGAACATGTTAGGAGTTTGAAGAGTAATCTTACTCGTTTACTCGCACACGTGCAGAAGGTTCGCGTCCTTATTATTTAACCCTTTATGTTTGTTTGTTTGTTTGTTTGTTTGTTTGTGTGTGTGTGTTTTCTCCTTTCTACCATAGTTGGTATTGATTTGTTGATCCTTGCATTTTTAGAGGTTGCCATAAGTTAATGAAAACAATTATTTTGTTACTATAGATGGCTTTGGAAGTTTAGAATTGAAGGATTAACCTTTGGGAAGTTGAATTAGGTGGATTGGAATTTTACAGAAGTCTGGTTTCTTTTATGCAGTGTACTTTGTTGGATTTGGATTGGTCTAGATGCCAGTTAAAGTGCTTCTATAACTAAAAGTACCCACACAATTCTTTTGTAGTTAGTATACATTGAGATGGTTGAAGATTTTAAGAAGTAAACATATAACATAATTCTTAATCTTTGTGAGTTCTTGGCACATATTTAATGCATCTAATTATGCAGTCCTTGGACAAAACAAGAGAGGCTATTATCTTCCTTCCCCTTTAATTGTTTAGCTTTCTTTGTTCACTGTTCGATGAATTGACATGTTGTGATCTCAAATTGGATATTCCTGATCAGAGGCTTCAACTCGCTCATTTAAATAGAAATTTTATTGCGGGCTATTTTACCTTGTATCCATTGATACGTTCTATTAGCTTTGAGTTATATGCATGGTTCACTTTTACAGGTGCGAGATGAAATTGAGCATCTACTAGATGACAATGAAGACATGGCTCAACTATATTTGACAAGGAAGTGGTTGCAAAATCAGCAATTTGAGGCTCATTTGGGAGCCACAACCTCAAATAACCTTTCAAATTCAACCCATATTGTTCGGCGACTTGGTTCTACCAGAAGTGGAAGTCTTGTGACTAGCAACGATGATAACGATGTGGAGGACTTGGAAATGTTGCTTGAAGCTTATTTTATGCAGCTTGATGGAACTCGTAACAAGATATTGTCGGTAAGTGTTCATATGACCAGATTCTGGTGAGATCATGTTCGTGTCAAACTTTGTTGATTGGAGCTGTCGTTTTCTATTTTGATTCAATTGTGTATCTGATTTGTATCCCCATGTTTCATTTGCATACTTGGCTCTGTCCAGTACAGTCAGTGACTGGTGGTTCTTACTGCAGAACCAATATTGCATCCTTTTTCTTTTCTCTTGTTTTGAGGCTGGAGAGAAGCTGGGTTGTTGCTAGTTTCAATCTGACCTTATGGGGGGCTTTCCCGTAGGATTGGCAAGCTTCCAGAGTTTATTTTAGCTCTCCCTCTGCAGGGGCCATCAATTTCTTTATAATGCTTATGGGATAGTGGTACTGGTAGTTTAGTCCTACCTCTTCTTTTTTTTCTTTTTTTTAAATTCAGGATTTAGGAAATATAGTATTGTCTGACTGGTAGGAAAACAAGTGGCTGTGACCTACTTGATTTCCTTTTCTTATTTACAAAAAAAACTTGGAATGATTACTTTCATGTTTATCCCCAAAAGAAACGGGGAGCAAATGCTTCACGGAACTTTGGGGTTTGGCGAAAGGATTCTTGATTTTAAATGTCAGCTGAATTTGATTGGCATACTAAATATTGCAAGAGTTTGATTTGAATCTTTGGGTGTTGCTTCATTTCCTCGTTCTTGAGAAGTAGTGTTGTTCTTTGTTCTTACTGCTGATTGGCTACTGATATGCAGGTTAGGGAGTATATTGATGACACTGAAGACTATGTCAACATCCAACTTGATAACCACAGGAATGAACTTATTCAGCTGCAGTTGACATTGACTATTGCAGCATTTGCTATTGCTTTTGAAACTTTGGTAGCTGGTGCATTTGGTATGAACATTCCATGTACATTGTATGACGTACATGGAATATTTTGGCTCACTGTTGGGATTATGACTGCAGCTTCTGTATTGGTTTTCTTTTTCGTTTTAGCATATGCTAAATGGAAAAAGTTACTGGGATCATGAGTATACTTCATCATCACCTTTGTTTTGTAACAGATGGCAATAACAATATGAATCTCGGCAATCAGTGAGCTGAAGAATTCTCAATTTCTCGTGATGTTATTAGGCTGATGTCAGAATGTTCCGATATGGCTTTCGACTTTGTATACTTTACAATTGATACTATCTTCACAAAAAAAATTCATTGAGCAACTACATGGTGTCAAATAAATTTTTACATAATTATAGGCTTTGGTTATATGGCGTCGAGTGATCCATGTGGCCTATTTATCTAGTTGGGTAAGGCTTCTTAGTCAATCTGTATGCGCATTGCAATTGTGTATGGAATATAGTGATGGGTGATTTATCAACAGGCTACCACACCATTCCATTCGAAGAAGGTTTACTTTGTGTTTTTTCGGACCACAGAGTGTCCTAATGCTTTCAACAAAATACTAATATTCGCTCGAGCTTAGGATTAAATTTCGCATTGGCCAACACCGAGTTTGTCCATTGCAGGAATCGAACTCTAGGAGCACCGGGTAGACTGCTCGTGTCTTAGGGTAGATTAAGCCATTGGAAATAAGGTTTACTTTGAAATAAATGCATGCATGAGATCACTTTTTTTTACATTAAATTATTCAAAAATAATTGCTAGATTAAATTAATAGTTTAAATTACTTTCTGAAATTTAAAAGTCACTAATATTATTTCTAAGTTTAATTAAAGATAAATTCATATGAAATATTTAATGTCTCACAATTTTCAAATTAAAGATAAATTCATATGAGTATAGCTGTATTGATTTTCAAACAATTTTTTCAACGTATTGCAAAATGTATACAAAATGTACAGTATTTTTTTGTGTGTGTAATTGGTAGTTGGATTGATTCGAGATTTGGGTGAATGTAGTTGTAAAAAATTAGTTGATAGAACAACTCATTTGAAAACTCTATCTAAAACACTAAAATTAATACTTTTTTTTGACAAAAAAAAATACTATTTAAAAGCCTATTTTTAGAAAGGTTATAAGACAACTAATTAAAAGAGTATTTTTGCAACAATTTGAAAAGTCTCCATATATTCTAGTACCAAATAATCATAATCGTCAAACAATGGACTTGAAAAAATCAATTTTAACCGATTTAAAAACTTCAATACAAACTAGTCATATCTATTTCATTTTCCCCTAAAATCATAAAGCGTGTGCCATCTTCTAATGGTGTGCATGTTATTGCGGGAAGAAATATGAGGACATGCATGCAACAGTTGTCACAAAAAATCAATCCACGCCTTTTTTCAAGTAATGGTAATGAAATTTCAACCGTTTAAATTATCAAAGAAACAAGACCAAAAAAAAGTTTATCAAAGAAACTCCTCACCACTAGTAGGTTAATAAATTATCTTACTATATACTGCATTTATTGTGTAACAACTATGTCATCTAACTTTTTTAATGAGCAACTATGTAATCTAACTTGTACAAAAATTATATAAGAGCATTTGGATGAGATGATAAGAGTCTCTTTCGGCTTAACCAATGTCTTCAACCTTAAAAGAGTTTTACTCCAGTTTATACCAAAAAAACGTATACAAGAATTTGAAGAAAAAAATCAAAGAATAACAGATACTCCAACTGCTACACACATAAGCAAATGGGAGCAGTGGCGGATCTTCACCAAAAAACTTGGGAGGGCCGCAAAAAAAAGAAACATAGAAGAACGACGAGGTAAGCATGAGAGAGGCTAAGAGGAAGAAGAAGGGTTACGGTGTGTAAGAACTGTGGTGAAGCTTAAGAAAAGTATAATAAATAGATAAATATAAATTAATAATTATTTATAAACAAAGATAAATGACAAAATAATTAATTTTAATTTCATATAAAGACTCAATTGAAGTTTTTTGTAAAAAAATAATTTTAAATTAAGTTGATTTTAATTTTAGAATGCTGAAAATATTTTTTTTAAAATTATCACCCATTGATTTATAATTTCAAATTTTAATATAAGAGGTGTGAAAAAACATGTTACTATATAATATTAAAAATATGAATAAATATAAAAATTATTATATAGCTAAGATGTATGTATATATATTAACTATCTTATCAAGTTCAATCCTTGATAGAGGTGTTTTTTAATAAATTCTTTGTGCCTTTTTTTTAGTGAAAAAACAAATAAAAACAGAGCAGTGAGGAGGAGCTGAACTGCCATTATATTTAGTAACTGTATTTTTATTTTTAAAAAATTGGGGGTATTGTGGTAATTTTACATGATTTTTTGGGGCGGGCCGTGACCCTTCCTAGTCCATACAAAGATCCGCCATTGAATGGGAGCAAGATAAATCAAGCAACATCTAAATCCAACTGGCATATTGTTGGTTCAACTTATCTTTTACTAATAGATTACGACTGTTTTGGAATTAGTGGTATTCATGAATTATGAAAATTATCTTCCGACAGCATCATAACAGCTTTTCCAAAAGCAGATTCATACCTGATAAGATTTTGTTTTTAGTGGTTACATTGTCTCGTGGCAGACAAAATTATTTTACTTTTTAAAATTAGTTTGTATTATTAGGCATTATTGTAATTAAGTTATTTTCACTTTTGGTGGATTAAGAATTATTATTCACTATGTAGTCTTTTATCTTTTGCGCTGGCATAGCCAGCTGTTAGGTTTCTAGCAGCCTCCTTCCTTCTATAAAAGGATGACTTAGTTTTAGTCCTGAGCTTCGAAAAAACTCAGTTGTAAATATTTCTCTGAAGTTTTGGAAATCTCTGATATTGTAAGTTATAGGATCCTCTAGGAGAGATAGAGCGGTCATAACCACAAATCTATCACAAGAACAATTAGAAGCTAGAAGTGATCAAGATAATTATCAAAATAGGGAATTAGAGATAGTTGAAATAGAAAATAGATTACAAAGTTGGAGAATACCTGACATTAAATATAAAGACATATATAAAACCAGTACTTTTGATAAGTTTAAACCTCTTTAAAATGTTGATTTAAATAAATTGTTCATATCAAAAGATTAAAAAATGATTATTCCAAAATTTAAATTTAATTATTACTTTTTTGGTGAAAATATAATTATTATAACCGAATTATGGCACAAGTTGGACAGCGATACGACAAACAAACAACTATTTCCGATTATCAAAGTTTGCCAAGTTGTTCCCTCAAAAAAAAGTTTGCCTAGTTGTTCCCTCAAAAAAAAGTTTGCCTAGTTGTCTTTTTTTAATTATTAAATTCAGAGGAACTCATATTCTAATTCATAAACTAGCATTATCTCTCCTTCTTTGTCCCATTTTATTGACAGAAAACTTTATGAAAATATAATACCTATTCTTTAAAGTTTGTAAAATTTATCTAATAGTCTTTGAAATTTTACAAATAGTTTCGCACAAAAATTAATTACACAAACTTTACAAAACTTTAGAATTGATAATACAAATTTCTCATATTATATAAATTGTTTATTTTTTTTTATATAGTTTGAGAACCAAATATGATAAGCTTGTCTAAAGGTGCAAGGGTAAACAGTTATTTTGTTTTTTTGAATGTAATTGCAATTTTGATACATTTGGAGACTATAATGTCAATACCTCACATATTAAGAGATCAAAATTACTATTTACCCAAGATTATATTATTTTCCAGACGCCTCTCTGCATACAAATTTTTTTGTTACAATGTTATTGATCCGAAGTATGATATTATCACATCACTCAAAATTTTAGGGTGAGATCTGAGTTCAGTTACCACTCGGACCAACTCTCGTTGGTGTCTACCGAAAAAATTTAAGCATTTATCTTGCATTTTAAAAAGGGAAAAAAGCAAAAATCAAAACAATTATTTATTTGTAAAAAGTGAGAATTATAGGGGTGAAAATGTGAAATGGGAAAAGTTTTAGGAATGTTAATGGTTTAACAATCAAAAGACAGGTAGTTGAAGAAACGAACCCTAGGATAGGACGACCAGGAGGAGAGAGAAACAGAAAGAGAGAGAAAATAACCTTTGCTTTGATTTCAAGCCCCCTTTACAATTTGCATTTAGGGATCTCGAATCTTCAATCTGCAAAGGCGAGTTTTTTTCTTCTTCCTTTTCGTTTCGGTATTTTCTTTAAATTGTTTTTTTGTTTCTTTGTTTGCGAAACGAATCCATTACTTTTTTCATCCTCAATTTGTTCAATCAGCTTGAAATTATTGTTCAATTGATGATATAGAGTCACACATTGCAGCATTTTGATTTCTGTGAACAGTAATTTCGCCCTTTTTTTGTTGATCTTTGATTTTGTAATTATTTTCTGAATGCATGTATGTGCATGCTTTTGGTTGATTATTCAGGAAAAGTAGCAAATTGAAGTTTCTATTTTTGCTTTCTTTCCTCATCTGGGTCCTCCTGGGTAAATAAAACAGAAACTTTAGCAATTGGGTTCAACGTTATATTTGTTTTTTTTTATAATTTTTTAACCTCTTAATTTTTTCTTTGTGGATTAGACCTCCTTCCCCCCACCCTCAAATTAGTGGTTTGTGGCTTTGTTTCTGGCTTTCTTTTTCTGAATTTCTTGTTATTGAATTTTTGCTGTTACATTGGTAGTAAACTGTTGTTACCTTACGTGAATTAGTAGAGACCATTCTTTCGGTTTGATTTGTTTATTTAAATAAAATTAAGATTCCAATTTGTTCTACAAGTATGGCAGTGGTTTTTAGCTTGAAAAAATTGATGATTAAGATGTGTGATGGGTTGCTAGGGAAGGAGGATAGACATTGTTAGTCAACTATGTGGAGTAATATGGAATATTTAAGATTCATGAGATTGTCGGACTTTTAACAAACAAAAGAAAAAGATAGATACATCGAGGCCTCAGCATCATTCAGGCTTTTATCGAATGAAATAAGCACTTCTAGTTCTATGGAGCTCTGAGATATTTAATTTATAGGCATTTTTCTCAATGAAGTATCTAGTACTCATTGATGATTTCTGAATTTACTGAGATGCTTTTTTTTTCTTTCGAAACTGCCTCGGTCAGATGTACTCCCTCCGGACCTATTTATAAGCAAAAAGTCACTTTTTTTGTTCATTGGAAAACTAATGTATTTAGACTACATTATAGTCTAAATACATTTGTTTTCCAATGAACCTAAAAAGTGTTTTGTTGCTTATAAATAGGTCCAGAGGGAGTAGGTTCCTTGTTGTATGTGTTTTTCGAGAATAGGGACTCGGGTGTGCAATAACTCTTTTAATGTATGTGTTTTTCGAGAATAGGGACCTGTGTGTGCAATAACTCTTTTAATGTTGTGAATGCAGTAACTTTCTTAATGTTGTAATTGAGAGTCAGATCATCTTTATTGAATAATGGTTGGCTTGTTTAAATTTTCATTAAAGATCCTTCCGAAATTGTTTTTTACATTCATTCTTTATTTTATTGTTATCTCTTAATGCATTTACATGGCCATGTTTTTTGCTGATTCATTGAATGGTATTTGACAGGTATTGATTCTGCTTCTATGGCAAATTCAAAGGGCTCATCGGGTATCAGAAATTTGATGTATCCTGGAAAGCATGCTCTGCTTCCTCCCAAAAGCCCATTTCCCAGTGTTTCTCAAGCATATGCTGATTATGTCTCGAATCCTCCTGTCGGTTCAAAGGCTGCTAATAGACCTAGAGAGGGAAATGCACACCACCAGCGCACTTCGTCTGAGAGTGTTCTTATTGAGGAGCAGCCTTTATGGCTTGATGATCTCCTTAATGAGCCAGATACACCTGTTAGAAGGGGTGGTCATAGGCGTTCATCAAGTGACTCGTTTGCATACATGGACTCAGTTAACGCATCTAACATGGGTTATGCAGATCAGGATGAGCATAAATATAAGAACTTTATGCCTATTCCATCTTGGTCGTCTCAAGACTTCGACCGCAGCAAAGAGGCTAGTCATGTGCCCATGTATGCAGAAATGAGCATAGCAAACCAGAGAAATAGGTCATGGGACTCTTTCTCAAATGCCATGACAAATCTGAGCGGTGTTCCAGGCAAAAACAACGTTGCTTTTCAGAGGTCAGGATCACCGACACCATGTATACCACATGAAGCAGATGGGCTCCTACCGACTGCAAATGATAAACGTGATTCAGTAGAATCTGGCTTACAGGACACAAAATTATTTTTTGAAAGAAAGGATGGTTCACATGCAAAGTCATCATCTTCTGAAACAGACACAAAGCGTGCTAAACAGTATGTAGTTATTTTTTTCTGGTTTCTGAATTCCAATGTTATGGGCATGCCTATTATAGTAATTGCTTGATATACCACTATTATATGGAGGCTGCAGGTTTTGATAATGAATGATTTGATCCGTTGCTTCTGTTCTTCTTTTTACCTTTTCACGCAGAATGCTTTCATATAGCAATCCAATGAAGTCATGCCATACTCTTTCATTGAACTTTTTTAAAGTTTTTCAGATAGACTGCATATGATTATAAAATCGAATTCAAAATTATACTTAGAGACAGAAAAGAAGATATGATGAATGTGTAGATGGCACAAAAATGACCTTTGCATTACTAGAGCCTGTATACTATTTCCTTTGCAGAAAAAGCAGTTGCGCCATGTTTCTCTAACTTTTTATATGATAAAGTTTAATGTTTTTTCTTGGCTGTTTTTGCTACTTGATTTCCAGAAAATTATAAATATAAAATCAACCAATTCATTTATGGAATAGGAATTTTTTTTAACACTTTACAATGCAGGCAATTTGCTCAACGTTCGCGGGTCCGTAAACTTCAGTACATAGCTGAGCTGGAAAGAAATGTACAAGCTTTACAGGTAAGTTTCAGTATAAACTATAAAGCAATATAATGCATATAGACATTTTTTTCCGAAATACACATATATTTCGAAGGTTAAAATACTAATTGTTTCTTTTTATGTCCATACGTAGGCAGAAGGGTCTGAAGTTTCAGCTGAGCTTGAGTTTCTCAACCAGCAGAATCTTATCCTTAGTATGGAGAATAAAGCACTAAAGCAACGTTTAGAAAGTTTAGCACAGGAACAACTTATCAAATACTGTAAGTTTCTCTCATATATGAGAATTATCCGTTTAAATTTTCAAGTAATTGAAGTCTGTTTTACTTGGATATGTCAGTATGGGCACTGTACATGCTTTATATCCTAATAAACTTATGATGCATTTATTGTATGCATTGATAGAGGCGAAACACATTAGGGTCATTAGCTAAGTTGGAGTATAGATATAAGTGGCATGAAAGTAAGAAGTTAATAAACGTTCAATCCTTTATGTACCCGAGCATGGTTGCAAGAAGATTACCAGAACGAGATAAAGTAAAGGCAGGTTTGATCGTAAGGGTTGTGCTTAAATAACTTGGAGAAATATCAAAATTGTAGCTCAAGGTGAAAGTAGACATTTTGTTTAGATAATAGACAAATGAGTTGAATTGTAGTTAAGTATTTGTTTCATTGGATTTAATCATGAGCTTCATAAAGCTCTATTTAATGTATACATGGAATGGAAGAACCACTTAGGTGACTTAGCTAGTTTTCAATCCTTTCATCACAAAATCTGTCAACCACACTATTCTTTGTTTGTTGAAAATGATTTGTTTTTTTTTGGTGTGGGATTGGATGGGTGTCTGACTGTCTGTGGAAAAGTTGGACTTATTTGGATCTATTGTTAGCAGCCTTATTATGCATTTGCAGTAGGCTGATTCCATGGCTTGAACCCATGACTTTCTAGTTATACGTTAGCAACTACACCATTGCGCCATGGCTCGCCTTTGTGTGAGAGATTAAATATGAAAAGTTAATTTGATGTGTGGAAAAAGTTTAAGAAAAAAGGTCTTTTCATCAGAAGAAAAGGGAAAAACATGGTGTTGATATTTAACAAAAAATTCATCCTCCTCTAGGCAATTCTCTGGAAATTTTGGAAAACATTGCTTGTAATTGTCATTTCTTCTAATTGTTTGTTCTGTATTTAAAAGTTTTATAAGGGATGTCTCCTTGCCTGAAAATCCTATTTTTGTTTTCCTTCTGTCAGTAAACTATGCATATTCAAGTTTTGAGCAAATTTGATGTTTAATTGTTTTCCTATTATTTATTTATTTCACATTTTCTTAGAGAACTAGTATGAATGCAGTATAGTGTCTTGTTTATGTGACGATTAATCGTAGAAGTGAAGATATCCCTGCTCCTATTGTATCTGCCTAATAAAACAATGAGATAAAATTAGAACTAGCAAACAAATGAATATTCATTCTGATGTACAATAATCCAACCATAAAAATGACTCTGAAAAAAAAATGCGAGACTGAAATCCCGCCCCCTCGAGTTGTTCTTTTTTAGACATGATTTGTTTCAACAGATATGATGACAAGAATTTGTGTTTTTGTATACTAAAAAACTGTGCAATGTGAAATCCAGTGGAGCAGGAAGTACTGGAGAGAGAGATTGGAAGATTACGTGCTGTATATCAACAGCAGCTGCAACCAACACATCAGCCGCAACAACTACCATCTGGTAGTCATAGACGCACGAACAGCAGAGACCTTGAATCTCAACTTGCTAACCTTTCTCTGAAGCACAGGGACACAAATTCAGGACATGACCCTGCTACTGGAGCACTCAGAATTTAGATCTGCAAAATAGCTGTATCGTTGTTCTGCCTCTACATTATTCAACTGGTGAGGTGTTACCTTCCAAGACACCTGTGGTAGAATTGTTTCCTTCCCAATTGCGGGATTGTGCAGAGATTTCCAGCATACGCCCCCTCTCTCTGCCCGCTTCGCTGATACTTCAGCGTTTTCTTAGTCTTTCTGTATTTTATTTAATGAAACTATTTTCATTTAATGTTCACCTGGTGGTCATTTGCCGAAATGTTCATTCTATTTCTTCAGTTGACCGGCCGGAGGTGGTACCTCAACGATTTCAAAGCTTTCAGTCTCACTGAATCTTCAGTGATTATGTAGAAACTAAATACCTCCCTCTTGTGAATCTCCATTGTTGTGGTCTTTGATCCTAGCCCTGTGCAAATAGCAGATATCTTGGGGATATTTGAATGTGCATTATTTGTATGCATAATGTTTAGCTCATGTTTGTACTTTGTAATATGATTTTAATTAAGTTCATCTTTTCTAAACACAGCTTGACATTCTTCTAGTCATTAATTTCCATAAATGGAAGTTCGGCTTTCACTAATAGATCAAGACTAAAAACTTTTGGTGAATTTCATTCCAACGGACAAGGTTCTGCGATATCACAGCCACTTCAATTATATTATTATATCTACCAATTTTAAAATGTTATATTTTATTTTAATGTAAAATGCGACGGGAAAGTGAATTCTAGGGAATAATCTAATAAAATTCAGTCTCTAGAATTCCAACCATTAGAATGGAATTCCGAACAAGCTAGAGAATACGTGTAATGAGAACTAGAAAGTAGATTGATTTTTAAATGAGGCATCAGGCCTAATTAAATACAACCAGCAGGGGTAAAAAAGTAAATGACATACATAAAACAAATATTTAATTCATGTAACACTTTTAGTTAGAGACGTGACAAAAACTCAAACTATAGCGTGTTGCCCAAACTCTTGTCAAGTGCGAAGCTTGGAGTTGTAGCTTCCGCACTCACGTCCAACAAAACGCAAATCCAAATAGACTATGTCTGTGTTTGGATTTACGTCCAAAACACAAGCATATGGGGAAGTATACGCTCCAAGTTGGAGCTTATGCGTCAGAACCTCTTCAATGTGGTGCCTAACGTGATAACAAACACGCTATATATATTTGATTGAAAGGTTGCCTTCGTGAAATGGGATCTTTGAAACCTTTGCCCACCATTGTGAATGTATATTCCCAAACAAGTAAAGTCAAAAAGTCACGAAAGGTTTCAAAGATGTTCTTAACAAAAGGAAACCATGTTCTTATTCTTATTCTTAGAATAATAGTAATAATAAAATAAGTCACGAAGCATAAAATATAAGAGGAATAGACCAAAAACCATAGAAAAAATTGAACTTAACTTCATTATAAGACATTGTTGAGAATTATAATCTATTAATCATTCTGGATGTTAGTTACAATTGCCACAGCCAATCATTCTCATCTTCCAAGTGCACATGGCCTGTTATTGGCAACTACCTATTAAGCAAATGACCCCAATACCTGGTTCCATCAAAGCTGTGTACGAATTTCTCAACAAATCATGAAAACACATGATTTTCTAAGTCTTCATGAATTGGTGAATAAAAATTGCACAAGCATTATTAGTCGACATAGATAACTCCACACAGCTGCCACAAGGAATCTTTCCCTCTGTCATCCACTCCTTTCTAACACCATTATCTGAAAAGAAAACCTGAAACCCTTCGGTTGCACAATGCCTTTCCTAAAACTGCAGTTTGTATAAACTTGAAAACAGCATCTTGCTAACCAAATTCCTTTTATTGCATTCCATTATCACTCATTTGTGCCTACGCCTTTTAGCATTGTCCTCCGCAAATGACTCCCAATTATTATGATCAAGATTACTCAAGTCATCGAGTTCTGCAATGGCAAGTAAGTACTGAGTAAGTTTCACAAGCTCCTGATCACTGTCTCGGTTAGCATGAGCCTTCCTGAATGGTTTAATTGTCAAACCATTCTGCGGGTTCATCACAAAATTTCTTCTAAGGTCGTCAAACATGATAGTATTTGAAGCATTGTAGTACTGCAATAAAACAAGAAACCACCATCAAGACAAACAGACCATTGCTGGCTGTTGCTAAACTTCAAACAGCACGAGAGTAACTTAAAAAAAAAAGACGTAGATTACAGCAATGTGATCTGTCAAATAGTTTGCAATTTATTTAACTAAAATCAATGAGCTCCATAGTCCACCTAGGATTATATACAGCTAATTACACTAACAAGCATTATAACTCTTTATGTTTTTCAGGAAGGATAAATTGCAAAAGTAACTGTTTGGGGTGAAAAAGCTTTTCATTAGGTTCTAGATGAGAATGTATGACTATGATAGAACAAACACCCTAACACAATTCTATTATTTACTTTGCATAAAGAAGATAAATGACATGTTATTTATCCAATACCTCAGGGAACTTAGCCCAGATTAAACCAAGTGGCTTGCAATCAAAGACCCCACGAGAAGGTGTCTGAACAGTAATCATTGCCAAGTGGTCAAGAAGTGCCGTGATTTTGTAGTTAGGATTTTCCAGAACCCCGAGTTGTTCCATCTTGAGATTAATCCATTTCATGCTGCAAGACATGAAGTGAATCCATTCATTCAATTACACATAAATAGAATAGATGAGTCCCAGTTGTAGACTAATCACATCAAAGTCATTCTCCCCAAAAAATCAACATTTTCTATAAAAAATCTACACTACAATCTGGAAGGCGACATCAAAATTTTCAATGTCCCATGGCCACCACCGCGATTCTTTACAACATCAAGTATAGCAACACGACTATTCAAAACCTTGAATAAACTGATCCAAGAGAGTAAATGAACGCACCTGGTAGCAGACCATATCATAATGTCATACTCAGAATACACTGCTGTAAGAAACTCATGAAGGTCTACAGAGAACAAAAAAACACACCATTTACAAACTGCAATCACAACCATAATAATAAATAATAAATAAATAAATAAAATAATAACAAGAGGAGGGTAGAATACAAGGTCTCATGAGTTGAAGAGGGTTCTCAGCAGTAGAACGGTGATCAAAAAGGGTGTAATCAATATCCAAAACAAGAAGCTTCTTTCCTTCACGACAAGGGTTTACAAGTTCAACCTGCATTATATATCAGACATTGAAATCAAATTAACACTGAAAATGAAAATGAATGGTCTTACTCTACCTTGAAGTGATTAATGCGTCTGGTCAACTTGAGCTTGTTGACTTGCATGTCTTTGATATCAATAGCTTCTTGTTGAGGAAGTTCAAAATCATCAACAATCTCAGGTGATTCCACTTGATCTACTATTATATCTTCTTCAGTAGTACTGCAATTAAAAAAAAAATACAAATAAGACATTTTTAAGTAATTAATTGAAATTGAGAAGCCAAACCCTAAGAAAGTAAAACCCTATTAATTTACCCGATCATGGTAAATTTCAAAGAGGAATTGAGAGAGAGTTGAGAGAGGAAGATAGAATCATCGTTGAGTTTAGAAGCGAGTTTAGGGTATAAAAGCTTTTGACGAATAGGTAAAACGTTGGTTAGTTCGCAGATTCGACGTTTGAGTTCTCCGACGGTGTCGTCGCCGCAAACTCGAACGGTGTATTCCTTTCCGCTCCATTTTACTTTCAGTGTCATCTCCTCCGTCGACAATGGTGATGGTGATGATGATGAAGAACAAGCCATGGCTAACCTGCACCTGAAAGTGGTAGTAAAATGACAAGTAAAATGGTTATGGTTCTGCTCTATTTCTGTGTAGTGCTTCTAGGTTTACACTTCCCACGTTGCAGGATTTAGATTTCCCGCAGTGTGGAGATATTATTAGATCAAGATTAGAGGATCTGATCTAACGGTTGAGATTTGCCAAACCTAAGAGAATTCAATTTCCAAATAGGCACAAGATCCTCTAATAGCATCTTTAATTTAATTAGGAGAATTTTTTTTTGGATAAACTGCGGCATAAGGTTTAAACAACGCATAGTTAATTCAAGTAGTTTTTATTTCAATGGTGTTTATTTATAAAGAACCATACTTGATTTAGGGTCAAAGAGACAAAGCTTTTATCCTCTCTTTGCTTGATTTAAGCACATTGTCAATATATTTGAACAAGTTTGACTTTCTGATACTTGAGCAGCCAACAAGCCTTCGAGCTTCGTGTTAGACGTGTTTCCTCCTATCCAGGATTGGGTTCGGCCAGTTCGGGTTCAATAGTTCGGAAAAAAAGTTCGGGCAGTTCGGGTTCATTAGTTCGAAAAAAAAGTTCAAAATTTAATCAGTTTTGTTCAAACTCGAACTACCGAACCGAACTATTAAAACAGTTCAGTTCGGTTCGACCGAACTGCTAAGACAATTTGGTTCGGTTCGGGCGAACTATTTAAACAGTTCACTTCTAAACTATTAGTAAAAGTTTAATTAATTTTGCTTCAGTTCGGTTCAGTTTGGCAGTTCAGATCAGTTCTAACACCTTTAAAATTCAAAGTAGAGAGACTAAACAGCAAATGTGAGTTGCCAAGAACTCGCTTGCTCCCCCTTCAAAGCAAAGTATTTATCCTTTGTGTTTATACCAAACAACTCATTATCGAGGACATGTTTTTTTACAACTCAAAGGATTCTGATCAATATAAAAATAGAGTAACCTGTTTACATTGTTATTGTAAAAAGAAGAATGTTTACACTGTCTAAAAAAACTAGAATATTTATGTATAGTTTTTAAAACATTTTTATCTTATTTAGAAAAAAGAAAAAAGGTCCAATACCTATTTCATCTAACAAAAATACTCTTTTGGACACCCAAAATCCATTATACACCTAGAGAGAAAAAGAGAGAGTAATATAATAAATATGACAGATGCGTCACTTAATGGGCGTAAATAACTAGTGCGTATGACCCGTGCGATGCACGGGTATACATTTTCTTGTTGAAAAAACTTGAAAAATTAGGGGTTTTATATAAGTATATAAAGTATTTAAACAATTTTATATCAAATAAAATTCAATTTAAGGAATTTATAGTTTATATATCTTTGTGGATATACATGCTATATTAGCATTTCAGAAAAATGCAAATGAATTATTATTTGGTAAAGTAAAATATGTGATTTCATTGTATAGCTAGACAGTAATAATATTCAATTTTAGATATTATATATAATCAATTTAAAATTATATCACATAAGAATTTAAACTTCACTTGTCTGATGGATTTCTAATGTGAGATGTATATTTAGAGCTATCTATTTAAGCAGTTTAGTAAAATAAATAGTAATATATTCATCCAATATGAAAATCATGTTTCATGTTAAGCATTTTATTTTTTTTATAACTAATTTATTATACATAAATATATAGATATTGTTTAGATTAGCATTAATAAAAATATATTATTTAGCTATATCATTTTATTTTTCACCATATGATCAAAAAATTATTACCAATATTCTCTTTAAAAACTATTTTAAAGATTTTATTTAAATACTTTAATGGTAATAAAATTAGTATGCTAAAAGACATTGAATTATATATTAACTTCTATAGAAACTATTGACACTAAAATAATTTGTTAGGTGCAGTAGCACTTCACTTGAAACATATCAACGAACGAACCAAAATAGTGTTAACTACTAAATAAGCTTTTTGGCAAAATTACTCAATAAGACATTAAGGATTTATTTGGTATTTTATCAAAATACATAAAAATAAGAGATTGTTGCCCAACATATAAACCACCGATGGACATTTTCTGTACTTGGAAAAGAAAGGCACACCAATAGGCACTCCTTGTGGATAACTGATTAGAAACATTATTTTATTAAAATTTAAGAAAATAATGAAATATCATAATATGAAAGGAAAGTGTTATTAAATTAAAAGTTAAGAGAAAGGAAAGTGAAAGAAAAAGCGGTGGTTTCAATTAATTTTGGTGAAGCTTGAGATACGATGATGCTATTCACTTCCCAAATTAGGTTTCAATTAAGAAAGCAGCGAACAACAATTTGTCCCCTTCGCGAGCTAATATTAATATTCCGACGACGTCTCTGAAACAACAATGTGAAGCGATGGTCTCGATTGGCAGCAATCTTAAGGTAAGTTCTTTTGAATTTCGAAATCATGTCAGTCAATCTCGATTTCAAAATCTTGAGCCGAACTTGTAATGCGTATATTTTCCTAAATGGCCTGATTTAAGAGTTTCCCAAACCGCTTCTTCTGTGTTCTTTTTGATTTCTTTTTTACAATTCTATTTCTGTATATGAAACCAGATAATGATATATGATGTTTTTGTTAAAATTATAATTCAAGAGTCTCCATGATGTGGTTAAGAAGCATTTTAGTAGATCATGGTATATTCTTTCCTTTATAACATTTTTATGGTTAAAGTAATTATCAATCCCAAATTATAGGTCTGTTGATTGTTTCCGGCTGGGTTGGCCTATGCGTGTTAACTCTGAGTTCTTCTCTGCGCCTTTGCCTTCTGACATGCGTCCTATTAACAAATATGAGGTACTAAATGTTTTATCACTTACATGATATCTTCTTAATTAACAAATGATTGGAAGAAAAGAATAAAGGAAAATAGGCCCTGAGAATTTAACAATATTGATAACCCAAATTAGTATTTTTTATCAAAATTTGATGCATGATCAGTAAAATTGTTTTGGTCGTTAATGAAAAGTTGTGTTGTATGTTATTGAAAGCACGACAAAAGGTTTTGTGTTTCATACCATCTGGAATGAACGGGCCTGTGCCTTGGTTGAAGTCAGATGAAACATTAGGTTTCATTGGAAACAACAGATGTTGGTTCTCATCAGAAACATATAACAAACTCGTTTAAGAACACTTTGTTTTATTTAATCAGCAAACATTTTGGATTTAGTACTAAATTAAAAGAAGGGTCGGTACTCGGTAACACCTGATGCACGTCGTTTGGATTTGCTCATTGCCTTTGATGGTTTCTGCTTTCTCTTAGAATTGTTGGAATTTTTCTTTAATGATTCTCTATTAAGTGGAAGAGTAAGCTCTACAGTGTGTGTTGCTAATTGGTGTTCATTGTATGATAATATCAATTATGAGGTATACATAATGAAATTTAATAATTTCGTTTTCTGTGGGTAATTCAAATGTTGATGCAGGTTCTGATAAGGTGGGAGATATTTTAAAAGTTCAGGAATTTGTTATGTGAATAATACAGGCTATGATATGCCATTAAATGGGTGATTATGTTGATTCATATTGCTAAAGGAATGTAACTGATTGTGATTGGCTTAATATGGAAATATCTAATGTCAATTTGATTTTGAATTATAGTGAAGATCTACATGTTACACCTATTTAATGTTTTTTTGAATTATTATTATTTATGAAGGAGGAATATGTGGATGTAAAATCTGGAAGGTAATCAATGTACCATGATCACGTTACTTTTAGTAAGGCAGCGTGATAATATTACCATGTATATAACGTTGATTTGAGGCACAAATTATTTTCGGTATTAATTGTTCGTTTAATTTTTTTTTATTCAAATTACAGGTCATATAATTATGTGGCATGCTGATGAGTCTAATTAGGATTAATGAGATGAAGTGGACCAATAGGAATGAATGTTTTATGGGTTAAATATGTTTTTAGTCCCTACAAAATTTCACTATTTTGTTTTTAGTCCCTATAAAAAATTCCGTAAACTTTTAGTCCCTATAAAATTTCACAATTTTGTTTTAAGTTCCTATAAAATGTAAACTCGTGTATACCTTTAGAATTTTTGAATGATATTTTGCACACACGTTAAAAATATTAAAAATATCTCCCTCACAAAAAATAAACTCAAAATTTGATTTCTAGGTTAGTATTTCCTTTAATTTGTTTATCGAATCTTTTGCACTTAAAAAATTTAGATTTAATTTATGCGTTGTTAAAAAATTCAAAGTTTTTATGGAAGAGATGTTTATAATGTTCTCAACATGTATGCAAAACATCACTCAAAAATTCAATGGATATACACTAGTTGGCATTTATAGGGACTAAAAACGAAAATTTGAAATTTTATAGGGACTAAAAGTCGATGAAAAATTTTATAGGGACTAAAAACAAAATAGTGAAATTTTGTAGGGACTAAAAACATTAAACCCATGTTTTATTTGTTTCCTTTCCGATCATATTCGTAATTGTATTATATATAGATATAGATATAGATATAGATATAGATTATATATGGATTCTGACAACATAATAATATTTAGTAAATGCAAAAATGTAATATTTCTATTAGTCAACTTATTTTTTTGTAACATTTTACTAGACTATTTTAAAAAATGTGTAAAGACTAAAAACCAAAACACGCTATATTTGTAGGAGAAAAAATATTTTTAAGCATTTTTTCCCAACATTTAGGGCGAAGGGATGGAATATCATAGTCAAATTAATCATACCTCATATATTCAAAAGATAGGAGAAAACATAAAAGGAATTTTTGACAAAAAAAAAACAAGAATTTAGAAAAAGAAAAAGAAAACAAGTGTCGTTAAATTGAGAGGCATCACTTCTTAAGGAGTAGAACCGGTGCCGAAGGAAGGAAGGTGCTTGCGTTTAACAGTGGACAATCAAATCAAGATCCATTTCTTTGGTTGTCGTTTTTTTCAATTTTCAAACTAAACAAACTTCCGAAACCCTAAACCCCCTTTTGATTGAGATCGAAGATCGAAGATCGAAGATCGAAGAAGAATATGGATGAAGAGTACGATGTGATCGTCTTGGGAACCGGTCTCAAGGAATGTATTCTCAGTGGTCTTCTCTCCGTCGATGGCCTTAAGGTAACCCTATAATCGATTTACTTCTATTGATAGATCCAATCCATGATTTCAAACTCAAATCGAGTTAATTTTGTGTGATTCCTTGACTTTCAGGTTCTTCACATGGATAGGAATGACTATTATGGAGGAGAATCCACCTCGCTTAATCTTAATCAGGTATTTTATCTCTTTTCTCTATGGTTCTTTTATGTTTATTATTTGTGAATTCTGAAATGATTGGTGATTTGTTTTCTCTCTGTCTGATTCAGCTTTGGAAGAAATTTAGGGGAGAGGAAAAGCCTCCTCCACACTTGGGATCTAGCAAGGACTATAATATTGATATGAACCCTAAGGTTATTTATTTTCCGTGTTTTTTTATCGTTACTGATGCATGTGCTCGTGATTTGCACACTACATATAGACATGATTCTAAATTTGTCTGACTCTTTTTCCTTGTTTTTTATTTTTATTTTCTTGTGGGGTTGCTAGTTTATTATGGCTAATGGTGCTTTAGTGCGGGTTCTCATTCATACTGATGTTACAAAGTATCTCTATTTTAAAGCAGTGGATGGGAGCTTTGTCTTTAACAAAGGAAAGGTATGTTTGTGTTTTTCAACATTGATCATATTGGATAGTTTGTTTTGGTTTAGATATATTGATTGCTTTGCTGGTGGGAAATTCCATTGTTACAGGTCCACAAGGTACCTGCAACTGACATGGAGGCCTTGAAGTCCCCACTTATGGGAATATTTGAAAAACGCCGGGCACGCAAGTTTTTCATTTATGTTCAAGATTATAATGAGAGTGATCCTAAAACTCATGATGGGATGGACTTGACAAGAGTGACTACTAAGGAACTGATAGCGTATGTATATATTTCTTTTCTTGTCATGTGTGTCGACTATATTTCTTCTGGATTCAGCGACCTACCCCTTGTATTGCCTTGATACTATCCATAAGCACATGGAAATTGGTTTGGTATTAATTACGATGTATTATAGATCTAATATATTTAGTTTTATAGTTGCACAAAATTGATAGTGAAATATAATTGTATGGCCAGTTCTGTTGGACCACCATCTCCAACGCTAAACTCAAATAGAACTGCTTAAGTGGGCCCTATCTTGCCACGTCAAGTCTTTAACAACTCAATAAGAACTTAAATGGGTTCCATAACAATTTTTTCAACTGTTAAAGATTGTTCTCTGCGTCTTTTCCATCTGGTTTGATTACTATAGCGAAATTTTATTTTAATGGTGAATGGTAAGACCAATTCTTCTACTAAAGCTGTTCTTACAGCTGGCGACCAGGTCACTGAGTTCCAACTGTGAGCCCATCTAAAAACCCGTTCTTAGAGTTAGACTTAAGAGCCTCTTAAGCACTCCCTGTTGGTGATCCTTTCAATCTCGTATATACACTAAATACTAAATACAGTAAATACGTGCTTATGTGTCCAAATACTAAGTGTGCGGGAATTTACTTCTAGTCGGCAATTTTGTTTGTGTAAATATGTAATTGCACGTCAAGATATTTATATATTTCCTAATGTTATGTATTTATATTTATATAGTATGCCTCTCACCTTATAATTAGAAGTAAAATAGAACTTTGTGTGGATGGTCAGAAAGAATATTTTAAGATTGTATTTCCTTTCTTGTTGACCCATGACAGAAAATTTGGCCTTGATGATAACACTATGGACTTCATTGGTCATGCTTTGGCGCTTCATAGAGATGATCGCTACTTGAATGAGCCGGCATTGGACACTGTAAAAAGAATGAAGGTGTTACTGGGTTATTATGCACTATTATGGATTCTTCTTTATTGAAAGTTTCATCATATATTCCGTTTAGTTCCTTCAGTTTATTCCGTGTCCTTATTCATGCTTTTATTTCCTACTTGTAGTTATATGCAGAGTCTCTTGCTCGCTTTCAAGGAGGATCACCTTACATATATCCTTTGTATGGTTTAGGAGAGCTTCCCCAGGTATCCCTGTCTATATTTTTACCCGTCTGCATCTCTTTTCGAGAATGCATCACCAGTTTGGAATTTATTTTTCTCATGATTTTTGAATTCTTTATCCTTTTTTGGTTCAGGCATTTGCACGGCTTAGTGCTGTTTATGGTGGAACATATATGTTGAATAAACCTGAATGCAAGGTAGATATACTTTTATTTTACATACATAAATACATACCCCCCCACCCCCCCCCCCCCCCCCCCCCCCCCCCCCCGAAATCGTTCTAGTCTAATATACTTGGTACACTTGCATGATGACAACTTTTAGTAAAAAATTGTTTTGATTAATCCAGTTGCTGTATTATTATGGTTATTTTATTTAGGCCCGAATATCAAATTTAGCACAAATATATTTTGTGATTAAAGAATTGATATTTTAGGTTTTTTTGAATCTATTAAATGCTAGTTTGAACTTTGAAGACAATTATGTTTAGGGGGAAACAATATTGAATCATGTGAAAATTAAAGCACATGATAGTATGATACTAAATAACTTCTAAAAAGTTATTCATTGGGTTATTTGGTTTATATTTACGCTACTGTCACTTCTTGAATCCTGACCCAATATATATAGCCTCTTTAATCACTGACTATAAAACATGGGTACTCTAAAGCTGAAATCCTTCCTGTATTGAGAATTGCACGCGTACTCGGTAATTGTTGGATACTCGTGGGTAGTACCTGTTACGTACTAAAAAAATAAAAAAGGGTAAGTACCAGTTACACACTTAAGGGTGCCCAGTTTGGGTACATGTGTGTACTTTTTGGCTCTGAAGCACAAATACCTCCTCTGAATGCCTTGTCACATGTCCGTGTTGGACACAGACATTCGTTAGACACCAACACGACATCCGCCGGGCACCTCTTTATGGTGTCGCATTTAAAAAAAGATTTAATTTTTGACTTGGTCACTTCGACACTTCGAGACTTCCTAGACACCGTTTGGGCACAGACTTCCTAGACTTCTTAGGATATAAAACATTTCATCTTCAAAAAACGTCGTGAAATTTATCAACTTTGTTTTTAAGAGGTGAATAGATAAATCCTAATTCTCAATTTAGATTTTTGTCATGTAGATCATATTTGTATCTGTTTATATATATATATATATATATATATATATATATATATATATATATATATATATATATGGTGTCTCGATGTCTTATGTTATGGACATTAATGGTATCTCAGTGTTCGTGTGTTTGTGTCTGAGTCTGTGCTTCATAGCTTTTTACCATAATTGCTCATACCCATGCCCGATAATTAAAGAGAACATCGTCGTTTAAAAAATTATAAAAGTAGATTGTTACTTTTTTTGATTATATTGATATTTTCCCTATTATATTGTATATTCTATTCCTATTTTCTGTCATATATCTTTCCTTTATTACCGAAAAATAATAATCTTTCCTTATCCATTATGTAGATATCCCTTTCCTTTCCTAATTTTTCTGTTTTCTTGTTTTTTTTACATATTTTATTTTGATGTGTGATATGGTAAATTAAGAATGTTGTTTCCCCATGTATATTTCTTGCTTCTATTTTGAGTTGTCATGTAGTCAATTAGAAAAGATAATTTGTGATGTAATCACATACTCCATTTATGCTTATTTGTGGTTTATATCTTCTACATAATATGGCCATGATTATATAAACTTTGATTTGTGTGTGTGTGTGTGTGTCTTAACGTACTTGTACCCTTATTTTTTGCAAAATCCTATATCCTTGTACCCTGTACCTTAACCGCATCTGTGCAACATAGCTCATTGCCCTTGTTATTTATTCCGTTAACAACCATTCATTTGGAATTGTCCATCCCTGTCCTATTGTTATTTGTGATTTTGATTCGTGTTCGAACAATCTGAGAGTGTATATACTTAAGCAATTTGTTTTTATTTTTCTTGAATTCCAGGTAGAGTTTGATGCGGAAGGAAAGGTTGTTGGTGTCACGTCTGAAGGGGAAACTGCCAAGTGCAAAAAAGTTGTTTGTGATCCATCGTACTTGCCCAACAAGGTAATAATAGAAAGCATTTATATTTTGACTACTTGAAACCAGTTCAGGTTATAGTTAGACTGAAATTTTGTTTCCTCTCACTAAGAGCTATGCTAAAAATGTTTTATCACATTTCTTTCTGAACGAAGTTTGTCCTAGCTACTGTTGGTGACAAAATAAAAATTGTGGCATATGTTGAACTTATTTTTATCTCTAAAATAAAATGATACTTGATGGGTGATTGCATCATTTTTAATTTTTTTTTTAACCATTGCAACAGGTGAGGAAGGTTGGTAAGGTTGCAAGGGCAATAGCCATCATGAGCCACCCAATCCCTAACACAAATGACTCCCCCTCTGTGCAAGTTATTCTACCGCAGAAGCAGTTGGGTCGAAAGTCAGACATGTAATTTATCATCTCGTATATTGTTAACAAGATATTTTTCAGCATGTGATATCCAATCAGGTATAGACTATAGTTTGCCTAATTATACTGATTATTTTATTTTGTCGTCTGGGCAGGTACCTATTCTGTTGTTCATATTCTCACAATGTTGCCCCAAAGGGAAAATTTATTGCATTTGTATCGACCGAGGCAGAGACAGATCAGCCTGCAATTGAACTAAAACCTGGAATTGATCTTCTAGGACCTGTTGATGAGATATTTTTTGATATGTATGACAGATATGAACCAGTCAATGAACCCACTCTAGACAACTGCTTTATATCAATGGTGGGTTTACTTGTTTTACAGATATTTACATATTTACATACTACATATGTTTTCAATAGGTTGACGATATTTTTTTTGACAGAGTTATGATCCTACCACTCACTTTGAGTCAACTGTAGTGGATGTCCTCAACATGTATACATTGATAACTGGAAAGGTAAGTTTTCTGCCATGTTGACCACTTGTTTTCTGTGCTTGATTTAACCTGGCAGTCCCACATATGATAACCGGCAGTGTTCTACTATAGCCATTTACTGATTCTCATATTCTTAACTGGATGATTTTGAACAGGTTCTTGATCTCAGTGTGGATCTTAGCGCTGCCAGTGCTGCAGAAGAGTAAAGAAAACTTGGTGATGTCCTTTATGTTTGTGTTTGTGTTGCTGATGGAATCCGTATGATGGACTCGACAACTTATGTTATTAGCGTTTATAATAAATTATAAAATGTTTTTTTTTCTAGTCTGAAGCTTGTAGAGCAGATTTGCTTGTCCAGATACTCGATTGTACCCAATGCATTTGTTATCTTGACATATAATGATGTGTTGCATTGGTTTTGGTTTCAGAATTTACCTTAATTTTCACACCACCAATTGCACGTTTCTTCTACGACTACAATTGCAGTTTGCACACAAGACGTCGTCACTCTTTTATGGGATCGCAACCTTTATATATTCAATAAATTTCAGTATAGATGTATACTTCTCAGGTCTAAATTTTTTTATCAGCGATTAAAAACATTAGTTAAAATCATTGTTTGGTGTAAAGAAAATGATAAGATTAATTAGACATACACTGTCGGTGTAAATAATGAGGTCGTATTATTGTCATATCGGCTTATTTTGTGGTGTTTTTTTTTCAAGTTAACCACCCCAAATAATAGATTCTCATTTGTCACCAGAAAAACTAAAGACCAATGTTGTGTGCCCATTAAACTCAATTTGTAATTCTCAAACTGTTCTTGTCAGTGCAACGATAATACCAACGAATAAGAATTAAATAGACTAATATTATTTTTTTAAATCGGGAATTCATTATGTGCAAAATATTTCCCTCACGATTGTACAATTGTTATCCGCTGTTTTTACTTTATAGCAAACTAAGATAAATGTTTAAAGACAAACGAAGTAGGCCAAAAATAATGGGTAAAGATCCTCTAATTTTTTGGTGGAAATTTCACCCTAACTTTCTGTTTATCTTTTTCCTCTAACACATTCTCTCATCTTATTTCAAAGGCAGTGTGCCTTTTATTAGTTGATCAGCAGCCTAATAAGACAGATAGATCAAAACTCAGCCTTCAACACAGGGATCCACAGGTGGTTAAGAATCATTTGGCCTTCCTATTTTTCTTTGTTTGAGAGGTAAACTCATCACTATATTTTGAAGGGGCTAACTCACACACTGAGTGCTGTCGTGGGTTTCTATAAACTATAAGGACATGGAGGGGGGATCTAGGCGCCTGATTCCACTTTTGTTATAATAGAGGTTGGGGTAAACTCGACATGTTATTCAGTCTGCAACATTGGTTAGCGTCTGGGGATGATGGACTAGAGATCTAGGTTATAGTGATAGTTGGGGTTGAATTCAGTTCAGAGGAAAGAGGAGAGAGTATGTTTGGCTGCTTTGATAGAGGAGGAGGAAAACGAAGTAGAAGCTGGCAGGCACCTATTGATGGAGCTGGTTAACAAAGTAGAAAAATAAGCACATTTTCAACCAATGCAAGGTGAGACAAAGGCACCTATTGATGGAGCTGAAGCCCAACTGATAGGGAGTACCACCTCCCTTTGTGAGAAGAAAGGATATCATACATCTGGACTCTCGAGAGAGAGTATCACTGATCGAGAACAACTTGCAGCTCATAGTGGTTTAGAAAGAGCAGAGAGGAGACAGAGAGGTAGAGGATGTATAGTGGTGTGGCAAGTTCAATTCATGCACACACGTAAACGTAGGGTCTAGTTGTGTCTTAGATAAAGCAAAAGCTGTCATTAAATTGTTTGTAGAGTTTGATTCCGGTTGGAGTAGAAAGTATAAAAACTCTTTTTGGGTAGGATAACTTGTTTTATGCAATTATTAATAATAGAAGTTGATTTTGTTTATCAAGTGCGAAATTTGATCCTAAACACGAGCGGAGATTAGTCTTTCGTTGAAAGCGTTGGGACACTCCGTGGTAGCCAGCGATGATCCGAACTAAAAAAGCAGATAATTACTCGACCAATCTTGGATTCTTTTTTCAAAAAAAAAAAAGCATCCACTGAATCTATTCCCCATTGTCATCCCTTCAAAAACAAATTTCTGAAAAGGGCAAGGCGGGGAAAGGAAATTGTTTTTTCTTCAACGAAAAGAACTCAGATGTCATTCGAAGCCTAGTTTTACAAATCATTGAGACTAAACAGTAAACACTATAGTTTAGACTTTAGAAGGCAAAACCAGTAAGCACAGCATAAGTAATAAGTAAAAGCTTTACATGCGCAAAACTTCAATCCTTCTTGCGCCCAGACAAATAGATTATACAGGAAATGAGTATCCACGCAAGTACTTGGAGTCCACACCCGACTCACGGACCAGTGCTATGCGGCCTGTACGTGCAACCTGAAACAAAAAGAAACATCATAAGAAAGGATGGATCGAACGAATAATATGGTGTCAACGGTCTCAACAAAATATCCACCGTGTAAGTAGAAAGCATTAATAAAACAGACCTCACAAATGCCATATGGTTCCAACAATCTCTGCAACGCAACCATCTTGTCCAGATCTCCAGTAAGCTGGGATAAGAGCAATGTCAAGAAGTTTGCACCAATATGGTGTTATTAGTTGTTAACTTCTATATTGCTTTTTGAGGAAAGCATCATCTTATTTCCTCCATTTTATCATTAATATTAATATGGAAGAAAGATAATATAAAGAGTTACACAAGTGGGGTCTACTTAAACCTAAACTTACATGTTAAAATGGGAAAATTAGAGTCAGTTTACTTTCCTTCTCTTGTTTTTTGATTACATTTTCACTTATTTCTACTAAAACTAAGAAACATCATCTATAACATATCCGGTATTTTTAGAAATTTGTACATGGCAAAAAAATTGCTTTCATTGTTTCAAGAAAGCATTCTCTCTAGTTAGTCTCTCATCTTTCTATCACAATAAACTACAAGAATCTTCCATGTTCTTGTTAACAATTCAAAATAAATACAAATTTTATTGCTGATGGCTAATCGCCACAATTAAGAAAACAGGTGTGGAACGCTGCAGGCAATGAGGATAACTGGATCCTTAACAAGTTAGGATGCTCTTAGTAAAGAGCTTAATATTATATAATTCTATCTTGCATTTGATTTCACAAGAAAGCATTGGATCCACCGTGAGTCTATTGTAGGTAATTTTATCTTACATTTGACTTCACAATTCGAATCTGTGACCTCCTAGTCCTATAGCAGCAACTCCAACTATTCCATCAAGGTCCCCCTTCAACTTCAGAGTTATCTATTCCTATGAGTCTATGACACTGAAAAAAGAAAGGAAAAAAAAAATTCATGCGAGAAACCGAGGGCCAATTGGGGAATTGGTAGTAGGTTTGTTGATTGTTTGAACAAATCTTGCGGAACATCGAGGCAAGGCTCTTTGACCTAACTTTGTGAAAGGGCAACCTAGTGCTGTAAGTATAAACTCCCAAGTCCCATCATGGCAAGGTTCAAGGAAGGATTCAATTCATTGTGGGGTTATTGTAGACAACCTTACTGTACTTTTGCAAAAGACTGATTTTACAACTCAAATCTCCTGTGACCACATATTTTAGCACGATAAAATTCAGCTTAACTAAATTGATTTTAGTGCAAATTGCAAGTACACCAACCAAAAAAAAAAGTGCAAATCGTAAGTACTAAATTGAACATTCCAACAATGGTAACGTAGTATTCACTATGTATATATTGATATTAAATGTGATATCACTTGGTTGAAAAATCTAAGTGGACCTCACCTCGAGGGTTATTGTATGATCAGACACGTCAACAGCTCTAGCCCTGAAAATGCTGGCTATATCAAGGACATCACGACGTGCAGCAGCATTTACAGCAATCTTTATTAGCATCAATTCTCGCTCTGAAAACGCCAAATGGGTTATATCACGGACCTGAAAAACTCAGTTTAGATACAGAAAATTATAAATTGGACATATTTTTTTGAAATGAAAATAGTCAAATGTTATAGCACTATCTGTATCAATACTGTTCTCTTCTCGATAGTAAAACACAAAAGCAAAATTTACATTTCAAGTGAGAGGTTTAATAGTATTTTGATGTTCCTGAATAAGATTAATAAGGAAAGGCAGAGCACCCAAAACTAGCCAGGTTTCATTAATAAGGCGGGTGCAAGACACTCGAGTTTCGGAATTCTCCTGCTATTCACATAATATCAGGCAACAGAAAATCCACTCACATATTTAACTCAACCACCTTTATAATTGAATGGGTCATTAAACCCTAAGGCTTCCAAGACAAATATCCGGTTTTGGCCAGGTGCATAGAAAGAGAAAAACAATGAATTTAATGTGGTTTGACCAATAGTGAACCATAGGCCTATGTCCATCGGCAAAAGGCCAAAAGCAAGGCAAAAGTCACAAAATCAATGGAGATTACAAGGATTATCCATTCAACACTCAAATCCTAAACCTGACAGACCTGAATCCTTATTATCACTGAGATTTAGAACACACTGACTTTAAAATATAATACGATTACACCCCTAGGATTAGGAAGGACGGTTCTGGGCTTATCAGGGATCAGCCCGGTTTCTCCTCCAATTTCACCAAAAATCTACTTGAAAAAACATCGTTGGATCAAATTGTACACTTCTCTGATCAAGTCATTTATTGTCGGAGACCCACACTCAGAGCTACCGGACTCTGTAAACAGTAATAATATCACAAGTATAAAGCTAAAAACAGATAGTTTATTTATGGAACATTATGTATTCTTTTTGGTAGAGATACTGAACCTCATGAAGTTCTACTAGCTTATAGAGTTGCTGCACCAACTTGCTGATTGACTCGTCTGTCCCAGGAACCACAGTTGTAAGACGAGAAATTCCTTCGACTTCAGAATGTCCTACAGCTAAACTCTGGAAATAACAAAGAGGGCATTCAGGCAAAATGAAAGAACAGAGTAAATTAAAATGATCAGACTTGTGTTGTGTGCAATGTGCATGCAATTTTACACATAAACAAAAAAGTGAAAATCAACACTGAAAAAGCACACCTGAATGTTATAGCCCCTTCTAGCAAAGACCCCTGTAACAATGTTTAGAACTCCGGGAACGTCATTCACAAGCATGGATAAAGTGTGTGATTGAACCCCGCTAGTCTGAAGGCATTATCCCAATAATTAGAAAATTACATGCATGTCATAAATAATCATTTAGAAAGTCCATGAAAATTATACAGTGATGGACAACGAGCAGAGCACTAACTAAAATTTTGGCTCTTCACAAGCATAAAAACATCTACAATTACCATTACCATTAAAACTTTACAGGTTTCTGGTTAAAAGACATACGAAGCATTTTGGAACATATACAGCTTGGTCCCAAGCCTTAAATGTTTGATAGTTGATATTTAAAATGAAAAAATCATGTTAGCTCAACTAAAGTAAATTTAAATACAAGAAAATGCTGGCAAAGATCATCAATTGTAGGGCTTCTCTAACAGCAAGTAGAAATTGCACGAAGCAAAACCTTGTAAGTGAAATACCAAGCGTCTACCAAAAAATTAATTTTTTTTACTTACTAAATAGATTTTTAATGTTTGGTTCCTTTGAGTCAAAATGTCTTTGTTTCCAAGCCTATATTTGAGTAAAAGTGAGAAAATGAGGTTAGAGTTTGGGTTGAAAATTCCATAGCATTTCAGTACAAACTTACTTTTTAGTTTCCAAGCAAATTACTTCACTTTAAACTCACTTATAGGAAAAATCAGTTTTACAAATGCTCCCCCAAATACGCACTTAAAAAAATAACCAACATGGGCTATCTATGAGAATTTCAACCCAGAAAGGGAAAAGAAACAGAATGAACCAGCCAGCATTTTTAAATCTCTCAGAAGGACATCAGATGCAGGTTTTTATCTTATCATCCCATGAGAGCACAAGGATATGAATCCTTGATGCCCAGATAAGCAGTTTCAACATGTCTTCAGATAATTAATTGTATTTGAATTATTTTAAATTGCTAGAAACGCATGGGTTGTTTGAAACTGCAGCAATTAACTTAACCTAAATAGATTAATCATACGTTAGGAATCGGACAATGGCAACTAGACAAGGGCAGCCTACTGCACAAGATTCCTGACATGGTAAAAATAACTCTACAACTTGCCAAATATATTTAAATGTGAAACTAACAAAAATAGTTAATCAAACTCTAAATTGTAAATGTGGAACGTTGAGAAAAAGAACACTAACAAGAACCTGCAAATGTGGGTAACTTGAGTATTATTACCTCTATGATACATTAAAAGGAAACAAAAAAGTGGTACATTTAAGGACAATGAGCAACTATAAACCAACTTACATCTTCTTGATTGAGAACACCCCAGTGTGCGTCAAGTACTTGATTGACAGTAAAACTGTCTAAAGGCTCTATGGGATAAACATCTCCCTACACACAAGAAAACATTTCAAAAGAAAAGAGGTCAGAGACTAGATCCGAAATTACTAATGAATAAATAAATCCAACTACAGGCAAGACAGAAAATACATGTAGTCAAACCACTGTTAATTTCACTCTGTAATAGTTACAGATTTGTTCTTCTTTAGTTTGGTCATCTAAATTTTATAAAATTAAGAAATAGAATAATTGATGCTAATCAAAGACAACAAAGATTCAACAAGAATATAACTTGATGCGTGAATGACCTAAAACTAGAATATATTTGTGAGTTTCTACCCCAACCAGACAAGTGACAAAAATCAAATAATTGCTCTGGTTTCCGGTACCAAAGGGAAGCTGGAGATAGGGAAAGAGAAACAAAATATATGGACAAAAAACAAAGTTAAAAATTCGAGAATATTCTAAAAAATCAAGAATGTTAATGTAAAAAGGCTGCAGACACACAGGTGCATGCAATGTTGTCGACAGCGGTTTGCCAAAATCCCACCATAATCGGCCACCTCAAAACGCCATATTGCGGATGGCACAGTCATACAATACAAAAATGAAATAGCATATTGCTCAAAAACCGCTACTGCAATCCTGCCATGGCGGTTTTTCACAACATATTAGACATGACAACTCACTTAAAATGAAGTAGAATATCAAAAAAAAAACAAAACCAGCCCTATTCCATAACGAGCTTGAGGAAAAAGTTACATTCTTAACAACAAGACCACTGCTAGCCATATGCACAAAAGAGTTGCATAAACTGCCAACTACCATAAAATCTCAGCTGTTGTGTTTACCAAAACATTTCTAACAAATTATCAAAAAATGTTCCAAAATGCAAGGGATAAAGGATGTTTACTTGTAAAGATCAATAGCTGCAATGTCAAGAGTGGTTGAGATCTGTATAAACGTTGATACCATGGTTCAAAACTTGCCTAATATAGTTTCACTTCAAGAAACTAAGCTTGTTTGTGTTTTTTGAAGGTAACACTTATGATAGAATTTGTCACATATTTAATTTTACGAGAATCTATATTTCAAATTTGAAGTGTAAATGTTTTAAACACTGGTGAAAATAAGGAAATGGCAGGGTTAATGAGTTCTAAGATCATACCCCCACAGCCGCGTCATTTTTGTCAACAGCAATCTTGTTTTTTGCTCCCATAAGGGCATTAGTAGCTGCATTTCCTTCAAGATCTGGATATGAAGCGGCTGAATACCGCCAAAATGGAGCAGATGCACCTAGCTTTTCTCTTCTTAATGCAATCTAGGTATAGTTACATTATCAGATTAAAATGGATAAGTAAATTTTGCACAACCTTACAAATTACAATTACAATACAATGAATGAGAAAGGGGACAAAGAAAAAATAGTTAAGGAAATTTCTTAGGTACTCAATTGAACTCTCAAACCTTCCCAGTTCTAGCTATTTCTTTAATTCCGAATTTACTTAAATTTCTTTGAACTGCAAACATCTTCCCTGGATCTCCAGTGACCTGTAACATACATAGAATGACTCGCCTGAAATTACCACTTGATTGTATTACTATTAACAAGAATAGCTAATGTTAAATAACAAAATGGTAATGGAGATGACCTATGGCTCAACATAAAGGAAAATATGAAACAAAACACTCAACTCAAGCTTCTAAGGTTAGATCTCCTTCAAGGACAACATCAAGCTACATCTAAGGAGAGACGAAACCATTAACTGAGAAAAGCAAATCAACTAGGGCTTGAAGTGGAAACTCTAACGTCGAGTGATTTTCTTTCTCTGTATTATGCAACTCCATGAGCATTTGTTGCAATTTTGCACGAGTATGTGCATTGGAAATAATGGTGGATGTATTCCAAGTCCCACAATTGCCTAGGGTGAACACACCCCATGACATGTGTAAGAAGGAAGGTGAAGCCTACAACCCCAAAAGTAGTAGTTGATTCTGTTGCTCCCAAATTAGAAAGGAAGCATTCACCTTGCTTAGGTCGCTATCCTCTTCTGGGAGAAAACAAGAATAGCTGGATTTACAACAAAGTTATGAAGTGGCAAGCTTAAAGCATAGGTTCAACTCATTGCTTCCATGATAGGAAATTGTCAAATACAGTGATCACAAGAGATGAAGAGTTTGGTGGCGAAGGTTGTGGGCAGAGTGATGTAGGGTTTTCCTCTAGTGGCAGATGCGAACTAAGAAGCTTAGGATTCACCAATGATTATAGAAGATGCGGTGGAGGGAAGTCACTAGGAGCCGTGTTAGATTTCTTTGGTAGAGTTGAACTAGAGAAAGAAAAAAAGACAACAATCTGAATTAGGGTGTGATGAGACCAAGGGTAATTCTGGAATTAGCAAGAAGTTTGGGAAAACTTATGTTAAGAGGGGTAGGAAGGGAACTTTACCTAAAGTAGTGGAGGGAATGGTGTAACAAACTTGCTGATGTGTCAGAAGAGAGAGTAGGAATCTGGCTCACGCTTGTGTGATGCCATAGAATAAAAGTAGTGATAGGTAGAAGAATAGGGTAGGCAAGTATTGGCTGGAGAATTGGGCTAGGGGTCAGTTACTCTCACTCTGAGGGTACTGTACTTGACAGTATTTTTCTGATACAGATTCTATCCCTGTAATTACACTGATTTCAAGGAATAGAATCTTCCATTTTCATACTTGCATTCTGTTTTCCTTTACTGTTGCATTGATATCTAACATTGGTATCAAAGCTCTCGATCCTTGGAGCTTGAGCAATGACGAAGAAGACCACTGCTGACGAACGTTTTGAGAAGCTTGAGCAAGATGTTCAAGCGATGAGACTGAGCACGGAGGAGATGCAACGGAGCACCGATGCTAAGTTTGACGAACTTAAGCAACTCCTGGAGAACCAACCACGAGGACGACCACGACCACCTGGCCGTCGCAGAAGAAGGGATGACAGTGAAGTAATTGGGGGTGAGGAAGAGGGAGATAACGAAGGGAACGAACAATCGGAGGAAGAATCTTCAATTGATTCAAGCCCGGTTAGTCGCCGTCACCGGGTGCGTGGACGGAAGCTTGAGATCCCTGTGTTCGAAGGCGGAGAAGCGTACAACTGGTTAGTGAAGGTTGAGCGCTATTTCAAAATTAATGGCGTAGAAGAAGAGGAGATGTTAGAAGCGGTAATTATAGCTCTTGATGGCAGAGCGTTGAACTGGTATCAATGGTGGGAGGAGCAAAATCTGGATCCTGGCTGGGATGAATTCAAGCAAGCAGTGATTCGTCGTTTTCAGCCGTCGTTGGTGAGAAATCCTCTTGGTCCGATTTTGAACGTGAAGCAAACAGGGACAGTCATGGAATACAGAGAACAATTTGAGCTACTCATGGCTCCATTGAAGCGAAGTGAAAAAGGGATGTTGGAGAGTATTTTCCTTAACGGGTTGCAAGAAGAAATCCAGGCGGAACTGAAGCTCCATTCAACGCGAGGATTGAACGCGTTAATGGACAGAGCTCTGTTGATCGAGGAGCGTAACGTTGCGATGAAGAAGGAGAGGGAATCGGGGAAGGAGAAGTACGATGGAAGTAAATGGAAACCCGAATCCAGTGGGTCGGGTTGGGAGGCGGGTCGAAGCAGAACTGTGATTACTAAGCCCAAAAGTGACTTAAATGCTAGTAACACCCCTTCAATTACTACCAAGGCACCCCCAGGAAATACTGAGAAGAAAACAGTGACTGGAAAGAAGCTATCTGAAGATGAATTGAGGGATTTAAGTAGGAGAGGGCTTTGCTTTAAGTGTGGGGAGAGATGGGGTCGTGATCACATTTGTAAAATGAAGCATTATCACTTGGAGATCGTTGAAGATGAAGGGAGTGAGGAGGAGATTTTTGAAGAACCTCAAGAGGAATTTGAAGCCAAGTCTCTGCAACTTTCCCTCAAGAGTAAGGAGGGATTGACTTCTAATCAATCTTTCAAGGTGTGGGGAAGGATTGGTGATAGAGTTGTGTTGATATTGATTGACTCAGAGGCATCCTCTAACTTCATTTCATACAAGTTGGTTGAGGAATTGAGATTGCAACTTGATGATACTGCTGAATATACTATAGAAGTTGGAAATGGTGAGAAATTGAGCCATAAAGGGGTCTGTATTGATTTGCAAATGCAGGTGCAGGGCATTGCCATTACTCAGAATTTTTTCTTGATGACTTTGGGAGGAACTGAGGTGGTGTTAGGCATGGATTGGCTTGCTAGTTTGGGGGACATTAAAGCTAACTTCAAGAATCTTGTTATCAAATGGAAGCAGGATGGACAGAAGTTGAGGATTCGAGGAGAACCTTCTTTGAGCAAGCATCAATCATCAATTAGAGCCATGATGAAGTCCTTGCAACAAGAAGAAGAGTGTTACCTACTTCAATGTTACCAGACAGACTCTGCACAGAAGGTGGAGAGTGACAATAGCAGTGAAGTGCAGCAAGTCTTGGCTACATTTTCTGATGTCTTCCAGGAACCGACAACTCTTCCTCCTCCAAGGGAACAAGACCATGCTATAACCCTCAAGGATGGAGCTCCAATAACACACATCAGACCCTACAGGTATCCACACTATCAAAAAGATGAAATTGAGAAGTTTGTGAATGAAATGTTGTCTGCTGGAATTATTAGGCCAAGTATTAGTCCTTTCTCAAGTCCAGTTTTACTTGTTAAAAAAAAGGATGGAGGGTGGAGATTTTGTATTGACTATAGGGCCTTAAATAAGCACACTGTCCCAGATAAATTTCCTATTCCAGTAATAGATGAATTGTTAGATGAGATTGGAGCTGCAGTAATCTTTTCTAAATTGGATTTGAAATCAGGATACCACCAAATCAGAATGAAAGAGGAGGACATTCATAAAACTGCTTTCCGGACACATGAAGGGCACTACGAATATCTGGTTATGCCTTTTGGGCTTACAAATGCACCCTCAACATTCCAAGCTCTCATGAATAAGATATTGAAACCTGTTTTGAGGAAGTATGTGTTGGTTTTCTTTGATGACATCCTTGTGTATAGTAAAGATAGGGAGAGCCATCTTGAACACTTGAGGACAGTATTGGAAATTCTAAGACAGAACCAATTATTTGCAAATCAAAAGAAGTGCACATTTGCACAGAATCAAATAGAGTACTTGGGGCATTTGATTTCAGGGCAAGGGGTAGCTGCTGACCCAGCCAAGGTTAGTGCCATGGTGAATTGGCCCACACCAAGGGATGTGAAGAGTTTAAGAGGCTTCCTCGGTTTGACAGGGTATTATAGAAGGTTTGTCAAGAATTATGGTAAGATTGCTTGGCCATTGACTCAACAGTTGAAGAAAGATAGTTTTGCTTGGAATGATAGTGCTCAGCTTGCTTTTGATCAACTAAAGATAGCTATGACTACTCTTCCTCTGCTTGCTGTCCCTGACTTCTCCAAGCCATTTATTGTAGAGACAGATGCTTCCGGAAAAGGACTTGGGGCTGTGCTCATGCAAGAAGGGAGGCCAGTATCTTATATGAGTCAAACTTTATCCACTAGAGCTCAAAACAAGTCAGTTTATGAGAGAGAATTAATGGCTATTGTGATAGCTATTCAGAAGTGGAGACATTATTTACTTGGCAGGCATTTCACTGTACACGCTGATCAAAGGAGTCTGAGATTTCTAACAGACCAAAGACTAATGGGTGAAGAGCAACAAAAGTGGGTGACTAAACTCTTAGGTTATGACTTTGAAGTGAAGTACAAACCAGGGAATGAGAACAAGGCTGCCGATGCCCTCTCAAGGCAGCTCCATTGCAATGCAATTTCTTCTATCCAATGCAATGAGTGGGAAGGGTTGGATGATGAAGTGCAGGCTGACCCGAAGCTAAGACAGGTTGTGCAGAATTTGTTGGCTCAAGTGGCTGAACATACTGGCTATTCTTTGAAACATGGTCGATTATACTACAAGGATAGGATAGTGTTACCTAAACACTCTCCTAGAATTGAGAAGATCCTGGCAGAATTCCATGATTCTCCAATGGGAGGTCACTCTGGAGTGTTGAGAACTTATAAGAGAATTTCTAATGTGGTATTCTGGGAAGGGATGAGAGGGAGGATACAACAATATATACAAGCCTGCAGTGTTTGTCAGAAGAATAAGTACCAAGCCCTTAGCCCAGGAGGGTTGCTACAGCCACTGCCAATACCAACTCAGGTTTGGAGTGATGTATCTATGGACTTTGTTGGAGGATTGCCCAAGTCTCTGGGGATGGGCACCATTCTGGTGGTGGTAGACAGATTGACTAAATATAGTCATTTCATAGCATTGGCTCACCCCTACAATGCTAAAGATGTAGCTCAGGTGTTCTTGAAGGAGATTGTGAAGTTACATGGGTTCCCCACTTCTATTGTCTCGGATAGAGACAGAGTATTCATCAGTGCATTTTGGACTGAACTATTTAAAGCTGCTGGTACAAAACTCAAGATGAGCTCTGCTTACCATCCTCAAACTGATGGTCAAACAGAGGTGGTAAATAGGTGTGTTGAAACCTATTTGAGGTGCCTCACAGGAAGCAAACCCAAGCAGTGGGCTAAGTGGTTATCATGGGCTGAATATTGGTATAATACCAACTACCATTCTTCTCTAAAGATGTCTCCATTTGAAGCATTGTATGGCCGGAAACCCCCTGTGCTAGTGAGAGGAGATGAGGACAGGATTTCTGTTGATGAGGTGCAACAAATGACTCAAGAGAGAAATGACTTGCTCAATGAGCTTCGTGAGCAGTTAGCTAAGGCACAAAACCGTATGAAACAATTTGCAGACAAACATAGAAGAGAAGTGAGTTTTGAGGTAGGAGACTTGGTGTATTTGAAGATACAGCCCTACAAATTGAAACAACTGGCCAAGAGAACCAATCAGAAACTTAGCCCAAGGTTTTATGGTCCTTACACTATTGTGGAGAAGATAGGTCCAGTTGCTTACAAGCTACAGCTACCTCCTGAGAGTAGAGTGCATCCAGTTTTCCATGTTTCTCTTTTGAAGAAAGCAATTGCTGCAGAAGCTGTAGTGCAGCCACTTCCCCAATGCCTTGATGAAAAGTGGGAGCTGCAGGTTGTTCCAGATGATGTGTTGGCTGTTAGAAGAAACCAGGAAGGTCTGCGGGAAGTCTTGATTAAATGGAAGAACCTTCCTGACTTTGAGAACTCTTGGGAGGATGTGCAGAACATGAAGGAGCAATTCCCAGCATTTCACCTTGAGGACAAGGTGAATTCTGAAGGGGGGAGTGTTGATGAGACCAAGGGTAATTCTGGAATTAGCAAGAAGTTTGGGAAAACTTATGTTAAGAGGGGTAGGAAGGGAACTTTACCTAAAGTAGTGGAGGGAATGGTGTAACAAACTTGCTGATGTGTCAGAAGAGAGAGTAGGAATCTGGCTCACGCTTGTGTGATGCCATAGAATAAAAGTAGTGATAGGTAGAAGAATAGGGTAGGCAAGTATTGGCTGGAGAATTGGGCTAGGGGTCAGTTACTCTCACTCTGAGGGTACTGTACTTGACAGTATTTTTCTGATACAGATTCTATCCCTGTAATTACACTGATTTCAAGGAATAGAATCTTCCATTTTCATACTTGCATTCTGTTTTCCTTTACTGTTGCATTGATATCTAACAGGGTGAATATCAATATTCTGTTGTTTGATGTAAGCTAATTGAAACCTAGCACCACTTGTACACACTAATAGCAATGATTAAGCTTTGAGCAACTGCCAATCAGAAAAGTATGCCAGTTGTTGGGTAGTGTTGTGATGGTACCATGTATAGAAGGAGCTTTCAAAATTTTCTATAAACACGTAAATTTAATGTGTTAATATAGTGAGACAGATACGTCTATATCCTAGTAAGAAAACTTTGATCAAGAAGATATCCTAGTAAGAAAATTTCATGAAGATATTAAAATCTCAGAGCAACGTTCTCAAGTTTTTAACCAGGTACAACTTACTAGCATAAATTAATAGAGAAATCAACAGAATCAAAGAAAGTTTGGCAAAAGAGATTGATGATAATGGAAGTAAGGTAAACAGTTATATAAAATGCATACAGACTCCAGAGTATACTCTTCAGTTCCAATTAGTTTTAAAAGCTGCATACAAACAGAACAAAATGCACCAAAAAACATATCCAAATATAACCATTAATGACCTCAATTGTCACCGAATGTTCGGAGATATCCACAATCTTGGCTCTGAAGGTGTCCACCAACCACTTTATCTGTGAATTCTCAACAAAAAAGGAATCAAAAAATAAATAAACAGAAGCAAGCAAGGAAATAAACCAAACGCATACTCTCATCCAAATCCCATCAAACAATAACAAATTATGCAAATGCACAAACACATTACGTGCATGGATACAGCACCCAGAAATTTACTCGGTATGTACCTCGGCACGGTTTTGGGTATCAGCATGCACTTTTATGAGCATCAGTTCACGTTCTACCTGAGGTTCATTGGAAAGATCCTCTACCTGTTCAAACAATGGCAAAACAAGCATAAACCAGTTACTGCAACTTTTGCTTACTTAGATTAATCTATTTTGTCTCAACATTTTCATGATTACACTTTTTCTCCCTAAGCCCGAGCAAACAAGAAAAAGCAAGTCACCTTCAAAACGTTGACAAGCTTCTGAAGTTGCTCAACAACTTGGCGCAGCACCTTATCGGTTCCAGAAACAACAATAGTGAATAAAGCTTTATCTTGATTAAGACCAACAGCGAGTGACTCAATGTTAAATCCTCTTCTCGCGAACACTCCAGCAATACGATTAATCATTCCACTTTCATCACCAACGAACACCGAAATCGTGTGTCGACGAACCCTACATTATCATTCATTGTTAATATTAATTAATCAAATTATAATACTCACTATAAGTGAAACTAAAATGATTAATTACAAAAAGTACTTAGATCGAGAGGGGGAAGAGGGAAGACTATTGGTGGAGACGGTTGTATCGCCGGAAGTAGAGGCGGAGATGAGGAGTTTGTTGCGGTGGGAGGTGAGTGTGTGAGGGTTGGATATTGAGATGGAAGATGGATTTGTTGAGAAGAAGAGAGTGTTTGGGTTTGGTTGAGGTGGAAATGGAGATGGAGAATGAGAATGATATGATTTCAAGGGTTGGATTGGAGTGAAAATGGCCGCCATGGCGAAGGAGATAGGAGAGAGCAGAGGAAATTGAAATTAGTGGTGGCGGCACACCGTTGGATGTGTGTGTGTCTCAGACAGTGGCTGCGCCCAACTATCTCGTTTCAACTTCCACTGCTTTTTATTATCAAAACTAAAATTGAAATGAGAAATGTTATTCGGCAAAAACAAATGTACAAAAGTGTACTAAAATACAAATATATAATATAATTATTTTAAATTTAAAATTAAGATTGATGTTATACGTGTAATTATATTTAATTTAAAATTTAAAATAAAAAGTAAATATTTATTATACGCGTATTTCCTCTATATCTTATATGTATTCGAATTTTTATACACTTTGAGTACTACTTTTTAGTCCAAATAACATTTCTCGATTGAAAATCATTGATAATATTTTTTGGTGGTGATGTGTGCGGTATACAATGTCTTTACAATTCGTCGTATATTAAATTTAAATTAAATTTTGTTTTTGATAAAATCTAAAAATTATTTTTTTACTAATTAAATTTTTTTACTAATTTTAAAAAGTATGTAGTCTATTTAAAAAAGTACGTAAAAAACCGCTTACACCGCACACAAATTAAATTTTATATATATAACTAAGTAACTGAAATAATAAATATAACTTTTTTTACAAACATATTCTACATTGTTATTTTTTTTTGAAGCAAACAAACTCAAGCCATTTCATTAATTAAAAGAGTTGTAATACAATGAGGAATTAAAACATGAACATGGTGACTAGCAAAACACTGAGCCGCCTTAGCTAGACTATAAGCAACACAATTGGCTTGTCGCCGAATAAAACTAAGAGAATAGTTGTTAAGATGATGAAATAAAGACCGGCACTTTGAAATAATCGTCCCAAACTCTGTGGCCACATTAAGATCGATGTTGACTGCGTCCACAACTTGTTTGCAATCTAGCTCTACATCCACTTGCTGAATATCAAGCTGTTGTATCCATCGTAAAGCTTCCAAAAGGCCAAACGCTTCGATCTCTGGGGGTGTCAAAAAACCACTTAGCCACACGATCTTTGCGAACATGAATGAACCAAAATGGTCCCTCAAACAAATGCCAATACCAACACCAGACTCTTGCGCAAACCAAGCACCGTCAACGTTGCATTTAACACGACCCTGCGCTGGTTTTTGCCATTGCTGAACCATCGGTTCTGCTGCAGAACCTGCTGTGCGCTGCAGCTGCTGCCCGTGCTGTTGCAGCCAGCCGTGCACCAGCAGACGCGCGTCATGCAAGACCAAATTTATGGGTTTCTTAGTCGAGGTCCACACTACATCATTCCGCCTACGCCATAGACACCAAATCACTGCTGCAAAGTCTAACTTCTGGTTCTAATTTAGCGCATTCAGCAGCGCAAAAATCAGTTCAACAGCCCCCTCCGCTGCTTCAAACGCGTCACAGATCAGCACCCACATACCCGCTGCCTGCCAAACTTGCTGCGCTTTGATGCACCCAAAAAACAAGTGTCATTCGTTCTTTGGAGCTTCATTACATATAGGACAAGAATCGGTACATTGAACTCCTTTGCGTTGCAACCGGCTGCGAGTTGGAAGGCATCCCCGAGCAATTCTCCAAATCAGAATTTTTAGTTTATTAGGAGCCTTAATAGACCAAATGGCTCGCCAATCACCATCAACACGCAAGTGAGAAGAGTCTACCAAATTATGCATTGCAAAATAATACCCGGACTTAACTGAATAAGAACCATTCTTACTCAAATCCCAAATCATTTGGTCGTCCTCCAAGGCAGTGTCTCTGGGCATTTGCAATATCTTTTGGGCTTCTATAGCATTAAAAGTGGACTTTATAAGATCAGAATTCCAAGTATTGGTCACATTGTTCACAAGAGAAGATACAAAACATAGGTTCCCATTCAGTGGTTTAGGGGTTGTAACATAAGCATTAACCGGATCACGGAGCCACGGATCCTCCTAAATACGAATATTAGAGCCATCGCCAACTCTCCATCTCAATCCTCCCTTGATAATTACCCGTGAAGCACAGATGCTACGCCAAACGAAACTTGGGTTATGGCCTATGGAATCCCCCATAAAATCCCCTGTTGGGAAATATTTAGCTTTGAAGACACGAGAAACTATAGCATCCGGATTGGTGAGAATTTTCCAACCTTGCTTCCCTAACAATGGTTAGTCCGAGCGGTAATTAGATTCAAATTTTACCGCAATGTCTCCAGTACGAGTTTTTGCAGTATAGTATTGGGCAGAATACTATTTGACAAATTTTAGCGTCATACACTGTTTGGTGATAATGGACACCATGAGAAAAAAAATGTAAAATTTATTAGAATTCTCTTTGAGTTCTAGAATCTAGTAGGAAATGAATTGTAAGAACCACTAACATATATTTAAACCTTTATACTTTTAATTATATAATTATATATTATAATATAACTAAAAAATTATAAAGAAAAATTTGAGAGAGAGAGAGAGATGAGGGAGAGAGTTCATAAGATCACAAATTGAAGAGAGGTTGGAGGATAGAGGTAGAGAGAAAGGAGAGAGGGGGTTATTGAGTAGGAAAAATATTGTATTTTTGGTATTTTTTTGATGAACAATAAGTTGTACTGTGATTTTGTAAGGTATAGAAATTTGGGTTTTTGTCCAGTTTCTTGTATTTTAGCGAATCAAACACCTAAAAAAAACTCTATTGATAGGGGAGAACCATAGGAATCAACAAAGTTGGGTACACATGGACAAGTAGGTTCTCATGCGTAAATTAGTCACCAACAAAATTGGTGGATACCGTGCACCAATAACACATTAAAAATACTTTTTTTTTCTATTATTTTATTTCTATTACATATTGTTAACACCTAAAATAGTTGAGTCTTTAGCTAAGGTAAATGCTCAGTCGAGCTCACATGAGCTGATTTGTTTTAATTTCTACTAAGACAGAAGCTTAAAAGCTATGAAAGTAGCAGTTATAATCTTCTACTACGTTTATATTCTTATATTATTTTTGAGAAGAGCATCCACACATAAGAGATGTTGGCCAGCCTTCTGAGAAAAAGAAGGGACATATTCTACCCAAGAATGAAATGACACATTCTCTTTGGCTGGTCATCAATTCTAACGAGGATCAATCTGTTGTGAGGGTCACTCTTAAGAAAAATCTATGGAATAGCCTGAATATTATGCCCAGGCTCGATATCTGTGCTAAAGAGGATAGCTCTGCTTGTTGAGACTAAGCAACTCAACCGAGGAATAGTGCAGCTGAGAGTGTAAGAAATCATGCGTGATTCTCATTGATATGGTGGTATCAATATATACATCAATACAAGAGAAGTCTTGGCCTATGATTGTGGATCCATTGCTATAATCGGGATCCCATTAAGATGGTAATTAATCTAATAATTATTTACAAAAGGAATATTTGTATGATTGCTAGAATATTCTCTAATGAATATTTACGTTGTCTAATACACCCCCGCAGTCGAAGTGGGAGGTTGCCGTACGTTGAGACTGTCTCTAAAATCTTCAAAGAGTATGCGCGGAAGTCCTTTAGTGAATATGTCGACAATTTGATGGCGTGACGGAACATGAAGAACACGAACCTATCCACGAGCCACTTTCTCGCGAACGAAGTGTATATCCATCTCAATGTGTTTGGTGCGCTGATGTTGAACAGGATTGCCCGAGAGATAGATCGCGCTGACATTGTCACAATAGACTAATGTGGCCTTATGAACCGGATGATGTAGTTCAAAGAGAAGATTCCGGATCCCACAAGACTCAGAGACCACGTTAGCTACTCCTCTGTATTCTGCTTCAGCACTAGATCGAGACAAAGTTGGTTGACGCTTAGAGGACCATGAGATCAGGTTATCTCCAAAAAATACACAATATCCAGAGGTGGAGCGTCTAGTATCTGGGCATCCACCCCAGTCAGCGTCAGTGTAAGAAAGGAGACCGGAGATTGAAGACTTGTGAAGATGTAGACCATGATTAAGGGTGCCTTGAATGTAGCGCACAATTCTTTTAAGAGCATGCATGTGTTCATCTTTTGGGCTCATGCATATGTAAACAAACCTGTTGCACAACATAGGATATATCCGGTCTCGTGAATGTGAGATATTGCAAGGCTCCTGCTAAACTGCGATAATGTGTGGGATCTGAGTAGGGAGGTTCTGAGGATGCACTTAGTTTAGCCTTGGTATCGACCGGTGATGTGGATGGCTTACAAGAGCTCATGCCGGCCCTCTCAATAATCTCCTCTGCATATTTTCTTTGAGAAAGAAATAACCCTCCTGCATGTCGTGTAACTGCAATACCCAAAAAATAGCTCAAAGGACCCAAGTCTTTCATAGCAAATTCAGACGCAAGGAGTGACATAATAGAATTGTGAAGAGTAGTAGAGGATGTTGTGAGAATGATGTCATCAACATAAAGTAGAATGTATGCTGTGTCAGCTCCTTTATGATATATGAATAACAAATGATCAGTTTTGCTATGTGAAAAACCAATAGTGGAGACAAAATCAGCAAACCGTTGGTACCAAGCACGAGGGGCTTGTTTGAGTCCATAGAGAGACTTCTTCAATAAGCACACATAATCGGGGTGAATGGGATCTCTGAAACCCATCGGTTGATGCATGTATACAACTTCATGGAGCGTGCCATGCAGGAAGGCATTTTTAACATCCAACTGATGAATGGACCAAGATTTTGATAGAGCAATGCTAAGAACGGTCCGTATAGTAGCCGGCTTCACCACTGGGCTAAAAGTTTCATCACAATCCACACCAACCTGTTGAGACCTGCCATCACAAACAAGACGGGCTTTGTGCCTCTCAAAAGAACCGTCAGGTTTCTTTTTGTGACGAAAAACCCACATTGAACGAATAATATTAGCATCAGAAGGACGGGGAACCAACTCCCACATCTTATTTTTAATAAGAGCATCAAATTCATCAAACATGGCCATTTTCCAATTCGGGTCGGACAAATCAACTTTTGGGTTACGAGGAAGGGGTGATGGTGCAATAGAGGACGTCAAATTGAATTGACGTTTGGGCTTATGAATCCCATGCATGCTGCGTGTTGCGATGGTCTGAGGTGGTGCTTGTTTTATTTGGGCCTTTTGAGGTGAGAGGACTGGACGTTGGGCTGGTGGAGGTGTATTGGGCCGTGGAGATGTGGGTGAGTTTGGTTCTTGGTTAGGTGGGATTTGTGGTGTGGTGTTTGGCTCAGTTTGTGTTTGAGGGTTTACGGTGGGTTGAGTATGTAAGTGGTGATGCAAAAAAGGATGTAAGCCTTCATTTAAAAATCCATAGGTGTGAGATGGAGGTCTATGCAGCTTGGCAAATGGGAATTGGGACTCATCAAAAATGACATGTCTACAAATGATTATTTTTCCATTAGACAAATCATAATATTTGTATCCCCTATGATTGTTTGGGTATCCCAAAAAGACACAAGGTGTGGAACGAGGCTGTAATTTGTTTATTGTGGTGGAGGGAAAGAGAGGATAACACAAACAACCGAAAACCCGTAAATGTGTGTAAGATGGATCTCTATGATAAAGTAATTGAGTGGGGGAATAATTAGAGAGTATCTTGCTTGGGAGGATGTTTAAGAGGTAGGTTGCCATGTGAAGTGCATGATGCCAAAAAGATGGTGGCATAGAGGAATGGGCAAGGAGAGTTCGAATGAAGTTGTTGATGGCTCTTATTTTACGTTCGGCTTTGCCATTTTGTAGAGAGGTGTATGGGCAAGAAAAGCGAAATGTCATGCCATGAATGTGACAAAAATGTTTAAAAGCCTCATTATCAAACTCCTTCCCATTATCGCACTGAAAACATTTAATATTCATTTCAAATTGAGTGTGAATGAATGCACTAAAAGACAAGAAAGTGGAATAAGCTTGTGATTTGCTTCCAATGGGAAAAGTCCATAAGAAATTAGTGTAATCATCCAAGAAGAGAATATAATACTTATGACCTGCAGAACTTAAAATTGGTGATGTCCATAAATCACTATGTATGATATCAAAAGGTTTGGTAGTGGAAGAATTTGAAGTATAAAATGGCAACTTAACATGTTTCCCAAAAACACAAGATTGACAAACAGGAGAACAAGAAGATTGTTTGCAGTCAATAAATTTATTATTCATAAGGGAGCGTAAAACAGGTGCTCCCGGGTGTCCCAAACGGTTATGCCATAAAATAGAAGAAAGAGCTGCAAAGGTTGATGGAGTGGTGGTGATAGGATATAGATCCCCAGTGCTATCACATCTCATTAGTGGCATCCCCGTCGGAAAGTCCTTCACAGAAAATCCAAAAGGATCAAACTCAATAGACACAAAATTATCAGTTGTCAAACGACGTACAGAGATCAAGTTTTTAATGAGTTTAGGGGCATGCAAAACATTGTTTAAAGTTAGGGGTGGGTGAGGAGGTGATAAAGTTGTTTGTCCATACCCACGAATTGGAATTTCATGTCCACTGCCAACAATAATATTTCTGTTATTGCTCAAATTAAAATAAGACGAGAGAGTACCTCGAGAGGCCGACATGTGCGATGTTGCACCGGTGTCCATGTACTAGTTCTCATCAGAAACGTTCAGAGATAAAGTTTGCATTGCCGCATCAATGTCCGTAGGCGCATGCTGTGAAGGAGGCCCCTGAGCACTGAGTGCTTGTTGTGGACGATTGCCAAGGATTCCGGGCTGACGTGCAGGAGGAGGCGGAGTCCATGATGATGTGGGGTAAGGGCAAGAAGGAGCGGCCCATGGTTGTTGTCCCCAAGGTCCCCATGGTGGGTATGACATCCACTGGGATGGTTGTTGCTGCCACGGTCGCTGCTGTGATGGTCCGCCATGTTGCTGTCCATTGTTGTTGTTGCGACCTCTTCCTCGACCGCCATTATTGCGTCCTCGTCGACGGTTTTGGCCACGTTTCGGGCCATGGTTGCCACGATTAGAGGAGGGATTGGGGTCTGAATTTTGAACACGGCCAGCATCAATTGTATGATTGGTTGTGAGGAGAGCGGTGCCGGCGTTGTTGGCGGCGGAAGCAGCCTGGTTTGCTTTGCGAGTTTCTTCAAGGATTAACCTCGATCGTGCCTCGTAAAAAGGCGGTAAAGGATCACTCTGTTGAATGAAAGTAGCCACACCATCGTAGCTCTCGTTTAAACCCGCAATTAATTGAAGAACTAGCCTTTGATTTGAGACTGGTGCACCAACGTTAGATAGTTGATCAGCAAGCATTTTGAGTTCTTGGCAATATGCCGAGATGTTGGGATAGTCGTCCATATGGACGTGAGTGAATTGATTCTCCAGGTAGACAGCGCGAGAGTTCTTGTTATCCTGGAAAATACTCTGCAGTCGCTCCCATGCTTGTTGTGCAGTCGAATCTGGTTGCAAGATGGTGTGCAACAGATCGTTGGAGATGGTGCCGTAAATCCATTGAAGGACGATAGCTCTAATACCATGTAAGAAATCATGCGTGATTCTCATTGATATGGTGGTATCAATATATACATCAATACAAGAGAAGTCTTAGCCTATGATTGTGGATCCATTGCTATAATCGTGGATCCCATTAAGATGGTAATTAATCTAATAATTATTTACAAAAGGAATATTTGTATGATTGCTAGAATATTCTCTAATGAATATTTACGTTGTCTAATAGAGAGGTTACTAGCTGAAGGCTTAACCACTTAAGTTCTAAGGATTTTACAACTAGGACACCATAAGTTGATACAGAAGACTTGTTTTGGGAGAGAATAAACACAGGGCCGTCCGTCCCAAACAATTGGAGACCCTGTTCAAATCTTTTATTCTTGACCCTGTTCAAATCTTAAATTGTGGGCCCCTAAATAGATCCCCCTGAATATGGCTAAATATGGGGTGGGCTCAGTTGCCCATGATTCAATCTTACACTAACCGTACTCACTCGTACACTACGCAAAACACATATATCTATCACAATTTTTAATATATACGAAGATAGAGAGAAACTGGTAGCAACAAAATTAAAGTGATATACATTACAGGGTAGGGAATAGATTAGTGATAATAGTATATTGCAGTTTGTTTTTATTTTACTTTTCATTTTGTTGAATTTTTATGTTGTATAAAATGTCAAGATTGAAGGCTCTTTGATTAGCTCAGATAGTGACATTCTCATAGTAATACACTAATAGTAATTAGTTTGTTGACTACTTTTTTATGTAAAAGATGTTGACTAACTGTGCTTAACAAAGGGAAAAAAATGCAGTGTCCCAACACCCAAAAATGAATTAAAAATATTGCTTAAAAATATATACATTTCTATGAGTTTCTGCGGTTGCTTCAAGAAACAATGGACAATGGTGGCAACAACGGACCAACGGTACTATCCTTCTCAAGTTCTCATATTCAATTTAATTAATTTTTTTAATTTTTTGACCAAAGGAAACTTATATCATTTCATTATAAATAAAATTGGTAATACAGGATAGACTAATGTTACTTAGACCAAACTACTTAAAATTATTTATTGTTTAGACGATCGAATAATTGAGTTGTAATTGAAACAAAGAAATAAAAGTAAATAAATAACAATTAATAAAATGCAGATTTAATAAATGGAGAGATCTAGGGTCGCGGTTTCACTTGCAAGCTTTGATTCCCTTATGTCTAATTCTACCTGAATTCCCTTATTTTATTCGGTTACCAATCCCTTTACTAAAACTACTAATCCGTTTGGTCGTTCGCGATTAATATTCTTTTTCCTAAATTAACCCTAGTTTGGTCATGCTAGAATTTAAATTTAAGAAAAGCATAAAGTACAAAAAGGTTGAATGATTGGAAGACTAAATTAAAGTTTGGTCATGCATTAATTTTAGCCCCAATTATCCTATAGGTCCACCAACTAATTGCAGTACGATCGCTGATCAACTAATTGATTATGAACATGAAAATGGTAGCTAATCCTAATTATGTGATAAAAAACAATAGGACAATATTAATTGAAATAAAAACTAGGAATTCAAAGTATAAATTAAAACATAAAAACGTCTCTAATCAAGCAAGATCACCTAAGACACTAGAAGAGAATTTAGGTATCCATAATAGTGAAGAACAACAAAATAGAAATTAGAGTCATGAATTACAGAGATAAAAATAACCGGAAATTAGAGAAATTCTTATTGAGTCTTCGGTCTCATTTTTCTGCTCCGAAAGTCTCTCACGGTATCAAGAACTAACACCCAAATTTCCTCAAACTCCCTGTGTGCGTTGCCGTCAATGTGTGTGGCTGCTGTTTTTGTTGTTGACGGCTACTGTTTCTTCTCCTCCTGTATGCGTGGGTTTTTTGTTGTTGTCTAATAACATGGCTTACCCTTGAATGCATTGTGTGAAGCCTTTTATATTTGCTCCTAGAGTTGCGTGCATAATTTCCTTTCTTTCTCCCCAAGGCGCTGGATAACTTCCTTTTAAATTCAACCCAAATCTTCTTCTTTGATTTCAGCCCATAATATATATATATATATATATATATATATATAAATAAAGTGATTTTGAGTTGGACTTTTATTCATTTTCATATTTTTCTCTTTTATGCACAACAATAGCAAATTAAATCAGTAAATTATATTATTAATAATAATAGCTTTGACAATAACTCTAAAGTGTCTGTAAAAAATGCACTAGATTGGAGTTTATCAACTAAACTCATGATTTTGAGAGCTAGCATACAATTTGGAGGCTCTAGCAAGAGTATGAGCTACCAAATTTGCTTGCCTTCTAGTATAGTTAATCCTATAGTTTGGAAATTGAGACAAAATGTTCTTACAAAGATAAAGAATAGCACCCACTTTAATTTGTTATTAAGGGATAAATTGTTGTTGATGTCATTCACTACGGATTGGCAATCCATCTCTATAACCACGGAAGTGAAATTCTTCTCCTTGACGAAATGAAGAGCTTGAAGTAGACCAATAGCTTCTGCTTCTTGAGGACTTGGTGAACCATAGAACCACATAGACTTTGCACCTCTAGATGTACCATTCTCATCACGAACACATATTCCTATCCCGAACTTATTATCTTCAGCGAAAATTGCTGCATCAAGGTTGCATTTCAGCACTCCAATCGCGAGCTTCAACGAATTAATTTTTTTAATAAGTAATTAAAAACCTATGCGCTGGTAATTAAAAACCTGTGCTCTGTTACGATCGCAAAGTATAGCAGGCTCCCTTCTCATTAAGGATGTTAGTGGTGCGGTTTGGTTCGATTTTGAGACAAAAAGTGAACTAAATCGCAAGATAAAATTACATGTGGTTTGATTTTGTTCGATTAGCTTCCTAAATAAAACCAAACCAAACCAAACCAATACAGTTTGGATTGGTTTAGTTTTTCCCAAGACAAAACATAATTTAAAACGAAGCTAAAATTAAGTAATATAAAAAACAACCGACATAAATCTTTAAGAAAAAATGTACTCAAATGTATGTAGTATATAAGTTAATCTCTTTTAATTATTTTAAAATAACTAAGACAATGTTTTAAAGAATTTGAATTAAATACTTTATTGTAATTTTTAAATATAGCATAACATTATTGATTGTTTGTAAGTGAGTAAGAGAATTAATTGGATTTAGGCTAGTAAGTGAGTGAAAGTTGGGTTTTAGTTGCATTTGGGCTAGTAAGTTAGTAAGAAAGGTTGTAAGTCAATTAGCCTTAGTGTTACTTGCGGTTTGGTTTGGTTTGATTCAGTTTCTGTAATCAAAACTGCGAACCAAACCGAAACCCGCGGAGCAATGAAAAAAGAAACTGAATAAAACCAATAAGAAACGACTTTTTGCAGTTTTCGATTTGGTTTTGTTCGATTTGCGATTTTCTATTGGTTTGGTTCAGTTTTGCACACCCCTACTTCTCATATTTACTTTGACTAGTTTATTCAATTGGGAGTTGCTTTCCTCTCTCGTCTTATATCACCTTCCCCTTCATCTCTTTCTTCCCTGAAAGTTTCGTTCCTCTTTGGCTATGGCTTCCAACGTATGAATTTCTTTTGGGGCCCCAAAAAAATAGGATTAAGGTGAGGCCCCGTGCAACAGCGTAGCTTGCACTGCCTATTGGCCGACCATGAGTAAACAAAGCACCTGAGGAAATGCGTAGATACTTAGAGCGGTTGATTTTAGGATGAGTAACATTATTGTAAGTTGATCTTAGTCGATCAAACGGTGGTTAGCTGTAAGCTAGTGATAATAGCTGACAGAAACTTTGGAAGCTATATATATATATATATATATATCTACATTTATAGCTTAATGAAAAGAAAATGATCTTTCAATGCGCACCTTTAGAATCCACGGATGAAAAGACAATGATCTTGATAGATCAATGATCTTCCAATCGTAGATTATTTAATTCCTTAGTTCCTCTTCCATAGGGATAAAGAAAATCAATATTTTGTTATATTGTGTTGTCTACAATTGGGGACCATAACATCTTATTTATAAGAATCTTATGCCCTTTCATGAAGGGTCATGATTATTTAACTTTTCTTATTTCTATTTCTACCTATCATAAAAGTAGAAATAAGACTTTTGGTATGTACTCAATATTTTTCATGACAATTATATCCTTAGCCATAAACCTTATATTAAATAATTCACTTTAATTTGGCTAATTAAAATAATGGTCATACCAAATTTAATTAATACATATATGACCCAAAAAATTCTAACAAACAAAGCTATCCCAACCTAACCCGTATTTTGTATTTATAAGCTAATTCGAAATTAATTTTGCTAAATACTTTAAATTTAATCCGTTAGCTTATCCGCTCAACTGCTACAAGCTAGCGTATCCATTATCTATTAATTTTTGTCAAACACATCCTAAGTCGAGCTAAGTGAGATAAGGCAGTTTGATAGCTCCAGCTCATCTGTCTATGCCCCCTTTTTCTTACACGTAACACAACTAAAATAGCATGTGCAAGTGGCTTTCTCTCGTCAAAAGAAGCATGTGCAATGCAAGTGGGTTAGATATTTTATTTGTTTTTCCATGACTTTCATAGACATAAAGAAACACAAGTGAGGACATATAAAAATGTATCCACTCACTATTACTAATATTATCCCTTCACCTTCCATAATTAAATTTTAGGTTTCCTAACTTCTTTTTTGTTTGTTATAAAAGCGCATGCATATACATCCATACACGATGGATGACCCAAGTCAATGCGAACAACCCATCCTCACCGCACTAGACCATCTCTAATCTCGGCAAAACACGAAGGCATCCAAATTGGCAGAGATCACAAAAGAAAAAGAAACAGCGAAAGAGACATAAACGGCTTTTTTCGCGCGGAATATGTGTGGAATACAGAACTAGTAGCGTCGCTGTATTCTCATTCCCATTCCTCCTTGCCTCGGTAGGTATTCCATTTTTTCCAATCCCTTCTTTTCTTCACTGCCTAATTTGATAGATTCTTTCTCACGCAACAAAAATAATAATTATCAAATTAATTTTATTTGTTGCTTTTTGAATAACAATAACAGGGTTCCAAATTCCAACGAACATGTAGAGAACCTCTTCCTTCTCTTCCTATTCCGTTAGATTGGATTTGGATCTCGACAATGGAAAACATTGCCGCGCAATTAAAGCGCGGCATCTCGCGGCAATTCTCGTCGGGATCGTTACGGAAGAGTTTGAGTCGGCAATTTACGCGCCAGACTTCGCTGGATCCACGCCGTAACAACCTTCGGTTTAGCTTTGGACGACAATCATCGCTTGACCCGATCCGACGGAGTCCTGTTGATGACGAGCCAGAGCTCACCGTGCCAGAGAATCTCGACTTCACCATGCAGCTCCTCTTCTTGGCTTGCCGTGGGGATGTTAAGGGAGTGGAGGACTTGCTCAACGAAGGCATCGACGTAAATAGCATTGATCTTGACGGCCGTACCGCCCTCCACATCGCCGCCTGCGAAGGCCACGTCGACGTCGTCACGCTCTTGCTCAGCCGTAAGGCCAATATCGACGCTCGTGATCGTTGGGGTAGTACGGTAATTTCGCCTTTTCCAATTATTCTTCCCACTGTTTCTCTCGTGACAAATTAGAATATCATATTATCGCAATTCTTTTGAATGAGTCAATTAGCCCGTGATTATTATTTTTTGAATTCTTTTGTTTTTGTTTACCTACTTACATTATTATTGGATAAGATAATCATAGAAGAAACAAAGTTAGAAGATTTTTTTTTGAACGCGTGATTTATGGATATGCACCTTGCAGGCAGCGGCTGATGCCAAATATTATGGAAATATGGACGTTTATTATATGTTGAAGGCCCGTGGAGCAAAAGTGCCGGTACGGTACCTTTCATTGCATTGTTAATTTGTCATGTATCTGTTAATGTAAATATATGATGTACTGAATTTGGAGACTTGCTGATTGGTAATCTTTGATGTGGTTAGAAAACCAGGAAGACTCCAATGACTGTTGCAAATCCTCGTGAAGTTCCTGAATATGAACTCAATCCGTTAGAACTACAGGTTCGGAAGAGTGATGGTATTTCAAAGGTATGCATGCTTCTCTCTGTGTGCGTGTGTGTTGTTTTTTATACTGTTCTCTAAGCTTGCAATTCTGGCAAGTACTCTAACTCTGAGGGAGCCTCTTTGCTTTCAAATCGGTCAATTGTGATGACGAACCGGTGCATCTTGCTTTAGTAATGTAATATGCGTGGCTAGTAAATTAGCATATGATGTTGACTATCGGTGCATTGAATCTTTACTTTGTCATATTGTCTAAGCTATGCAACGGATTCTCTGTAGTAGCCATGTGGATTATTTTTTTTGATCTTACATTTATTTTCTTGTTATTTTGTTCTTTGGTTATCTTACTTCAACTTGAAAGATTCTCTTTTATTGTTCAAGTTGAAATCGTAATAATTGGTGCCTAATGTGCTGATGTTATGTGTATAATAATGAAATTTGATGATATTTGTTGTCATACTATTTAGCTCATTAACAATACAAATTTAGAATTATTTGCTTGTGCAGTTCTTCAATATTGCTTATTCAATCTCTTTGCAGGGAACATATCAAGTAGCAAAATGGAATGGCACAAAGGTTGCAGTGAAGATACTTGATAAGGACAGTTATTCAGATCCTGATACCATGTATGTATACACTTCAGCTATTGAACATGTTTGTGTGAGTGTCTATATGATATGTTTCTTTCCACTCAACCAGATTGTTTGGCACTGCCTGACTAAGTTTTGATTTCTCACTTTAATTTCTGATCAAGTATGGTTTAAATTGCTGTTTGTTTCTGTAATTTACTACTCAAACATGGCACTAAATTTTGACCTTTTTTTACAATTTGCGCAGAAATGCTTTCAAACATGAGCTTACCTTATTAGAAAGGGTGCGACATCCTAATGTGGTCCAGTTTGTTGGGGCTGTCACCCAAAATATACCTATGATGATTGTTCGAGAGTACCATGCTAAGGTAACCTTACCCCTGTCCTTCTTTCTTTGCAAAGGGGTGTTTTTTTAGGTGTGTGTGTGTGCGTGTGCAGACTAGGAGGAACATCAGAGCGGATAAAGTTTAGTGCGATGAGAAAATTTAGAGGAAGTAGCATAGAAATACAGTGATTTTATGTTAGTTTCTTGTGCATAACTCACTTTTCATTGCTTGTATTGTTGTTGATTTTTCAGGGTGACTTAGCAGGCTATCTTCAAAAGAAAGGACGTTTGTCCCCATCAAAAGTTCTACGGTTTTCTCTTGATATTGCTAGGCAAGTAACCGTTTTAAGGAACTATGCTGCACAAAATCTTTGTGAACATTTCCTTGGAAAATATTTCATGTCCTTTTCTAATTTTTATCATCTCTTATACGGCCATTGATTTCCTAAAGGTGCCTTTGGTCGTTTCTTTAGCTTGCTAGATTATCTAGCACCGAATGATTATAAGTTTACCAGGCATTCAGATTGTTTATAAAAGTTATCTTAATTTATTGTTTGCAGGGGCATGAATTATCTTCATGAATGCAAGCCAGATCCAATTATCCACTGCGATTTAAAGCCAAAGTAAGACCACTTAATACACTCTGATGTTAGTGTAAGTGTATTTTAAATTATATTTTCTCATTGGTTACTGTTCCTTTAATATGTGAAATTTTGGTAAGGTGCCAGAAATATTTTGCTGGATAGTGGAGGGCAATTGAAGATAGCTGGATTTGGCAATGCGAGAATTTCGCAAATTACACCTGATAAAGCAATGTTCGATCATCCTGAAACCGACACTGATCTTTCAAGTAAGTCTTTTTAGTATTTCCAATTTCTAAAAATTGGACTTCATCCCCTTCCAAATTGATTGGAATGTTTTTTATTTTTCCGCGACCAGTTCCCTTGCATTAGGGTTCAGCTTAATTATAACTGGTTCTTGAACATATAAGATTTGTATATGTAATAGGAATTTCCTTTTCGAGCATGAATCAAGTATGCATGTTAAGATTGGAGATGGCAATTTTTACTAACTGTCCTCAGCTCAGATTAAGCCATGAAAATGATAATATAGACAGTACCTGGGACTTTTTGCAAATAAGCTCAATATCTGCTTTTAATTCAAGGTCAAAACTTGCAGGGTCTAGGAGTTGGCTTAATGGGGGTAGCAGGGGGTTAGAGAGGGGAATTTTGTGGGATGGTCCATCATTTGGGATTTGGCGGGTTTTACCTTGCTTGTACATGTTTCCCAATTTAATGGTGTTTCATTTTCATAGTGTCATATGGTTTTGAGGTTTAAACTTCAAACCCTTTTCTCTCAACTTCCTTGACTCCGGGTTATGACCGCCATTTAGGTTTTCTAGCTAATTGACTGTCTTACGTGTACATGAGACAAAATGCATTTATTTTATTGTCTCTTATTTATAATCATTTTCATTATAAGCGTTGACCATGGATAATCATTTCTTTGAAAGAGTAAAAAAAGTGCAATTTACAAGAGTGGATAACGTAACATAATAGTTTGTACAATGATGCTACTATTGCTACACAGAAGGAAAGTCAAATTAACTTGCAATCCAACATTAAATTTCCATAACCGGTAAAATTCAATGCAGGTCAAGTGAATCTTGTCAATAGAATTTGTCTTTTTGCAAAATATGCAGGTTTCATTTCATCAGAAAATTGTATTCTTTCTAATAACTAGCATATTGATTAACATGTCATTTTTATGTTTTTATGAAAAAATTAGTAGGAAAGTGTGCTTGAAATTAGGTTCAACTTGAAATTGGAAGTTGATTAGTGTTTTAGGGAGTTGCAACTACAGTATATGGAGCCATCTCTTTCCATATATTTTTAAATGAGTATTAATAATGGCATTTTGGTACAGGCAAAATTTGGACACTAAAGTGAGGATCTCATTTATATAATTGGATAGATCACCACAAATGGAGCTTCCTTTATGCTTTAATGACTTAAATACAAATAACTCAGCACTCGTGGCTTTCCTCCATTGTAGTTTGATACTCATTCTGTCTTGAAAATGAAAGTCCCTTGGACCATCAAATACACGTCACAAGAGAAGATGCATTTTTTTGTTCTCTCCATTGTGCAGTTAGTACTAGGTTTTATTTTAAGCAGTACTGGTTATATTATTGAAAATATAATTGAGTTGAATGTGAAGGTATCATCAGCAATCTGACAGCATCTATGTTTTGTTATTTATGCCAGTCTAGTAAAGATATTTTAATACTAGAGTTGTCAAAAAATATCTTTCGTTGTTCAATTAATGATTTGGCTGTATTCACTGTAGGCTTGTATGTGGCACCCGAGATTTTCAAAGGCGATCTATTTGATAGAAGTGTCGATGCATATTCTTTTGGTCTCATTGTATATGAGGTACCTATACTTTGCAACACTAATAATATTGTTAATCCGTTATCATGTTTCATATCTCATTCATCATTTGTCAAGATATTTTTTTGGACGCTATAGTTTTTCTTTTTGGTCTCATTGTATAAGGCACTTTAGTGGAAAAAGTTCTGTCCTGGCTGTTGGCTTTAGTCTTTAGGTTAAGTGGTATGCACGCAATTACAAGTGGTGTTAAAGCCAAGGTCATGTCATGATGGGGATGATACCATGTCTTGACATTTTTTCGAGTGTTTTTTGTGGTATTTGCTGATAGTGTAATTTTCTTTTTTGGTTCTAGACGGAGTGGCAAATGTCATTTGAAATTCACACACACAACTGTGAGGTCCCGGGTTCGAACCCGGGACATGGTATCTAGCCTAACAATATCGACATTTGTCAGTTGAGCTAGGTCTTACGGATTGTAATTTTATTTTGTTGTCTCATTAATTGGGGCTAAGTTCATCATAATGCTGTTTTGTAGTTTTTCTAAATGCATTTACTGTCCATACCTCATCAGGAGAATTGGTTTTTGGGCATTGCGATTTTTTATTCATCAGTTTGATCTTCATATATTAGTTGTCTACTAACTGAATCTCTTTTATGGGCCCAGATGATGGAAGGTATACCGCCTTTCCATCTAAAGTCCACAGAGGAGGCTGTGAAACTGATGTGTTTAGAAGGGAAGAGACCACCATTCAAGATCAAAACAAAAAGTTATCCTCCGGATTTGAAAGAGTTAGTCATTCAATTTAAAGTAATAAATGGGTCTTCAATCGTTACTTTTATTTTGAAGCTATCTAACTATCATGGTGTACACAGATTGATAGAGGAGTGTTGGGATCCAGAACCTGTTGTCAGACCAACATTTTCTGAGGTCATTGTACGGCTGGACAAAATTGTTGCCAATTGCTCAAAACAAGGATGGTGGAAAGATACTTTTAAACTTCCTTGGTATGTTTCTTAGACCGATCATCTCCTATAGAATTTCTTTGGATGAATTCAAACTCAAAGCATTAAACATTTCACGTTTACCTTGAAACTATAAAATCAATCACTATCTTTTTAAATAAGGTGTTATGATGAAAGATTTGTGTTTCCAGTGGTGACTCAAATTACAAGCAAATAGAAATTAGAAAATTCAAAATTTCATTCATCGGGGAAAAGAATCACTGGCTGAAATAAAACAAAAGAATAGCCTGCGGAATAACAAGAGGGTAGTTGTGGACTAATTGGTTTGGGAAATGATTATTCAGGTTCTTTTTATAAAATGTTTTGTTGCTAGTGGAAGGTGACTCCGATTACTTTTATTAAATTAAACAAATTGGGATGCAGTATATTTTGTGAATCAAGTGCTTCTTCTGTTACAAATAACTCACTATCATGCTGAAAAACCAGAAAAAGATACAATCATGTCTTCCAACTCTTCCCTTCACTCACATGTAAGTAGATGTGATCGGGGGAAGCTGTAGTAAAAAATGGTCATGCCTTTGTTACTCATTAAATAAGCAAAAATTCAGTATTGTTTGATAGTTTATTTAACAAACAACAATGGTGTTCTTTTTTTTTTTTTTGCTTAAACTATACAAATTGAGTGAAAAATTCTCTATGTTAAGGGTCAAACAAGTAGATGGCCAATGTGACAGACAGATCACTTCACGAGCCTTCAGATATGGTTGATTCAGATGTGGCTTTTGAAAACCTATATAAACATAAGATTCGTTGCAATTTTAAGAGTGTTGTACTAGTTTAACTCTTTCCTCACTTCCATTGAATTAATGATCTGGGTCAAAACCTTGCCATGTATTCCTCCGGATATTTTTTGTATATTCAAAGTCTCTTCAAAGTTCAAACACTTAAAACAGATACACTTAGCTTTCGCATCTCCTACAAGTAATGAATCTGCCGTTCAAAAAAAAATTATTAATTGAATCTAACATAATGTTGTTAATTCAATTGATAACTGGTTATTGAAAGACTTTTGTAATAATTATTGAAGCTTAGCTTTAGTAATATGCACATAATACAAGTTTGGTTAAACTGCATGATGATATTGGTACTTCTGTTATTCTAGAAACACCTTTCTTCTCGTCCTTTGTTATGTATGTTACGTGTCTGTGGCCATTTTAATTGTGATTTGATTAAATCCTTGTTGCAAAGATGCCTGATATTACTGTTATACTCGTAATGAACTTTCCTTGCTGTCTTCTATACTGGCATTTATGATATTTCAATGTGTGCAGGAAATAAATGATACCGGACGCACCATGATACCAACAAAGGGTTAAAAATCAGGGCTGCATCCTAAAACCGTTTGTGAGCTTCGCGGATGTACTGTTAATAGTCATTGCAGTTAATAACTTCCGTGCTCGAATAATATAAACATGAGTTTGGATTTGAGTGTAAAAATGAATCCACGGTTCCAACTTTGTTCTGTCTACTAGAGGGTCTGGAACAGCTCCTCTCTGTAAAATGTATCATAATCCACAATCCACATGTTGTAGAACATCTATTCCAATAAACTTTCTAATGACAAAACGTTCTCTATACTTATTAATCATTCGATGACCATGTGCTGCAGGTTGAAAAAGTGTACGGTTCCAATTTTGTGACTTTTTTGGGCGAAGAAGACTGATAATTATGTACTACCATGTAACAGTCTTTGTCATGTATAATGTTCACGCAAGATTTTTTAAATCACGTGGATTTAATTCCTTATCCCGGAAGAGGCATTTTGATAGTTTTGCATGAATGTATTGAAGAACTCTCCTTGTGAAGAGGGGTGAAAAAAGTGTTAAGAATGTGTTGATAATTTTATCATATATACATGAATACATGATAATGTACATAACTTAAAGGTTTAAATATATTTTTAGTGCCATTAAATATAGCGTTTTTTTATTTTAGCCCCTACAATTTTTTTAAAAACTCCTGCAAACATCACAGTTATCCATTTTCGTCCTTATGTTAAGTTTTCCGTTTGCAAAACACCGAGTTAACACATCAGTCCTATTTGGCTTTGACATGTCATTAATTTTAATTTTCTTTAATTCTAAAAAGTTGACTTGAATATAGACATCAATTTCTGAAATTAAATTAGGATTCCTTCGTCTTCCTCATCTTCAATCTCCAAGTTTGGAGGTTCTCTTTTCTTGTCTCTAAAGCAAAAAGGCTGTTGTTGTGGTTGGGTAACACGCGATCTGCATAAATTGAAACTAGCATCGTAGAAGAAATGAGATAGCAAAAAAGATGGGTAAGGGAAAAGAAGCAATGGTTTTGTGGTTGGAGCCCTAGCATTTGTGTGGCTTGCAATCAAATTTGCTTTCAAATCCTTCCTTTCTAAGGGTCGTGATTCCATTAATAAGTCTGACCCGATTCGAGATTCGGATGATGTTCTTGAAATTGTCGCTACTAAACCTGTCGTCCATGTATCTTGGTGCCCTTCATTTCTTGCGTTGTGAATTTGGTAAATTTGTTCAAGTGAAATAACATTAGTGTTTTGTACTATTACAATCATTTTCGTATGCCTGTTTGGAGCCATTAATAACACCTTAGACTCATTTAGAACAATAGTATCGTACCATGTACCACCCTATTAGGCTTGGAAAATGAATTACCAAAGATGAAGAAGGGGCTGCTTGGAGATTGAGGATGAGGAAAATGAAGATGTAGGAAACCCTAATTTAATTTGGGAAATTGATGTTTATATCCAAATTAGCCTTTTAGAATTAAAGAAGATAAAAATCAATGACATGTTAAAGCCAAATAGGACTGGTGTGTGCCAACTTAGTGTTATACAAACAGAAAACTTAACAGAAGAACGAAAATTGAAAACTATGATATTTGCAATGAGTTTTTTAAGAAAAAACTTTTGCAGAGACAAAAAAACTTTTGGAATTCTTTAGATGGTGTCATTTTTAAACTTTTTGAAGATTGTGACTTTTTTTATTTTAAATTAAAAGTGAGAGTAAAAGAAATTATTAACTTTTTAGTTTTTACACTTGATATTTAAACTTGATTCTCATGTGGTTGTCGAAGTTCTAATTGTAGAGAAATTGTTATTAATAGTTTTAATTCTTTAGTAGTGTTTATATGGAGACGAGCAAACATGGTGTTACTTACATAAGGGTGAGACGCGACCACAAAATTGAGATAGTCACCATTCTTTACGGTTACACGCCCTTTTGTATTGTAGACTTTATTTCTAGAAAAACAATGAATTTGATTCCATAAAGAGCAATGCTATTCTGTATGCTATTCTGAATGAATTGTGATAGTCACCATTCTACGAAATATCAGAAAATCAAAGGAATCAATCAGTTATTTGTAATATTACACCAATACCATGTGATTGAATAGTAGAGTTTACTCTCTTGTACATTTCGTTCTCGTATTAAGAAGTATTTTCCTTTCCATAAAAGGACCATAAAAACCTACAAACCAAATAGAAGAGACGAGAAATTATGCCAACAAATGTTCGAGTGTTTCACACACGTTTGATATGATTTGTTTTTTTTTTTTTATACAAATAAACTCATTTCAATTTATTGAATAAAGATAACATAATACATGCATAAATATAATTAAAATTGTGGATGATTTGAGTTCAATTCTGAAACATACAATCTTTTGAAAGAGTAATCTAACTTTTCGCTGTTATCCGGATCTGATGAACAAGTTTTTTTTTTTTTTTTGGTGAGAACTTGATGAACAAGTTGAAACAAATGACCCACCCAAATGAAAGTAGAATATTCTCGAATTCAAAGGGCGAAACAGGAATGACGTATTATTAGTAAGGACAAAATCGTAAATAAAACTCAATAATTTTCCTTGACCTTACCACCACCGCTGCACAACAAAACACCTTAAACCTCTCTTCTGCCTCCACTTCGCTCCGCTCAACTGGCGCTCTCATTCGATCCTAACTCTCTTTTTCTCTTCACCCATCTTTCGCTCCTTCTTCTACTATCCGCATAACTTTTCTCAGTAAGCTCAATCTTCATCTCACTATTTCCTCCTTTTTCAATATCTCATTCATTTCCTAAACTAACGGAATTCCCGTTAACTGCGTAATTCGCTTATTTTCTCAAAAATAATAATAAACGTATGCAATTAGTAGTTAGTTATATGTAATAAAATTGAATTTGATGATCTATTTATTTTATTGTGATCGGTACTTATGTAATAATAACTTAGATGTGCTTTTTGTGTTTGAAGAATTGTTCGCTTTACAATGGCTTCCAGAGCGATTTTGAGACGGAGAAGGAGTTTCGTTCATAACTACTTTAACGGTTCAGCTTCTTCTATTATCAGTTTTCATTCTCCGGTACGTTCTATTGGTACACAATCTCCCTCTCCTTCTAACTGTAGCAATGGAATATCACCGTATAAAGATAATAGGTTCAAAATTTCTCCTGATTTGAGACAATATGTTTATCGATTTGCGAGTTCGAGTATTCGTGATGGTTTTTCGGGATCGAATGCTCCGATTGGTGTGAGGTGGTTGTCGTCGCAGTCGTCTTCGGCGGCGGCAGCCGCGAAACCTGACGAACCTGAGAATGAGGGGAACGGTGAGGCAGTTGCTAAGAAAAGGAAAGAAGCGTCTCCTGAGGAGTGCGACCAGGCCGTTGAAGGCTTAACCACTGCGAAAGCCAAAGCCAAGGCGAAACGGTCTCAGGAATCTCAGAGAGATGTGCAAAATGTGCAGAGTGTTTTGCGGCGAGTTTGGAATGTGTTTTTGGGGATTGGTCCTGCCTTGAGAGCTGTAGCTTCCATGAGTAGGTCAGCCTCCTTTACTCTCATCCCTCTTTTGCTTAATTACTAACATTATATGCTTTAAAGTGCAACTGCGATGCAATCTATGAATTTAGGTCGAAGTTGCACTGTGATTATAGAAGTTGTAGATATGATATGATTTTAAGTTACAATTGCAATGCGATTATGGAATTTGTAGATACTATATTATTTTAAACTGCACTTACGGTTGTCTTGCGATTATAGACATTGTGGACATTGTCCGTTCTTAAGTTGCAGTAAACTGTAGCAATTGCAGATATCATGTGATTTTAAATTCCACTTACAATTGTCTTGTGATTATAGAAATTGCGGATATTGTATGATTTTAAATTGCATTTAGGATTTTGTTGCTATCGTAGAATTTGCGGAAATCTTATAATTTTAAATTGTAGTTACAATTGTCTCGTGATTATAGAGATTGCGTATGCTGCAAAGTGCTGCTGATGTGGCTGCATTTTGTGGACTGGAGAGTTTCAAAACTATTATTTTGCGGACTGCAAGTTGAAACCGCGGAATATTTTTTTCATTTACGTTTGGTGATTTTGACTTTTGGTTTTTGTCAATCTTTTGTGCTTGCAGGAAGGACTGGGCCAAAAAACTTGTTCACTGGAAAGGGGAATTCATATCAACGTTGCAGCATTACTGGTTGGGTTGTAAACTGCTGTGGGCTGATGTGAGAATCAGTTCCAGGTTGTTGTTGAAGCTTGCTGGTGGGAAGAATCTCTCTAGAAGGGAGAGACAGCAACTGACGCGGACCACAGCCGATATTTTCAGACTAGTTCCTTTTGCAGTTTTCATTATCGTTCCCTTTATGGAATTCCTCCTGCCAGTGGCTCTAAAGCTATTCCCCAACATGTTGCCATCAACATTTCAAGACAAGATGAAAGAACAGGTAATGACTAGAATGTTTTTGATGTTTATCCATTCTCTTTACAGATTACGTTAGCTCATAAAAACTGTACATACATAGCTGTACGCAAGTGGCAAGTAGTATAACTAAGCTGTTGCAGGGCCTTTTCCAACCAGTGTTGGAGGTCCTATGTAAAGGACAGCTCCCGAAGATCATCATCATCAACTTAGCAGATTTTTGGTGTTAACACCTCTGTAGACATTATTCGCACTGGTCTCTTTTTAACAGATTTGCTTTTATTTTCATTTGGTTATAATGTTATTTATATTTATGGGTATTGGCCTAGTCCCTCGTATTTTTTGATTGTCTTTTCTTTTTCATCAATAAAATTTATGGGGAGTACTCTTTTTCCCGTTTAATGTTTTTTCCCTAAGAAGGGTTTTGTATGAGAAGTTTTAACAAGGCTCTATATCCTTTTTTTTTTATTAAAAAAAAAACCAATCGGCTAGCTTATCGCGGGATACTCAGTGCATGACCATGTGCTAATTTATGTTCTCTGTTTTCTGGTAGTCACTGCTAGTGAATAGTGATGACCTTGATTGGAAACTATATTTGTTAATGTCACATAATCAATAATGTTGGTATTACCAGTTTATATCATAAAAGTTTTTGCACATTATTAATTGATTAATTGATGTGGTCATGGCATTATCAAAAAATAAATAAATTATGTGATTATGATGAATGTTTAGAATTCTGGTTTCCCAATTGTAGGGCGTTTGTGTGACTCAGTTGCTCAATGTGTAGGAAGCATTGAAAAGGAGACTGAAGGCAAGAATAGAGTATGCAAGGTTTCTCCAGGATACCGTCAAAGAAATGGCAAAAGAAGTGCAAAACTCCAGTAGTGGAGAACTAAAGAAAACAGCCGAAGATCTTGATGATTTTTTAAACATGGTAATATTCAGCTTTGAGGACCCTTTGTCAATCTTTTTTCCCAAATATTTTTTTTGTTTAGATAGTCATATGTACCCGTTCTTTTCTTTATGCAGATTAGAAGAGGTTCAAATGTCTCTAATGAGGAAATTTTGAGTTTTGCTAAGTTGTTTAATGATGAGCTTACTCTAGATAATATAAGCAGGTTAATCTCTTAACTCTGTTTGAATTCAATATGCTGCTTTTCTTAGTTGCATGGTGATATCATGATTTCTGTTGTGTTTTCACTGTTTGTAGGCCACGGTTAGTCAATATGTGCAAGTACATGGGAATCAGCCCTTTTGGCACTGATGCATACTTACGATATATGTTACGAAAACGTCTACAGAGGTAAGATATGTTTTATCATTCTAGCTACTAGTGGGGAAAGACGGGAGTGCCCGTCTTTCATGTGAGTGTGTTAGTGGGTGGTTATCGTTTATTAGAAATTTGTACTTACAATAAGGGCATTTTGGTCAGAAAAATCTGACACAAAAATGACAGTTTTTTTTAGAATCCCCTTTATTAATAGTTATAGATTATATTCTCTTTCTTTACCAGTTTTAATTGCAAATTGGAATTTTACTGAAAATTTATTGTAAGCCAACTTAGAAGAAACAAAACTCCAATAAAAAAGGTGCCTTATCATTAGGAAAGTATCAACATGACCGGTCTCCCCTTACTATGTTATTAGAAAAGAAAGACAAGATATCGAATACTCCTATGTAGGTTATACCATTCTAGGATACGTACAATAAGATTGAATATCATTCCTTGGTGTAGTAGCTACATCATCAACAACCGAAGTTCTATCCCACTAATTGAGGTTAACTTCCTAGATCAAACAATGCCATTGGGATCAGTCGAAGATTAATTTCTCAATAAACTGATAAGACGTTAAGCACTTGGGGAACCCTCCCTTAAAAACTAGTTGTTCAGGGAGATGAACCAAGCCACTTAAGTACTTCACTGAGCAATACTACTCGATGGGGGATTTAGGCACCCATAATACCCAATTCTCTATCATAGCACCACCCCTGAGAGCCGACGTCCTCAGCGGCTGCACTACACTTCACTCTATGGCAGTTTGGTTCACAAATTTTTTCCCATTTATTGACATGTTTATGTTTGGATTGTAGTTTAAATGTTTAATGCTCTAAAACCGGGACCTTCATTTATGATTAAATTTTTGCAAGAGTATTTTCTCTTCATTTGAAGAGGAGGACCTTCTTTCCTTTGTTCCTGTTTTTGGTTTGAACGCTTGACAAGCCATCTATTAAAAGCTTTGTACTGGGGAGGAAACAGATCTGAGACATCAAGACTGAATATTGCAAAGACCACACACCTTTGGCTGTAAAAGCTTTGCTATAAATCTAATGTTTTGAATGTAGGCGTTGGTCCATCATAATTTCTTGTTGATATTTTTGTTAGAGTACATGTATTCAAACTGCTTTTGTATGCTACAGCATTCATTTATGGTATTATGATTATGATTATGATTAGCTGTTAGTTCAAAAGTGACATAAACTCAACAAAATAGTTTACTTTTCACCTTTTGAGATACTTTAATCAGCACGAGCTCTGCAGACATCACATTGGTGTTTACATGCAAACAATTCCCTTTTTTGTTAGGATTAAGGAAGATGATAAATTAATTCAAGAAGAAGGTGTAGATTCTCTTTCAGAAGCTGAACTTCGTGAAGATTGTAGAGAGCGAGGCATGCTTGGGTTGCTTTCTGTTGAAGAAATGCGCCAACAGGTTTTGTTGTACCAAACAATTTATGATCATCTGTGTTATATTGGAGTACTTGAACTGGATGATGATACTGCAATGTTGGTTTTCACTATCAAATTTCACTATGGTATTTGTATTCTAATACTAGTGTGTTAACCTGCCTGTACAGCTTCGAGATTGGTTGGACTTATCTCTGAATCATTCTGTACCATCATCTCTTTTGATTCTTTCAAGGTAATTTTGGAAAGCTCCCTTGCTAGAAAGTAGGAACAAATAATTAAAAATTTAAGAACCTGCCTGGTATGCATTTTGAAATCTTCCTTATAACCTTTACAGGGCATTTACTGTGTCCGGGAAATTGAAACCAGAAGAAGCTGTACAGGCTACAATTTCTTCTCTCCCCGACGAGGTTGTAGATACTATACAGGTTACATCTTTACCCTCTGAGGATTCTGTCTCAGAGAGGAGGAGGAAACTGGAGTTCCTTGAAATGCAGGAAGAACGTATCAAGGTAAAATATGGATTTGTGTTTCTCTCGATGCGCATCCCTATTATAAGGTCTCTTTGTTTCATTAGGATGACAAAGTTGTCCTCTCTGATCAGTTTCTGATATTTGCTTTGGTTCATGCAAAAAATCTGATAAAAATACTAAATAATCAAAATACTAAATCTGATAGAATCCTTTCAATATTTTATTGGTCAGAATTCAATTAGAATCTAATAATAATTAGTAAGGTTGAGAAACAAAAGTTTTAGCTGTTGATATGCAGAGTTCACCATAAAGACCACTTTCCAGGCTCAAAGCTTCATATTAATTAAAATTTGACAAACTACTTTTGAATCAAGATTCCATGGCTCCAAAAACCGTGATAAATAATATAGTATTATTAACTAAATGCAGGAGGAGGAAGAAAGGGAGAGGGTGGAGCAAGCAAGAACAGATATGAATTCTAGTCAAGAAGATATTGCCCTGAAAGAGATGAATATTTCGACTGCAAAAGAAGCACATCAGCTTGCTAGAGACAGAACATTCGAAAACAAAGAGCAACTGTGTGAACTTAGTCGTGCATTAGCTGTGTTAGCTTCTGCATCGGTGAGAATTTAATGTTTATAACTCTCATTTGCTACAATTGGTGAATTACTTCCAATCATGCTTAATTGCTTATGTCTTTTATTGTGATGGCAGTCTGTAAGTACGGAGCGTGAGGATTTTCTAAGACTTGTTAATAAAGAGGTAATTTTGAACCTTTAATACTCATCATTTGCGTTTACTTTAATTTGGTAAAGTTTCTGCATGCTTCTGAATAGGTACCCTCAAATCAGCTGATGTTTTTCTCTGTAATGTTACCGGGTGCATTTAAAATTTCTTATATTCAAAATTATGTTATTTGATTTTTAAAGTTGGCCAACAACCCATTTCATTAAAATTTGTTTTTTATGTTATACCTGTATATGTTTTCTCTATAATGTTACTAGGTGCATTTAAAATTTCTTAAATTCAAAATTATGTTATTTGATTTTTAAAGTTGGCCAACAACGCATTTCATTTAAAATTTGTTTTTTATATGTTATACCTATATAGAGTTGGATTCATTGACACTTGGTGTAAGCCTTAGACACTTACACCACCTAATATATGAGATGCATTTTTCACAAACCTCTTATGGATTGCATGTTTGTATCTTTCTCAAAATTTTATATACTTCTAAGATCATTTTGTACTCATTGAAATGCTTCGAAATTCATCTTAAATATGCTTTTAAACAAATAAAAGTCAACCGTTTTATTTCAAGCATATCCTTGTTTAACTTTTCAAAAATTTGGCTTGAAAGATACTTAGGCGTTGGTAATATTTTTTTTTAATTAGTCAAAATTATTTTCTTCAAGAAGTCCGAAGTGTATTATATTATATCTCACACTGGTGTTAGTGGCCAACCCAGAAACATTTTTGTTTAGGGAAGATAATGCATATATAAGGTATAAATTTTTTAATATCATTTACAAAGAAAAGTACAATAATATGAAATAATTGAACATAAGTTTACAATTGTTCCGTACAAAATTGCATATAATATTTAATATTTCATTACTCATTATTTAAATGAAGGTAACCTAGTGCATGTAGGGCTTCCACCATACCGAGATCTAGGGAATAGTAACTCGGACCCATTGCAAATATATTGTAGGTAAGGTAACCTTACTTTGCATTGCTTGAGATTGATAACATGACTCAAACCTATGACCTCAACTAACATGATAGCTACTCCAACCATTGTACCATGGCTTCCCTTGGCTTTACTTATTAATACTTTCAAATATTCATCTGTATGTAATTGAGCAATCATTATGCAAACAATCCATCTCTAACATTATTTAAAAAAATCATATAAAGATGGTTGTTTTGTATGTCTCTAGATTGAACTCTATAACAGCATGGTAGAGAAAGAGGGTTCAAATGGTGATAAAGATGCCTTTAAGGCATATAAAGCTGCGCGAGAGGAGCATAAGCATGCTACTGATTCCGAAGAAGGGGATAAGGTGTCATCAGCACTCATAGAGAGAGTAAGTACCATATTTATAGAGAACGACTTTAAACTATGTTTTCACTCCTGAAATTGTAATTATTTGATAATCTGTCAGGTTGATGCTATGCTCCAAAATCTTGAGAAGGAAATAGATGATGTGGATGCCAAAATTGGTGACCGGTGGAGGCTGCTAGATAGGTTTGCACATGCTCTTCACATTGGTATTTAATTTAATATTTTTCTTATAGGGGTCACACCGTGAAATGTGGGCTAAAGTTAAGGCTTAGCCGCCTGTTTGAGAAGGATCCTATGATCAAGCAGTCCCTAAAGGGATGGCTCGTGGACATTGCAAATGTTTTATTGTTCATGTTTTTATCCCTTACCCTATTAGATTTAGACCTGTTTAAAATGAAATATATGGTTTCATATTGCATTTGTGTAAATTTTAAGTGAAAGACAAACTATGAATGTTACTGGAAGCTTGAATGTACTGTTTCAAGTGATTTTTTTAGAGTGATTTCAAGTGATTTTTGCTAAATGGGAATCATTTGATTTAGTTGCTATTGCTCGTATGAAGTTATTGGTGTTGGGAATTTTTATTAGTATTTTTCTATGATAAATACCCGAGCATTTGGGAAACCCTCCCTTAAAAGCTAGCTATTAAAAGGGAATGGCCAAGCAATCGAAGTGCTTCATCGAGCATCTCATACTACTTGACATGGCACTTACAGACCCAATAATACCAAATCCCTACCATAGCACCGCTCTTTAGAACTGACATCCTTGGTGGCTGCACTCCACCAAACATCAATCGGTGACACTTCACTCAACTTCCTCATTGGCTAGAACCCTCCATCAGTTAGAACCCTTGTAGGTAGCCTTCTCCGAGACATCGATAACCAGCTGTGGTACCAATTGATAAGTACCCAAGCACTTGCGGACCCCCTTCCTTAAAAGCTAGCTTTAAGGGAGAAGAAGCAAACCACTCGAGTACTCCATTAACCATCTCATACTACTCGATGTGAACTTAGGCACCCCATAGTACCCAAATCTCTATCATTATATAAATTATTTTATGTCATAGAATGGTCTTTTTGTATTTGTACAGAGGCAGAGGGATGATAGATCAAGGGACATAAAATTATTACTGTTGGATGAAATTTGGGGCTAATACGATAGCAATTATGGGAATATATTTTAATTCCATTTTGATAGTGATTTTAAGGTGCAGGCATCTGATGACAGGGGTAATAGTTTTTAAACGCATTTTCCAAATGGGAAGAATTCACTTCCCCAAGCGTTTGTTAAAAACTAGTCTGGAGCGTCATGGTGTTATTATTAATTTTACATGATAAATTGGAGCATTGTGCATGATTTCTTCTTGCTTATACGTATTTTACTTACTGTGCATAGATTAAGAGTCTGGGCATTTTTGCAGAGATTATGATGGGAAAGTAACTCCTGAAGAGGTGGCGTCAGCTGCAATGTACTTGAAGGATACATTGGGAAAGGAGGGCATCCAAGAACTCGTAAGCAGTCTTTCCAAAGATAAAGGTCTGTCGCTTCTGTCTCTTCAGCATCTAGCATTTTCGAAATCTTATCCATTCTAGACATTGTTTTCTCTGTTGCCTCTAAACAAAGGTTACAAAAAATAAATTCCAGTGAAATTCGTATGGAATTTAGCTGCAAAGAATAGTAGGTGACTGAACAGTATCTCAGACTAATGAACCAAAAGTATTCCCGAGTTCTAGGGTGTTGGTTATGGGATTACAAGTATTATTTTTACTATCAGAGCTATTTCAAAATGACTGCCTTTGACTTTGAGAATTAACCAAACCAGTATTTGAACACTTCATTTTCACAATATCTTGCGTTAGTGTTAGATTTTTACTCCACGTTCCTATGAACTGAGAAATTAATTACAATGTTTGGTCATTTCAAGTCTTCTGGCTGGACGTGATGGAAAAAAAAAATAACATTTCTATGAATTTTATATCCAGTGATCACAATAATTACTCCAGCCATCTTTCTTTTATTTGTTATAGATGGGAAAATACTTGTTGAAGACATTGTTAAATTGGGCGGTTGGAAAGAAGATGGTAACACAGCTGAAGGACCATGAGGGTATGATACCTCAGTTGACCCATCTAGATACATATTCTTTATTATTCCTTGCTAAAAGAAATGTTGCAGAAATATAATTTAGGCCATTCGAAATTTTTTGGTCATTGATTTTGTATTCGTGTATTAATAAGTAGTTCGAGAATAGGAGTCAGATGAAAATGAAGTTTGTGCAAGCTCTGTTGTAAATTTGTGACAGCTAATCACACAAATATAGCCACATTTACATATGATACAACAATAGGGCCTTTTTGGTTATTGGGACCCATTTCCTGAGCTAGAATTGCTAGTAAATCCCGTCTAGTAGTATAAATGAAACTTAACGGGGATTGATAAACTCATTTTTGGTAGTTATCATCGTTTTAGTCCTTACATTTAAAAAAGATGGATGCTAGTTTTCCACGTATGTTCTTTTTAGAATTGATAGGATCCACATGTCAGTGTAAATTAATATCACACCAACATCTGATGTATGACTTAACATATTTTGAGTTATAGTTTTGAATACGATTCACTAAGGTCAAAATGTGAGCGTGATCTTCATCTAGTTGTTTTGATTTCTTGACAATAGTGACTGCACATTTTTTTAGGGTTTTTTCCCACCTCCCCACCCACTTTAAATCTCCAAAATACCCCTTTTAAAATCTCTCTTCAAGACACTCAGAACCTTTCTACCGAGAAAATTCAGAATCAAGAAATCGAAACCCATTTGATACCAAGTGAGTTGTTTGAGAACTCATTCTCTTTACACGGTTGTTTGGTACTGAAGGGTTTTGGTATTTTGATATTGAATTAATTTCCTACAAAGAGAATAAAGTTATTGTGTTACATGAAATATGATCTAAAAACTAAGAAAAAGAAATTTAACTAATAGTAATTTTAAAATCTTGAGTTTTTCTTTGTTAGTGTATCTTTTATTCCTTATATTGTGATTGATGAATGATATTAGGTTTATTCCTTGTATTGTGAGTGTAAACGTTTATTATTTATTATTATTTTGGATAAAACGTTTATTTATTATTTGGAATAAGGGCTTCCAGAAAGTAAAATGCTTTACTGACTCTCTAGAAACTATTCGTTTGATTGATGAAGCTAACATCTCCTATCACAAGCATGGGAATGAGATAGCTTTGGTGCGGGATTATTTGAAGAGAGAGTGGGAGATTCAGATTCATCATTTTTATAGAGACAAACTTTTGTGCTGATTGATTCGCGAAGAAGGGAGCTCATGATACTTCTTCTCTCATATTGTGGCATTCACCTCCTGCGGAGTTGAGTCCTTTGTTGCTTGCTGATGTTTTAGGGACTTGGTTTGTGAGACCTTAGTTTTTTGTTTTATTTCCTTTTGTAACCAAAAAAAGATTAGTAAAAAAAAAATTATACTTTACGGAGAAAGAATTTTTTGTTTAATGTAAGTAACTATATTAGATTTTTTTTGGTAAGCTGCATAAAAAATTAAGAAAGAGAAATGAAGAGAAACATTAAATGTTGAGAGAGAATGAAACATTAATAGTGAGAAGAAAGAGAAATTAAAAAATTTAAACTAAAAATTCCAAATTACATTTTTACCCACTCATTAAAGTGGCTTTTAAATGTAAGAGTTGGTTTTTTTTGTCTTACACCTTCTATTTTTCAAGTGTGTGTAAATTAGCAACCCCACACACACACATATATAATTTGTGTCATACAATAATACTATCAAATAATTAAATAGAGGCACCTCTAACATAAGGAAAATAAACATCACTTAAATCCAATTCCAAAGAGTCCCTCCGTTGTACTATTTTTAAGGGAATCCATAATCAATATTAAATTGAAACCAATAGGAATATTTAGTTTATGATCTCTTCAGCATATTCACAAATTCATCAATATTGTTGTCTGAAGAGCCACCTCTAACATAAGGAAAATAAACTTCTCATAAATTCAATTTCATAATTAGTTTATGATCTCTTCAGCATATTTACAAATTCATCAATGTTGTTATCTGAGGTGCCACCCTTACTCACAGCTTCTATAGCCAATTCCTTCCATTTCATAGCATTAATCCTTATTTCTCTTCCAAAATCCCTTTCAATTACTTCCCTTAAACAACATTCAATTTCTTCTCTTGTCACAATCCCATTCTCATTAACCTTGACTCTAATTCCCACTTTCCACACATCCTCAACGAATTTTGCATTCACAGGTTGGTCAGTCCATTGTGGCATTGCAATCATAGGCACTCCTAAGCACAATGCTTCAAGTGTTGAATTCCATCCACAATGTGTTAGAAAACAACCAATAGCACTATTTGATAACACTTCCATTTGGGGTATCCAATTTACTATCAAACCCCTTCCACTTGAAACCACTTCCTCAAATAACTCTTTTGGAACATTTTTTGTCTCCAAATCAGGAATCACCCATAGGAAATTTGAACCACTTCCCATTAATCCCAATGCTATTTCCTTCATTTGCTCTATGCTAAAACAAACCATGCTACCAAATGATACATAAATAACAGATCCTGTTGGCTTTTGTTTGAGCCAATTAATGGATGATGAGTCTACTTTGAAGAGATTCAAATCATTGTCTTTGTCATTTGGGATTTCTTTGTCCAAGTAGAAGGATGGAACTGCTGGCCCAATTGTCAATATTGGAAATAGCTTTGACATGGAATCTACTACCTATATATCATTAATATTGAAAATGATTACATTATAAATTGTTCCACCAAAACTCTACCACATGGTTGCTATAAGATGAGATCACATGCATATATAAATGGCTCATAATAACTTGTAAATATGTCCCCAGAAGCAAAGTGGCTGTGATTTTCTTATGTTATTAAATAGGGTTACAAGTTATGCTTATATATTACCCCCTTCCTCCGGTCCACTTTATAAGAAACGAATGTAGTTTTAGGTTTATTGAATAACAGACGCACATCTGGTCTATATAAGAAACAAATGCAGTTTTAGGTTAATTGATTAATTAGTGTATCTGGTCTATAATATATCACCAGATACATCAGTTATTCAATGAAACTAAAACCGCATTTGTTTCTTATAAAGTAGACCGGAGCGAGTACAATACGGATTACATTATGTGTCTGTCCACGTTTCACTAATAACAGGCATGCACAACAAAAACTATGCAAATATGACAAGGAATATAAAGAGTAAGAGGTGAGTAAAAAACCTGATCCTCTAGCTTATAGAAGGAATTGACAAGAATGATATCAGCTTTTTGGATATTAGAAAACTGATTCATGACCAACTCATAGTAAGCAGGATAGAAGCCAGGGTCACAAACAAATGAAGGTGTATCTTTAAGATGAAGCAAAGGAAGTCCTTCTATAGAAATTGGTATTGAAGAAATGGGAAGTTTTAAAAATCCATTATGAACACAATAATATATGTAATTAACAGCACACATTTGAGTGAAAAAAGCAGCTCCTAACAAACCAAATTCTTTGGCTACATCCAATACCCATTGCACCAAAGGGTCATATACTAAACAATCTATAGGGTGATTAGAAGAGTTATATTTTCGAATAAGTTCTCTCAAATTCTTGGAGCCTATAGTTTTCATGTGAGATAGATAGGTTGGAATATTGCCAGCTTGAGAAAAGCCACCTTGGTCATAACCATCTGATATGAAATCAAATTGAATGGAGCTTGGTAAGGTTGATGATTGAAGATGCATGGTTTTGGAGATGAATATGGTTGTAACTATGGTTACTTTTACTCCTTTTGTGCTCAATCGTTTGCTGAATTGAAGCATTGGGTTTATGTGACCTTGGCTTGGGTATGGAATCATTAACACATGCCTATTACTACTACTACTACTATTACACAGTCTAACCTTTTTCTCACTCACTTCCATTTCCTATCTTGTTATTGATACAAGCACAAGGTATACAAGAGAAGTGAATCTATGGTGGAGGTGGAGGTGATGATAATTGATAAATAATTGATAAATAAATAGATAAATGGTTTTATACAACATATCATGTTAAACTATTATCACTCACACATACTCTCAAATTGTAGGGTTCAGATCCCCTTTAGTACTTGAGATTTCCAATTAGAGAAAGACTAAAATACTGAATAAAATATTATTATTTTATTCAATGTGTCTTTTCTCCCTCGGAACTATTCAGTAACTAGGAATCGGTGAGATCTAACATGTCATTTAAGTCGACGTAAAAGATATTTTAATTCAAAATTCACGTGTAAAGACAAAATCTCAAAGGGAACTTATAAAGTACAAAGACAACATAAGGTTAGTGGACTCCTCAAACAAAAAAGCACAAATAAAGGGGATTTATCTTCTCTGTTACAAAATGTTAAAAGTGTAACATGTGATACACTCATTATCGTTTGTTTTTTTCCATATGGTTTGGGGAACATGGAGAAGGAGAGGGACACGGAAGGATTATCAAAATTTGTTAACGTGTTTTTTGGTTCCTGTAATATACTTAGTTTTATATTTTCGCTCTTGATTTTTTTTTCCAAAGTGGTCTCTACAAAAAAATGTCACATCTTGGTCTACGTTATAAATCTATGTATGATAGTATATTATAGAGACTTTGCACCAAAAAAATAATATTAAAGAGACTAAAAAAGAAAACAAAAGTTGGCAAAATTGCACATTGATTCCTTTATTTTAATTTAATTTTTCTTAGTCACCTATCTTTTTTTGTGTCAAAGTAATCTTTTGTTTGTAAACGTTTTATTTTGACAAAATTAATCTTTTGTTTGTAAACGTTTAAACCGTTAGACCTAACATTATTTTAACCACCATTATGAATGACATTAGCCATGATTTTCAAATGCTCAAATATACATGATATCCATTATTATAACCATCCAAAATAAGTTCAAATCTACATGATTCTAGGGAGTAGGGATGTGTTCAAAATCTACATGTTCAAATCTACATACACCTAAAAAGCGTGGTTAATACTATATTCAAAATTGTGGTTGTGTTCTATGAATAGTTACTGAGCTGGACACGTTATAGTTATACTCATAAATCATCTAAACCTAATTAACCATGTACTTAAACTGCATTAATCATCCATATTGTTCCAAATTGTCGAATTTTGGTGTGCCAATTTGAGTGGGAAAAAAGACAACTCTTGCACATATCGACACATTGCCTGTTTTTGTTTTCTTTTCACCCACTACACTTCGAGAGAACTTATTTATTTAATTTCAGTTGATTTTCTATCGAAAGAATGTCAGCTACTTCCCCATCCCCCAACCCAAAAAAATAAACTAGCAAACATAGATTAGAAAAGAAAACATTTGACAAAAATGTCAATAAATAATAGACATCGTCAATATTTGTACAATTGTTTTGCAAATGTCAAAAACGGTGGATGAATTTACATCAGTTACTCAATGCTTGTTACTATACCTTCCGTCACCTCCATTTGAATCAGATGTTAGTAATTTCCTACTTATTTTCAGCTATTTCTTTTTCCCACTTTGCATAAATGGTGTTGTATACCCCTATAGTTACCACTTTTTATGTACACAATAAACATCCCCGAAAACCCTCTTCAATGCTGGCAGAAGCATAGTTCTAGATGATGAATCACCAGATCAAAAGACCAAGCGTTTATACACAACTCTAGATGCCCTCAGGAATCGTATCTCACTGTTGCGAGGCTGTCCATTCATGCGTGAAACTTCAACCTTCAAGAATTAAATAATCACAGGCTGTAAAAACCATAAACATCGTTAGATGACATGTATTGTATACTACCTCAACATGAAAAGAGGAAAGGAAATTTACCCAATTGTTCTAAGAAGGGTTTCAGCAGCGCGCAAGACACGATCCCCCAAAAATCCAAGCAAAGAAGTTTATCAAGAGGATAAGATATAAGTAGCTACACCAGTAGGCACTACAAAGGTTCCAGAGTTATTGATGCCTTGGTGAAAACAGAGAGCACAAAGGGTGCTTCTTCCCCAGGGTGTATAGTGGTAGGAACTATAGTGTATCCCTTTGGCTCAGGTTCCAGAACCATTTCACAGGATATTTCTCGAGAATTAACATAGTCTGTCCCACCAACTGATTCATGTAGATATATATTGAAAGCAGCGCGACGGCCACGGGTTTTAAGTATCCTCATTCCAATGTAGAACATCAGCGAATCATGACTTGATTGATAATTTCTGACACCAGCTGTTGTTCTTGAAAATCCCACACCCTATAGATATGATGAAATTAAGGTTTTAAAGAAACTTAAGGGAAATGATATTTTTGATAAATGCGTAATCAAATACTACATCCTTTCCATATCTGTGATGTTTAAGGTACAGACTAAGGAGCACTTAATAGATACAAAAAATTAGTATACTTTGACTAAAATGTCTTTCTTTATTGTGATAAATTGCAATACAATTTCCTATACTCCTTATTTTAGTAGTTATTAAATATTAAATAAGGGCATATTTGAGAGAGAAAAGTCAATAAGAGTTGGAATTTGTAAAACATCAATAGTTTTGGGGAGAAAAACAAAGGTCAAAACATCAATAGATATGGGAAGGAGGTAGTATCCAATACTGTCAATACCTGAGTTAAGGTAATGAATACATGAATTGGAAATGATGCATCTTGCCCAGTTGCAGTCAATTTGAACTGTGGATTTTGATGCCATGTATCATAATCCTGACATCCACCAGCACTGTAACCACGCCATTGACCATGAACAGAATAACGCATTTCTGATGGATAGACACGGCAAATATATATTGATCGAAAATGTATCTGAAAATCCTGCCAGGACATCCAGAATATACCATCTTTGGACTGTCCAAAATAGTGAAAAAATAAATTAAAATGGTCACTTGGTGTCAATAAATAGAAGTCAACAAAAGAGTGAGAGCAACTATTCTCATTCAAAAAGAGACACCAAGAAGTAGAAGCATATGACTAATACCCAATAGAAAAGCATAAATAATTACCTGTGGAACATGCTTCAGCTTGTGCTTTATCCTATCTGTCCATTCAGGTGATGAGTCGGACCAGGGACCATTCCACTCGACTTCATTGGCCCATGGATTTCGGATCTGAACAAGTTTATGCCCATCCACATCTCTTACCTAAAATTGTAGACAGCAGGTATCATCGTAAACGTGATCATTAAAAACTCATTCCGATTGTCAAGGAACGGTGCTCCTAAAGGTTTTAAGTTGTTAGGTGAAAGCTTATGAATGGTTTTATATCTTAGAAGCATCTCACTTGAGCCTTTTGGGCTTGGAGCATAAATAAAGGCCAAACCTACGCCCTACTTTGTGAAAATCAATATTTTTCATTTAGAAATTCTTGACCTCTTGCTCATACAGATGTCAAGGACCAAGTCTCCAAATATCTTAAGCCGTTAGGTGGAGGTTTATAAATGAATTTATAACTAACAAGTGTTGTAAAAATGAGATATTAAACATTATCCCATTACCTGCAGTATCGAGTATGCATGTCCTTGCACAATACCACTAGAGGAGATGTGCACATCTGAACCTGAAGGACTTCCTGCCCCTAGAAGAAAACCTTCTTGCTTGAAACGTAATAACTGAGACCATAACCTACCACTTGCAAGGTCAATCTGGGCTTCACCGCTCCTCATGTCGATTTCCTCCCCTGCACCGCCTGTAAGATCCACCAGAGCATCCTGAACAAGCCCACCTTCTAGTGCTTCATAAGAGCCATGCAACTTGGCATATGCCTTCTCCAATATAGAGACCCAAAGCTCATAACCCTTCTTACTAGTAGCAAATGCTGGTTTGCCCGGTAGTTCACATGGAATCCAATCATCAACAACAACAGGAATCCACTCACCCTATGTATCATGAACCACAATATACCATAAATTAAGATGTCAAAAAAAATAAATTATAACATACATTGGATAAACAGGCAACTAGAATGTACATGAAGCCAAAATGACAGACGTCTGTATATCATATATTGGACATCTAAATGTCAAGAACCGTAACCCAAAACCATGCGACATCAACAATGCAGAAAACAAACCCATAATGAAGTAATAATGCACTTGATTTGGGCGACAGAGAGTAGGGACCCATTTACTCTATATATAATTTTTGAACACTCACTCTATTTAATAACTTCTGATTAAATTGTACTGGGTCCGTCTAATTTTAATGAATTTTATGTTAAGTCTCAATTGTTCAAAAATTTCTAATGACGCCCTCGTACTTCAAAGAATTTTTAAATAACTCCCTAATTACTAGATGTTGACCAGTGTCTAAACCTCCAGAACATCATACAAATTACTAGCCATTTGGATAACATTTTCAGACACATAAAAAGAGATCAATTATAAGATAGTGATGTGAATGCAACTCCTCACATGTGCTTCTTACCTGAACACAAAAGCGAACAGTGTAAATTCCCTCCTCGTTATATTCTGGAGTGATGATTACCTCTGATATACGTGAAACCTCTGTCAGAACAGCAACAGCACTCAAGAACCAACAATCACCTAACCGGCCCTATTCAATATACAAAATACTATTAAGAGAAATTGAAAAAGCAATACCTACCAAAAACATGAAAAGTAAGAAACCTGACAAATTTGAAGATAGTAAACATAAAACCTGACAAACATCTGAAGGATTTGGAGGTCCTGAAAATAAGCAGGGAGGACAGTCTAGATGATTTTGTCTAGCAATTTCACCTGGTCTCAGCCACTCAGAAACAACCTTCATAGAAAAAACCCTAAGATTGTGAGGTAAGAAATAGAATAAACTAAATTGAAATAGTAGTAATAGTAAAGAGATATACCTGTAACTTTGCAGGAGGGGTTTCAGGGTCCACAAACAATGAGTGTTCATTAGGGGGAAATTCCTGATCAGTAAAACGTGACTCCTCTCTTGCAAAAAGAGCCTCTTTGATGGCCAATTCTACAGATAGCATCCGTTGATTAATCTCTTCTTGTGATTCAACTCTAGGTTTTCTATACTTCCTAGAAAAGGAATCGATATCCAACACCAGGCCATCACGTTCTGACCTCCTTTTCCTCCCACTAGAATACTGTCCATCCCAATCCACGTCATCTCTGTCATATAAGTCTACATCAGCAGGATCACTGTCCCAACCATCAACCTAGGATCAAATTGTAAAATGAATTAATAAGATTAGACATCCAAAGTAATCATGCTAGCCAAAATACCATTTGTTCTAAGTACTGTTTTTAATAGTCGAACAAACTCAATAATTTGGTGCCAAGTATAAGGGAGACATATGACAGACATTAAGACGTTTTGTAGTATCAGGGAGACATCTTATTCAGTTTGTGTAATTTGATTTCAAAACATTATGTCTAAAATCAGGAGATGTTAAGCACGCGTACAATCTAGTTATGTTGACTGTAATTTGCAGTTCACGTGTATCTCAGATTAATTAAGTGATAGCTCAGATAACTGTTTCATTACAAAACTGAAACTGTTAGCAGTCAATTTTGCCCTCATCTATAAATATGCATATGAATGAGAAAATTACACATGTACTGTAAACAAAGGATGCACATGCTTAGGAAAGCAAAGGATGCAGAGGAAGATGCATACCCTAGAGGGTGAATCAGCCCACTGCCAATTATCTTCTGGGAAATCGAGTGCACTGAGATCTGCCGAAGCCACCGAGGTATAAAGAGCAGAAACTTCATCGTCTGTCAAGCACCTTCCCCAGATAAAAGCATCCATAATGTGCATCTTAGATTCAACCCCTTCGCTATCTGACCTACCAAATGCATCAATATCTGTTGGTGGTCTAACTCCAACCCACACTTCTGTCCCCTGTTCCCAAATGCTGCCACCCACACTCAATGGCAATCCATTCTGGTAGCCATCAAACCCACCATCTAAATAACACGTTGCTTCCCCTAAATCAGCATCAATTGTCATTGTTACAATATGCCACCTGCAAGATATGAATTAAAACAGAAATGTTAAAACTACAACAATCTAGCAAATAATATACACATTTGTTTCCTAAAAATCTAGCCGACCAACTAGAGTCCTAAAAGACTCATGCAATACAAATTTAGATTATGGTTCCAGATTTAGAACGCCAAAATAGCAACAGCCTTTGAAGGTAAATCTATTATTTCGTTTTCGGCCACGGGTATACGTGTTATAGTTCAAATAGCCCTTTCTCTCTCCTGTGAGGTATCTTCTCTCATGCGAATAACCATGACGCCCACTGGCTCTGTAAGCTGTTTTCATTCATAATTTCAAGGGTCTCCGCAAATGTTGGTTTAAAGCTTCCAAGTGCGATTTTGACAGACCTCGCTTTAGTTCGATTGTGTTCCATGACGTTCTCACGGGCTACTGATCATTCTAGCAATCAGGCTAAGCTCTTCCATAGCAATTCACAAGTAGTAAGCTCTAGCATGAAGGGGAGTGTTAGAAAATAAAATAATATCTCAATATCTTGATATTATTCTAGAATATCTTTGTTTATTCTCTCCTCCTTTTATCTAAAATCCCATAACTTCAACAGAAATCATGAAACATAACCTAGAAAATATAATTACAAAACAAATAACAGAAACCATATAAATACTAAACATTTTTGGATAAAACTATATTAACAAAATGTTAAACTAAGAAAGTTTCTCATATTTAAAAACTACATCCAACAACAGGTAAAACATACATAACAAGAGAACTCAACCAAGTAAACTTGAATTTTAAAAAACCAAACATAAGGTACAAACCTTCCATCTGCAATACTTGTTGCACTAATACTCCACTCCTTTGCAACAGTTGTTTGTCTATCACCTTTAGTAATCAATCTAAGCCCAACTTGTCCAGCCTCAATGCCTTGTTCAGAACCAGCCACAAGAATTTCCCAGCAAACCTTCTTCTGAAATTCGGTACCCAAAAGACAAACGGGACCAGACTCTGGTTGAATCATCAATGCAATGGAGAAGCTGACCTTTTGACTTTGACATAGACTGGAATCAATTTGACCATAATGCCTGCCACATGCTGTTGGCTCATCATCTAGAAGACATATAGCACCGGTCACTCCTGTCTGCCAAGCATACCAAATACTCATCAGTAACGCAACTGCATTAAGTAGCTTCCGGTAGATTTATCCTAATTAATTAACATCTGATACCATAAGTCAACTAAAAAAGACTCAAGATTTTGGCAGTGGATTGTTATATAAACATCAATCAGGAAAATAACTTGTTGAGCTGCTGCAACCCAGTTTTTTTCCGTAACACATCAAACAAACATCTACATCCTTTTTTTTCCGTAACACATCAAACAAACATATACACACACTTCTGGTTCACTGAAACGGGTTAGAGAGACTGGAATGACTATCCAGTGAATCAAAAGCTCTTCTGGTGAAAATATTGGAAAGAAAAATTTTATTATCAACAATAACGTATTTATATTTATAAAGATATCTATGAAGAGACAGCAATATGCTACAAAATTAAGAAATTTTGTTCTTTTACACACATATGACAAAGGATGCATATTTTACTCAAAAAGCTATATTGACATTCTCTACTTTTATCAAATGGGATATATTGTGTTTAAAACCGATTTTAATAAAATAACATGAATTTTACATAAATTGCACAATGTCCAAATACTTTAATAAAAATAAATATTTACTATCCACTACATTCCATCTCTGCAAATTCTTTTTCTATTCCCACTTTAATAGCTCCAACAAATCAAACAGACTGTTATAAAAACTGAAAAACATCCGCACCAGTCACTATCAGAATTCAAAAGTAATAGCAAAGACAGCAAATGAACCTGAAGTGCACGCCGAGCTAGCTGTGAGGCACGGATCCTTCGTGCAATGCTTGAAACCCTTTCTCTTGCAAAAGAATCATCTAGAACAGAATCACCTCCAACTGCACGCACTGCTGCTGCCATGGCTGCAGCCTCTCTGCTGCTGGCATTAGGGATGGAGGAAAGCAGAGAAGCTTCTATCTCCTTCCATTTGCGTTCCTCTTTTTCAAGTAGGGCCTTCCTCCTTTCTTTCCCTCTACCCTCCTCTTCACGCCGCTGCGTGAAGATTTCCTCTTCCATCTCCTTTTCTCTCATGTAACTAGAAAATCCATTACAAAATATTTAGATAGAAAAAGCTTGGTAAAAGTACCAGATACTAATATAAGATATTTGAATAGTACCTCTCCTGAATGATTTCAAATTGCCTGCGATCTTCTGGCATCCACTTCTTTATTTTCTTAGCACTTAAGTCAGAAAATCCAATGCTGTCAAGAAAGAGTCTCAAGCGAACTTCATCCTACAAGAGAAAATGGACTATTGTTGTCAGATGAATTAAAACTAGACATCATCCACAGTATGCAAATCAGCTACGATTGCCTCTTTACCTGTGCTCGTTCTGCCTTAGACGTCAAACCAAGCAGCAAAAGCAAATAGCCGCCAAACTTGTCCCACATGTACACCCACTCAGTATCAATAGCCTCTTCTAAAGCCAGGATCCGTGCATGAGCACACATTACTCTTCTGTGATCTACATCACTGGTTGGCTCATGGCGAAACTGCCTTTCATATCTTAATCTACTAAGGAATGAACCAGCAACTAATTCTTCGTTTCTCAAACGGTCTCTCAGTTTCATGACATCAGCTCTGGGAAGCACAAAATTTCCAGCCCTATCGCGCATAATGGTAGGGTCTCCGATCAAAAGGGCTGCAGAACTAGCTGACCTTTGTGGTGCTGAGTATGTTCCAGATATCGCATTTCTGGTCTGCAATCAACCAAATAATACCAGCTTTTAGTTAAACTACATTAACAAGTGGAAAAGTAACATTTTATCCAACAATAGCATATTCAATAAAGTAACCCGCACACAGAAAAAAAAAAGCCTGAATTACTATACTCAACAATAATGTAAATGATGAAATCAAATGTATACAAAAGCATAAATATTCTCCTAACTTGGGATGATTGAAGTGTGATGTTAATTACTAAAAAAACAAATAAACGTAACCAGCATTAGATATTCATGATGACTGGTGGAAACAAAATTTCTGAGGTCGATACAGAAGTGCAACTGTGTGTTTGGATAAGCATCAAACGTGCCAAGATGCACATTATATACAATGCCATGTGTGTTCGATGCATAATTGCCTACACAAACAGAGCCCAAACTGCACAGCAGTAAACTAAATTTTTAAGATGAACTTTGCTTCCATATAAGGAAGAAAGTTTTTAGTGATGTGTGTGTGGGAGAGAGAGAGAGAGAGAGAGAGAGAGAGAGAGAGAGAGAGAGAGAGAGAGAGAGAAATATAAAAAGGTAGACAGCTTCCAAGTACAAATAATACTTAGTGCACAAGCATAAAATGAATAAAACTGATTTAGTAGCTTCCTGCAGCCTCATCAACAAGTCTTCGCACCTTTGTTGCAGATCTAGCAATTGCTTGAATAACAGTTTCCTTGCCTAGAAAATGTACAGCATCCTCCATCATCTGTACATTATAGAAAGGTTAGAACCTCAAACAGGAGAATGTTTATGATGAGCCATTTTTCTTCACATAGACATTTCAAAGTATTTTATGAATCCAATCTTTTGAATTTTGCTGTAGTTTAAAATTCAGAGTTGGTAACAATTATTTCTCTAACCTTAAGAGTTAAGCAAGGACGAGAGACAGCAAACCCAAATGAAACAACGAGAGTTATTGCTGATACAGCTGCCCCAGCAAAGGGTGGATAAATCTTTAAACTGGCAACAACCCCCCAGCCTTCGGTTGCCAGGGCAATCCCATACAGCATCAGAAAGGCAACACTGTAAATAGCAGATACAAGCAGTGGATAATAAATAAACTAATGAATTTGAAAAAATAAATAAATAAATAAATAAACTAATGAATTGATTACAATACAAGATTAAAAGAAAGAAACAATAAACATATTCAAAAGCAATAACAATCAAACTCGAGCATATGGGTAAACCTGACATTCTTTCCACAATCTGCATGAGCATCATACACATACACTGGCAAAACACGGGGAGAATATACAACAATAGGATTTGAAAGCAGAACCTGGAACAAAAAGAATAAATAAATAAAATCCCAGAACAAAATAAAGATGAACCATTAAAACAAACAGATTTCAGTAACATGCAGCCTATAAGGTTGAAAATTTGAATAAATAACTCACCGTCAATGCCCGTCCAGCAAGAAGAAAAAGGAATAAAAAATAACCAACTGATGCTCCAACAAATGGTTTATCTGAAGAGCAGAAATCAAAGAATACAACATTAGCAGAACAGCCACTTTCTACCTAAGGTATGCGTATCAATACCAAGATCATACACTTGGCTAGCACCTTCAAACCATCCAACAAGAAATGCTGCCAAAGCCAACAGAAATGCAAGGAAGCAAACAAAGACCATTTGTGTCCGGCTCAAATAAAAATTGTTTGACGCCCAATGGTGAATGGCACCAATTGCTAATACCATAAGCAGAAGAACCAAAAGAAATGCTACTCCTATCTGTAAAAATGGTGAAGATGAGGTTCAGCCAAAAAGTTGAAGAGGAAGAGACATGGAAGAAACACAAGTACACGGGTAAGAGATATTAAATCCAACACAATCAATTGAATGGCACTTACAGTCCATGGTCGGACGAAAATTATCAAAGCTGAAATAGCACCAAGCAGAAGCAAAAGGCCGATTATAACAAAAATATATACACCTCGAGTAAGTTTCCAATCATCATCCTTCCTACAAATAGACAGTTTGAAAAACATCAGACACCTGTCAAACTGGAATGCAACAGCAGGATCAATTTAACATGAAAATAAATTGACAGATAGGGACGTTTTGCCAACCACTTAAGCAATCCACAGCAAAGGGAGAGCATTGCTGGAATGCAGACTAAAGGAAGCAAAGCAGCTAAAAATTCACCCTTCGTTGGAACTTGGTCATCCCTAGATTTGATAACTTCTAAATAAGACACTCCACAAAATGCTACAAGGATAACTGCAGCCAGACAAAGAGTATAATGAAATATGGATAATAGCAGCTAGAAAAAAAGAGTGTGGGGGATTTTGCTGGGTGAATACATATTCACAATGAGAAAATACCTGTAAATATTCCGATAAGGATAGCAGAGGACAGGGAGAACCGATATGTGGCAAACCACGAAACTATTGGAAGCACACTAGTAACAACTAAACCGATGACAGATGCCATTGCCCAGCCAAGAAAAACAGATGATGTGTAAGGGGAGACCAAGCTTTTCTGATCACCATTCCATCCCTTGTATCTCAAATCATCTATAGGCTTTGCTGAAACTATTGCTCCCAAAGCCAGTACAGATCCAACAAATAATGACATACAAACAATGAGAACTATACCCTGTAGAAGGAAGCAAGACAAAATTATGCATTGAAAAGTATTTTAAAGTAAGTACAGATTCAAGAAATAGTGAAATACAAATAATGAGAACTATAACTTGTAAAAGAAAACAAGATAAAATTATGCATTGAAAAGGAATTTAACTTGACCTAAGTAGTGAGTGCAACGATGGAGAAGGATACAGTCCACCCAAAGAACTTACTCAAAACAAAGTTGTAAATATTGTAATTATATTATTAGTCCGGCCCATTTAGAAAGGCCCGTTAAGTTTAAGTTGTGCCTTTTAAACCGATTAGTGTTTTGTACTCATACACATTTTTTTTTCAAAAATAATATATTCAGATTCCTCTTTCCTACATGGTATCAGAGCTCTCGATTTTGGGAGTCTCGCTTCCGCACAAAAACCCTAGCCGTCAGGGTGTCTCTTGTTTTCTGCCTTCAGTGCAGCTTCTTCACTGCCTTTAGTGCAGTAACCTTGTTTTTCCAGAAACCCTAGCCTTTCACCAAAACTGTCCTCACCAGATCACCACCATACGCTGCCCATTCCTTCTCACCGCCACCACCATCACTCTCGGAATCAAATTCCGAGCAACCCCGCAATTTTTCGCCGCCGTCAGATCCGCCACGCGCCGCCACACGCGCTTTCTATCCGGTGGGTTCTCGCGCGCGTGAAGGCCACGCGCCGCCCTCCAGTCACCTTCTCAGGTCGCGATCTCGTCTGTTGGCTCGGTTTTGCCTCCTCTTTCCACTCCTTGCAACGTTTTTTGTCTCTCTGACCTTGTTTATTTTAAGATCTGTTGCAACCATGACTGAACATAAATCATCAGAAGAGAAAATTACTCTTGGCTCGAATGAATTTCAGCTGTTACCCAATTCCTACCGGCTTGATGGACGCAACTATCTTCAGTGGGCTCAACTGGTTCGCACTACCATCAAAGGAAAAAAGAAACTTAATCATATTGAAGGGGACTCTCTACCAAAGACAGATCCTAAGTTTGAAGCTTGGGATGATGACGACTCTCTTATAATGACTTGGCTGTGGCACTCAATGACTCCTGAAGTGAGTCGCAATTGTATGTTTTTCTCCACTGCTAAGGAGATTTGGAATTACCTTAAGCAGACTTACTCTATGAAGAAGGATACAGCAGCATGTTATGAGATTCAAACTAAGGTTTTCAATGACAAACAGGGAAACCTTTCTGTCACAGACTATTATGGGACTTTAAATGGTTTGTGGATCGAATTAGATCAGTATCAAAGTTTGAAGATGGCTTGTACTGCAAATACTTCCACACTAACAAAGTCCGTTGAGGAAGCAAGAATTTTCAAGTTCCTTCATGGGCTAAACTCTGAATTTGATCCTATTCGAGTTCAAATTTTGGGGAAGGAACCACTTCCTTCTCTCTCTGAGGTGTTCCACACTGTGCGAGGAGAAGAAACTAGGAGGTCAGTTATGTTGGAAGGAGGTAGCTCTATTGAGGGTTCGGCCTTGGCTGTTGGAAAGGGTCCCACAAAAGGATCCTTTTCTGGAAAGCCACCCACTAAGACCTCTCGTGAAGAACGATATTGCATCCATTGTAGGAAGATCGGCCACACTAAGGAGACATGCTTCAGACTTCATGGGAAAGAAAAGGTTCTAGAGCGGAACCCTGGGCTTAGAGGCACTCCACAGAGACGTGCAAATCAAGCAGCAGTCGACTTTGAAAGCTTGGAAGAAGCATCACCTACTGGCGAGGAGATACCAACTCTTAGCAAAAGCGAGCTGGAAAACATTCGGACTCTTCTACAGTCTCTCAGCAAGCAATCTAGCTCTAGCCCCCTGGTCATGCCTGGTAAGAATTCTAGCTTTTTGTCCTTTGATACTTCAAGTACTGAGAATAGCTGGATTATTGATTCTGGTGCTACTCATCATATGACCCCTTATCCATCTCTTCTTTCATCTTACTCCACTTTACCTGGAAACCAACAAATGACTGTAGCTAATGGAAATAGTATTCCTATTATTGGGAGTGGTAACGTTCAAATTCAACCTTCCATTCCTTTAAAAGATGTGTTCCATATTCCAAAATTAACAAATAACCTTTTGTCAGCTTCTAAACTCACCAAAGACCTGAAATGTGCTGTAACTTTTATTGATTCTCATTGTGTGTTACAGGATCGTCCAACGGGAAGGATGATTGGATATGCTAAAGAACATGACGGGTTATACTACTTGCAGCTTGAGAAAAATGCCAATTTGAAGGCACTTGCCTCCACCCATGAGTCAAGTTCAGAATCTTGGTCATCCTCTCAAGTATGGCTTCAACACAGGCGACTTGGTCATCCTCCGTTTAGTGTCCTTAAGATTTTATTTCCTTTCTTGTTTACAAAAGTGTCAGTTGCGTCGTTTCATTGTGATGTTTGTCAATTTGCTAAGCACTATCGTACTTCTTTTCCTTCCAATAGTAATAAAAGTTCTAAACCATTTGATCTTGTTCACTCAGATGTGTGGGGACCTACTAATTGTAATATTTCCGGTGCAAAGTGGTTTGTTTCTTTTATTGATGATTGCACCCGTGTGACCTGGCTATTTCTTATGAAAGATAAGTCTGAAGTTTTTCAACTGTTTGTGAATTTTCATTGAATGGTCCAAACATAATTTGGGTGCTTGATTAAAAGGTTGCGTTCTGATAATGGAAGAGAATATGTCAATCAAAAATTTTCCAAATTCCTCAAAGATAATGGCATAATTCATGAGTTCACTTGTGTAGACACACCTCAACAAAATGGGGTGGCTGAAAGAAAAAACCGTCATGTTCTTCAGGTAGCCAGAGCTCTTCTTTTTCAGATGTCAGTTCCTAAATCCTATTAGGGGGAAGCTGTTCTAACAGCTACTTATTTGATAAATAGATTACCCTCTCGTACTCTCGATGGTGCTAGTCCTCTCCAACTCATGACTACCTTTCATCCTTCTATACCCATAATGACCGGTCTTCAGAGTCGTGTCTTTGGGTGTTCAGTCTTTGTCCATGTTCATAGTCCTCATCGAGGCAAGTTAGATCCTAGAGCTATCAAATGTATCTTCATTGGGTATACCCCAGACAAAAAAGGATATAAGTGTTACCATCCAGCTGGTCGTCGAGTCTATGTCTCCATGGATGTAACTTTTAATGAATCTGAGTCTTTCTACCCTAGTCCTCAGCTTCAGGGGGAGAAAAACCTAGAAGCCGAGTCTCTTGAGTCAACATCTGAGTTCCTTGAGTTGTCACCATTTCCTTCTTTGCATAACTCCACACCAAATGAGGATGACAGAACCTGAACCAACATCAGAGCCCGTGCAAGGTGATGACCAGGATGCTGATGACCGACTCTTTGGAAAGCAATATCAGCGGAGAAGTAAACCCGACATGGTCCAACAACATGTCCAATCATCTGAACCTGAGGTAAGTAATTCTGCCCCTGAACCTAACTCAGATAATTTAAATAATCCTTCCCTTGAATCTAACCCAGATGACTTACCAATTGCCTTGAGAAAAGAAAAAAGATCATGTGCCAAATATCCCATATCTCAATTTGTATCCACAAAAAACCTTTTGCAGCACCAGAGCTTTATTTCAGCTATTGATTCTATTAGAATCCCTACATCAGTACAAGAAGCCTTAAAGGATGAGAGTTGGGTTCAAGCCATGAATGAAGAAATGGGGGCATTAGAGAAGAATGATACTTGGGAGATTGTGGAGAGACCAACTGACAAGAAGGCAGTGGGTTGTAGGTGGATATACACCATTAAATATCAATCAGATGGTACAGTGGATAGATACAAGGCAAGATTGGTGGCAAAGGGGTATTCTCAGACTTATGGGATTGACTATGAGGAGACATTTGCTCCAGTGGCAAAAATGAATACAGTAAGGATCATACTTTCGTTGGCAGCACACTTTGGTTGGGAGATGCATCAATTTGATGTTAAAAATGCTTTTTTACATGGAAATCTAGAGGAAGAAGTGTACATGGAGATTCCACCCGGATATGGGACCACTAATGGAGAAAATAAGGTGTGCAGATTGAAGAAGGCTTTGTATGGTCTCAAACAGTCACCCCGTGCTTGGTTTGGAAGGTTCTCTCACGTTATGGTGTCCTTGGGGTATAGGCAGAGCCAAGGTGACCACACTCTCTTTATAAAGCACTCTCAGAATGGGAAAGTTACATTACTTCTGGTCTATGTAGATGATATGATCGTTGCGGGTGATGATGAACTTGAAAAACGGTCTCTCAAAAAGAAGTTGGCAGCTCAATTTGAGATGAAAGATCTCAGGAAGCTAAAATACTTTCTTGGGATTGAGGTTGCTTATTCTAAGCAAGGTATATTTATCTCTCAAAGGAAATATGTTCTTGACCTTCTTAAGGAAACAGGTAAATTGGGTTGCAAACCTGCTGGGGCCCCTATTGAGCAAAATCACAAAATTGGAAGTGATGAGGAATTCCCACAAGTAGAAAAGTCCCAGTATCAGAGACTTGTGGGGAAGCTCATATACCTATCCCACACCAGGCCAGATATAGCATATGCAGTCAGTGTGGTGAGTCAATTCATGCATGATCCACGAGAAAGACATCTACAAGCAGTTGATAGAATCCTCCAGTATTTAAAGAAAAGTCCAGGAAGAGGACTGTTGTTCAAGAAGAATGGGAAACTTCTCATGGAAGGTTATACAGATTCAGACTATGCAGGTTCGATTGTGGATAGAAGGTCTACTTCCGGGTATTGCATCTTTTTAGGAGGAAACTTGGTGTCATGGAGAAGCAAGAAGCAGAATGTAGTTGCAAGGTCAAGTGCAGAGGCAGAATTTCGAGCTATGGCCCAAGGAGTTTGTGAGTTACTTTGGATGAAAATCATACTAGATGACCTCAAGATAAGATACGAAGCCCCAATTAAGCTACTTTGTGATAACAAGTCAGCCATTAGCATTGCACATAATCCAGTTCAACATGACAGAACAAAGCACATAGAGATTGACCGGCACTTCATCAAAGAGAAGTTGGATAGTGGGCTTATAGCTACATCATACATCCCTACGGGGCTTCAACTGGCAGATGTGTTCACTAAGGGACTTCCCATTGAGCGATTTCAAGATCTTACATGCAAGCTGGGAATGATAGATATCCATTCACCAGCTTGAGGGGGAGTGTTGTAAATATTGTAATTATATTATTAGTCCGGCCCATTTAGAAAGGCCCGTTAGGTTTAAGTTGTGCCTATTTAAACCGATTAGTGTTTTGTACTCACACATTTTTTTTTCAAAAATAATATATTCAGATTCCTCTTTCCTACAAAAGTCACAAAAATGTAGGAAAAAGGAACATTAACAGGTAATATGAAATTATATTTGAACTGATGATAAAACTGCACACACCACAATAGTAGGTAGGAAAGGCAGTAAAACTAACCTTTGTACGAGGAATTTGATCATTTCCAGCACTTTCAGTACAATTTATACGGGGAACCCAAAATTGGTAACCATTACGAATCCATATAGGAATGGCAAAAGAAAGACATGCCACCATCAGTGGCACAGTCAAGGACAGTCCAAGCAGAACAGATGATTTGCTGCACAATTTATACAGAGAGTAATTAAGAAAATGGCAAGCATCCTTACGGGTAATTTTTCATTTTTTGAGCATTTATATATACAGTATAAATTATAAATTATTTAATACATACATACATACATATATATATATATAATAGAATAGCGGCCATCCCGCTACACACTACTGCAGTTTAGGGGCCGGCCAGTCTGTGCCGCTATCTGGATTGACAACTATGAAAATAACAAATATGAATGACTTTCAGGTATAGTAGGGCATACCTCAAAAAGGAGAGCAATAATCCAACACAAGTGCTGAGCATCCAAGCAATAAAACCATACTGAAGACAGCAAATCATTAAGAGACAGTTAGAAATAAGATATTACTAGATAATCTTGCCTAAGATAGTTTCGTCATACAAAGAAAAGATAAATAAAGGCCCGAGTAAAGAAAGTTAATCAGATGGAGGATAGCCAGATAAACAAAAGTAAAGAAAGACCAAGGAAAACAAAAGGTTCTTGTTATTGTTTTGGCTAATGTCCATTAATTGGTAAAAATTCCAAAAAGGACAAAAGTTACTCCATATATCAACATGGAAAATAAAAAACTTTAAAACAGAAGTCAGCATCTATATCTTAATGTTGCATAGAACAGGAGGTTTAACTAAATACAATCACGACAAGCCAAGGCAAAGGGTAGTACTGGTATCAGTCCTTCAAAATTTATAAACACATTCATGAAAAGTGAGCAAAAGAAGCATGAGCATATATTTTGAGTTCTTTGAAGCCAGCCATAAATATGGCTCTAAAGTTCATTCACCAGTACTCCGACATAATGCTTAAAGGAAAGTGTGCGCAATTTGCAAAATGAAATGATTTTCAAGAAAACCATAGGGAAGTTTTATTACATTATTAAGGGCAGTTTGGAAAGGGCAAGAGTTTAGTATCTAGTAGCAGTATATTAAAAAAAAAAATAGCCCTCCAATCTAAAGCTAATAAACATGCTCAATTAGATAATAAACCTCCAGAGACTATAAAACTGTAGAACTTAGACCCAATAAAATCATAAAGAAACAGAAATACTTCCTATATTACAACAATCACCTAGTAGAAAAACTAACAAAGCAAACATTAATCAGTCAAACAAAACAAAACTAATGATTAAATTCAACCAATTATGAATATTCGAGTCAAAAATAGGCAATCATGTACCTTCCTTGGTTTTGAGGTCATGGCCAATTCTTCTGCCGTAAGTGATCGAAGGAAAGCCAAAATAGAACATATCACAGGAGACAACAACAGCACAGCCAAGCCAAACTCAAACTACCAAGCAATAAAGGTTCAGAAAACATCAAAATGAGCACATGTAACACTCACCATAAGGTTCAAACAACTACCACCCCCAAAATCAAACAAACAAAATATAGATATTAGGTTTTCAGAAATGTGTGCTTGTACAAAATTCATTCCCCCAAAACAAACCAGAAATGATCAAGGGAGAGACTCGGCACTTACCTGCTGGTGTGTTGCATTAATAATTTTGATTGTTTTTGGACGAAATATAGCAACGGTGATGGTTTCAAGTATGAAAATAAAGCTAAACAGAACCCACGCTCGTTCTGGAGTACTCGTAATGTGATGCAATACAAGTCTGCACAACTGAAGCCACTTTTCAAGCCCATGTAGTCTTAATTCTTCAGATAATGAAATTTGATTAGGTATAGCATTGTCAACACCGGTATTATCAGTATTTTCTTGATGATCTCTATCTGCATCCAGACTACCCCTCTGCAATAATGCCAGGATAGTTGGATCTAACTCTAAACTTTTCTCTTTTAACATCATAGCAAAATTCGGATCCAGGCCTTTATCCTGTAATAAACTACTCAGTTCGCGATCACCTCGTCTTGTCTTTCTTTTCAGCATAGTTGCAATCCTAGGGTCATTCAACCTTTCTTGGAATGCAAGAGCCAAATTCAAATCCAATGTTTGTTGATTTGCAGAGTTTGATTCACTAGAGTCATTCCCTTGACTATCAAGACCACTACTAGAACAAATAACCAAGGAATTATTGTGATCCAAATTTTTAACATCGGATGATGTTCCAACTTCTGGCTCATGAACAGTTGAGCGACAGGAGCTGCTGTGTAATGCTAAACTCGACCTTCCACTTTCTATGCTTTTGTCACTATTGATTCCATCCGGCAGACTAGCAGTTTGAGACATGACATTATTCCAATTACTCCCGTCACCTGCAGTCGTACCCCTGCCTGCTTCCATGACATTTCCAAGATTACTGGCCTCAACACTACTACTTCGTTTCATACTTGAGCCACAGCCTTCAGAAAAGCTAGATGAACTGTTATGCTCCTTTCTACGAAACCCTTCTCTGAGGCGAACCACGGTGCTTTGTAAGGCATCTCTTCTTGCAGCTAATGGATTTGTAACAGATAAATGGCGAGAAACAGCAGCTCCTAAAAGTACAGAAGCCATAACAGCATAACTGATACAATGCCCCAAATACCTGCAAGAAGAAAACATAGTAGGTCAAAAAATCAGCAATGCACGTCATAGGGGTCAAAAGGCAACATGCTTTGAATTAAGGAACTTACCAGTATTGCACTCCAAAACAAATAAGAAACACCCGAGATGTTCCGGCAATAAACAACACAGCGACACGGCTATTAAGAAGTTGAAAACCATACAGGCAAGCTCCCATATTCCAGTCTATAGGAGAAGTACACAGAAAGAGCAAATCAAAAAAACAGAGCACGCATAAGAATTTTCTTTGATTACATAAAAAAATGAAAGTAATCAAGAAGGGCTAATTGAATCACCGAGAATAATAACAGCAACTGATGTGATTGCTCCAAGCCAATTTTCCTCCTTTGCAGTTAGACCATACAAGATGGAGTATACTAACAGAACAGATAGCGAGCCAAGATAGAGAAGAAGAAGATGGGAAGCCCTGTGAAGACAAAGAAAAACAATGATAGCCTAAAAGGAAACTTGATGAAGTCAGAAGACTCAGCACTACATCCACTTAAATATTTGAGAAGTACTATGATGTTCCACATTCAGCCATTGTCGGAAGAATGGGAACAAATAATTTCAAACTAGTTAATAGATCCAACAAAGAACTCATTGGAAAGGAGGGATAAAAATAAGGTCAGAGTAAATACTTCCCTGACCAACAGCCAATACAAAATGCTATTTAACACTTTACAGTTATTTGTCTCCCACTAGGATAGTCAAAAGTGAGAGCAAGAACCACAACAAACCTTCTAGATTGCCGAGGATATAATTCATTTGGGTCTGGTGGATCGGGTAAACATGCCACAGGACCCACTTCAACACAATCAGAATAAGCAAATTTGTAAGCCCTTCGGACATATTCATCCATGTCTAAGCCATTGCCTACAATGATTAATGGTATTTTTCAGGTGACAAAAAACACAACAAAACAAACAGAACCAAGCAGATGGCAACAAATACAACAGGAAACCATCTACATCATAAAAGAACATCAGAATGCAACGTCTGGAGAACTTAAAAATGGTTAAAATATAGTTTTAGTCCTTGCCATTTACTATTATAATAAACTATGTTGAAAGTATTATAACACAACAAAGTGTCGGGAGTATGCTAAAAATAAATGCCATCGTTTGGTCCTTATACGTCACCATTTTCAATTCAGTCCCTACACTTTAGGCGTAGAGTAAATTCCATGTCAGTCTCACATTACTATTAACAACAACAAATGGTGGAGATGCCATTGAAAATAATTGAACACAAGGGGACTGATTGAAAGCTTTGTCTAGGAACCAAATCTTAAATAAGTACCATGTATAACTCTGCCAATAATATATTTAAACCTTTAATAATAATTAGGATAGCAAATTGTAAACTGAAGAGTGATTCAGATGCATACCATTAAATACCATTCTGCAAATAAATAGCATGTTGATTGCTAAAGCAATTGCTGAGACTCCAAAAAAGAAACCCGAAGGAGAATATCGGTCAGATGCTCGTGATCCAGTAGTAACGTATACTGCACAAAGTTCATATGCACAGAGTAGAGCAACAGCCAGAAGAAGCAGGATTGCAACAGCTCCTGTCAAAGAAAAGTGTAGATATTAGCTAAAAGGATTGAGAAGAGCCAACACAAAAATAAAACTAAAAATTGGACATCTGCTCTGTACAACATCACTTCCCCTAGGGCACGTCATTTACCTTGGAGAATTGAACACACAACTACTAAGGCAGTGAAAAGCACAGAATAAAAATAAAAAATAACATGCAGCAGATGAGGACAAAGTTTCGCATCAATAGCTTTGACCAAAGACCTAACCCAATAACATTCTTGTAGCTTGTTCTACTATAGGCAACATAAATTCCATATTCGAGTAACTGTATCACTGCTTCTCCTAATTTAATTCCTGTTCAGAACTACTCTATTCTATATCAAGCTTCTCTTTTCTATATCAAGTTTTCTCAGGTGAACATTCTTCAATCGCATTTATATTACTTGATGACCAAAACAGCATTCTAAACCTGCTTAAAGTACTGCCACTGGCATGGTTGAATAGGTGGATGATGACTCACATTGTGAATTTGTGATCCAATAATCTTTCCTACTCTGAGCCCACCCAATGAGTGTGGCCTTCCCATTCTCAAAGAAACTGTATTCCTTCTGTTAGTAACATGTTTTCCCTAATTATGCTGGTTAAGTTTTTGATGTCTTCAACTATGAAAATGTACCTTTCTTATCCCCAATTTCGTTTTCTAAGAATACAAGTGAGACAGTTTCTCAAGAAGATGGAGACAAGCAGTGTTTTAAGAAATGTTTGCTCTACAACCTAGTTGAACTGGGGAACTGATACTCCTTCCTAAAGGTAAGCCCCTCATTGGCTTTAAATATATATTGATTGTTAATTGTTAAAATGGGTCCAGATGTAACTTCAAATTGATCACTTAAAGCATGAATCATGGTCAAGGGTCACACTCAAATTTCTGGATTTGATTAACCGGATAAATATCCGCCAATGACTAAAATAGCCTTCGTCTAAATCTTTTTTTTGGATATGAGTGCCATCTTCAAATATATCTTTCATAAACCTGATACCAATAATGTCTTTCTTTATGGGGAGTTACAGGAGGAACATATATGATATGGAGCAATTGTCAGGCTTTGTCAATAAGGGGGATCCTTTGGTTTGGTAACTTTAGCATTGTGGTGCAGCAGTTTGTTCTGAATTGCAATGAAACGCATCACTGAGTTTTACGTTCGAAAGTCATCTCACTTCTCATCTAAGCACACATTTTGTTGTTGATGTTGATCACATTGTTATCATAGGAAGGTATTGCCATGGCATTTATCCACTAAAAATACTTTTAGATATTATCATTTTCATGAACTTCGGACTGAAGACTTAGGCAAACTCTGGTATTTCTTGGAAACAAAATTTGCTTAATCATAGGTTCACATTGCTATTTATCTACTTAGACATATAAAAAGAGATGGGCAAGTTGAATGCCAAACCTAATCCTAATTTTTACCTACTCATTGGCTATGAACTGTTGTTAGTCTTAGAATATGGGCCCTAACTCAACGCTAGAAAACAGCCTTGTGAAGTGAGTATTTCCCAAGCCTTATAATATAAGAAATGTTTAAACATATCTCTATTCGATAGAAATAACACACCATATCAATCTAATATCATATTATTCGAAGAATCTCCATTTTCTTTTACTTCTCGCTCAAATCCTAAATTTTATCATTGTACCAAAGTGATAGCATCGTAGGGTAAAACGGTCACTACACTCTTCCAATGTAAAGTTCCCAACTATTAAATTAATTTGTTTTGTATCCTATGTTTTCGCTATGTTGTAGATTCTAATTGTTGTCCCACTTTTTTTTGGTAACTTCATGAACCCTCGCCGGAATGTCCAACTTTATTACAAAAAAATTCCCTTGACCAGGTTCACACTGATTCCAGTAAAGTACGTGCGGATGCAGTTGCAGTTTCTCCCTTTTCTTTTCACTTTTCATAAACAGACTTCACAATCATGTCCAAAGGCCGCCATTTGCTCCAAGGGTGGAAAATCATTCAACAAAACATTCTACAAGACCATAACAATAATACCAGAAACAATATCTATCTAAGCTTCAGTTTTAGAAATGTTGGTTCCACATCAAATAGAATATATAAGCTCATAAATGGGAACAAAAGAACAAAGTTAAAATTTGTTAAATAACAAACTTTCCAGCAAATACATACTTGAGCTTTGCCACTGGGTTCTCCACCACAGCATAATCGAATAAAATGCCAACAAGAGAGCAGTTCCGGCCATTATTACAGCCAAACCAATCAGGTCTCGATCCAATACTACAACCAACCAGGAGCCCCAAATGATAAGCACCATAATTGGAGAGACAACAACAAACCATGCGAAAAGATTCAGGAAACCACAGAGCAAATGGAGTTGAGGACCTTGCAAGATATTTGGCCATTTGCGAGCAAAGATCCAGCTGGACATACAAATTACAAACAAATAAAAACAGATATATGTAAGGAATCCCAATCAATGTTAATAAATCAGAGTACTTTAATTGCTTCATTAAAGCGGCACACAACAACTGGGATTTCTTCCCAGATCATTATATTTTACAAGACAACGAGGGTTGGTCAAGCAAAACTTAGATAGTTTGTTTTTGGAAGGTGGTAAAGAGTACAAGAGTAACAATATTTGCCATGTTTAATAATTCTGTTGCTATCACAAAGGGTGCAAATAATATTTTGAAAATAAAAGATGTTAAATTTAATCATATTAAAATTAAGCAATTTTCTTTAAGAATGTTCTTTTTTATTTTCAATCCACGATGTGGCATGGGACAGGATGCTGGTCAATAAAGAGCCAAAGGCTCAATATAAAAGATTTAGGAAATGAGAATGATATGATGCATATTTGTCAATAGAGCACTATAGCAAAGCAGCGTGGCCAGTGGCTGCTACTGGAAGTTTGTGGCGTACAAGTTTGTGGTAGCAGCTGTAGAGCCAACTATAGCGGCCAAATTTGTGGTCGTTTGCACCATAGAGTCGCTAAATGAGAGGAAAATTTTAAAAAATAAAAAAATGAACACTTTTTATTAGCCATTTCTTAAAGTTTTAAATTTAATGTTTAGTTACTTTAAGCCTTAAATGTGTAAACTTGTATGTTTTCTTGACTTTTTTTTCGGTATTGACTTCTATATTGTTTAAGATCAATGACTTTTTACTGTTATTTATGACTATTTATGATTATTTCATGAATTTTTTGTACTACTTGCATTTTTTAGCATTTATATGTAAATAAACTATTAATTATAACTACTATTTGATTGATATATATATATAGAAAAAAATCAGAATAACGGTCATCCCACAATGTGCTATCGGTCAGCCACGGCGCCCCGCTAACCAGGATTGATAACTACGATATGATGATGGCTGAGCAGATACATGAGACAAGATAAGATGGATCAGGCATGAATGCAGCAGAGAAAGGGGGAACACCTATAGTAGAAAATATGATGAAATTCGGCCTTAGTTGATTTGAGCATGTGTAAACTGTAAAGAATACCAACCAAAACAACCAATAAGGAGAGTATATTATATATAAAGGATAGTCAAATAGTTAGATTCAGAGAAACACCATGAAAAACAATAGTTCCAACCATTCAAAAGGATTTATAACTGCATAGGTTGTCAGTATACATGATTTACAATGGGACATCACGGTGTAGTTCAATTCATGTAGCTGATCCCACCTAGTGAGACAAACTGTTGTTATTCCTGGTTTTTTTTCTTTAATGCTATTGGCATCTTAGACAAAAAAAAATTATCTTTCTTTCTAATAATAGCAAAAAATTTACTATTAATAAATAAAAACGTGTGCATATTTAGTAATTTCATGGGTTATTCTTTTATGGGACATTCTTTTATTTATAGATTTATAGGTTCTTTAAGAGTGTTCCTAGGTCAAACTTGCAATGAGATTGCATTGTTTGTCAAAGGACCAACTCTCCAGAGTTCGTGCCATCAGAGAAGGCTTGTGAATGGTATTATATCTAACACACTCTCAAAATAGAGCCTTGGCTTGAAGCATATATAATGCTTAGGCTCACTTTACCTTGTGCTTAAATTTTCAAGAACCAGACTCCCAAAAGTTTATACGATTAGGTGTAAGCTCATAAACGGTTTTATATCGTTTATTTCATTTGTCAATGCTACTACTGATCAAAAAAAATTGTCGATACTACTTTCTTTTACTGATGTACTTCTGTGGCCTCTTCACTCCCTTTTAGGAGACAAATGAAAGAAAAAGTTTGGATAAAATTCTGAATGGAGGAGAGACAACAAGGATGGAGAAAGACCTTATAGAGGAACTTTATACCCACCCAATGAGCCTCCAAAAACCCGATAAAACAAGAACCACTGCTGACCTCTATAGGATGCAATGGAATGAAAGACATGTATCATTGAGAAATAAATTTTCAAAAACTCAAATGAGTCACATCACAGCCAGCCAAATACACATTTATTACATTTTTGACAATAACTAGTTCACAACATAAAAAATTGTAAATGGCATTCCGTTTTTTGATGTAATAATTAACGCAAATTACATCTATGGACCAAAAGATGTGTGTAATCTCAAATTTATGATGTTTCGTTAATTGTAAAGTTAGGTTATTATTTCTGCATACCATTGTTACTAAAGATTTCAACAGCGATAATAAAATTATAAAATTAAAACAAGTTTCTTAGGGCTTTCAATAATGCAAATCAGATAAACTTTTTTTACAAAGAAAAAAAGGCAAATTTGGTTAAGCATCTAACTTAGTACAAGGCATTGATAGCTGCAAATGATGTCCATAAATATATCGCATAGAAAGTTAAGGATAGGCTGCTGCTCATCTTACACATTTGGCATCAATCCGTCGGTGATACCCGTATATCAACCCTAGCAGGAACGGCTATGCATCTCTATGTGGAACCTCAAAAATTTATGTAAAGAGAAGCATAAAGAAAAAGACAGCCAAGGCTTAGGATCAGGATAGTAATTTCCCATGAACATAAATTTCGACAATCACCTCACGCTTGAAAAGGGCATAAAAAAGTTATACCTCACGGCTCACGTGCTGTTAGAAAATGGCGTGAAACTGTTATACCTAACAGAATACTAGAAATTAAAGAAAGTACCCTGAACATTTACACGAGCACGAAACCGTTATACCTAACCGAATACTAAAAAATTGGAGCAAGTGCCCAAACAATTTACACTACCTTCCCAAATAATGTACAGTTAAACAACAACGTAGCGAGTGCATTTTACTAATTACATCGCATTCAGTGTACACAGCAGCCAATGCAATTAAAATTAAACTATTCCAAAGCAAGTATCCACTTAATTAACACCCACATAACACAATTCAAAAGCATTTGCAGTGTATTATAACGATTCAACCTTAAACTAACAATCAAACAAAATCATCAAGTCCTTGGGGGGTAAAAGAAACAAAGAATTAAGAAAAACTCAAAGATGTTACCTGTAAATTCGCCATGGCCTCCAATTAACAGCCCATAGTATAGAAAAAGAAGACAAGCCCAAAACCGAGAAGAGGGACCCACAAATCGCACAAGCAAGGAGAAGTCCACGGTCACCCCTTTCTTCCATGCTTTTCCGTCCTCTCAAATAAAACGCATGCACCTGATTACAACCCACAAACAATGATGATGATGATGAAGATGCATGTGAAAGAAGAGTGAGTTGATGAATGTAGAACCTACTTGAGTGTTTCAGAGTGAAATGGCAGCAGCATGATGGTGGAATTCAGCTGAAATGGGAAGTTAGGGTTTGAGAGTGAAGGTTAAGGGGAAGTTAGGGTTAACAGTAAAAAAGAGATAATTGATTTGAAGAAGAAGAAGAAGAAGAAGAAGGGTTTGTGATTGAGAGTGAATTTGTTTTTGTTGAATCTCCTTTCTTACACTGGGAATGTTTTTCGGTGTTTGTTGAGTGAGAAAAGATTAAAACCCTACTCTGTGTTTCTGTGTTCCCCTTCAACACTCAGCTCCGCTACTATATCAAGTAAACAATAAAAAAATTGTAAAAATTATCTTTTTCTTCCTCTCTCTTTCTTTTAAGGTAGGAGAGAGAATGAAGCAGTAGCAAGCATTTATAAAAGACAAATATGCTAGAAAAAAGGTTCATTGTTTATTATTATTATTATTAGAAGTAGTATTAAAATTTAAAATTTAATATTTTACTTGTACAAAGTCACGTGCTTAGTAAGTTTTTTTTGGTAATTTTGAACTATTATTCGTTTTTTTTTTACAAATGAATTCTTATTTGTTCCTAATCGTGTTTAGTAAGTTTACAAAAATACTTAAGCTTGTATTATTAAAAAAGTAAATACCTAAGTCTATGTATGTTTGAGAGTGTCATTTCCCTGACAATATACATTAATGTCATTTTTGTCGTAAAAAAGAAGTCACATTGTAACTTCTTATTAATGTAAGATCTAAATGTGAAAATTAATTTTATTAAAACCGACCTGGTGATCGACTCGATCAGGTCATTGGGTCGATGGGTCGATGCGTCAATGGTCGGACCGAATGGTCACTGGTTGGCCCGCATGACCCGTAACACTACTAAAATCTTATAAAAATAGGCATACTGTGTGCAAATTCACACATTATAGAGCTATGAATTTTTTTTCATATCTTAAAAATGCCCAAAATAATATTTTTTAATTTTGTTTTTAATTTCATAGCCTAAGATAGACATTCATACATAAGTTTTAAAAATATATACTTTAATATAACATTTCAAGAATTTGAAATATATATTTTAAGATTTTATTAAATAATTTTGTTTAAAAATATTTGTGTCAACAATTTTTTTTGTTTAGAAATATATTTTTTAAGATGTTTGTGTCAAGTGTCAACACTTAAGCTACAATTGAGGATTAACTCAAAATAAAGCATTTTGTCAGATTTTTTTCCGATGACGATAAAGCATTAATATATTTAATCAACAATCATCACAAAATGTGGCAATAGCCCAGTGGTAAGATGCGCATGGAACATGGACACTGGCCTGGGTTCGATTCTCTCAGGCTATATTTTTAATATAAATAACTAACGGACAACCGTTACGGGTCGGTTTATCCGGGTGGATCACCTGTTTGGGTAGGACCCGACAGTGTCGTGCCGGCCCACACCGGCCAATTGCATATGCGGCCTAATACCTAACCCGAATTGGTCTGCTCACCGGGTTGCGGGCCAACCGGTCCGACCGACCGGGTTGGACAACACTGGTGAAAATAAGGTTTTGTTTTAGAGACTCTAAAATCGTGCACAATGGTGCTTATGTTGCAATTTCACATAAGCTACAAAACCAAATTTCGATTTAGATCATGGGAAATTTACTTAGACCGGATGCAAGTGGTTATGCGATCCATCTAAAGGAGTAAGTTTAGTTGTTACTTGTCATTGATTCCTAACAATAAATAGTTTATGGTTGAGTTTTACTTACCTCTCAATCAACCATTTTGTTTAGAGGTGTCTTTCAATGAATAGAAATCAATGTGAATAATCCGTAAGACCTAACTCAATTGGCAAATGCCGAAGTTGTTAGACTGAATATCATGTCCCGGGTTCGAACCCGAGACCTCACAGTTGTGTGTGTGAGTTTCTAGTGGTATTTGTCACTTCGTCTACAAATCAAAATAAATTTATTAAGTCTCGTTTTTTTTTGGAATATTAAGTCCCATTTTAAAATTTATTTTATGTTGATAAATTTATTGGGCCGACCTTGAAACCAAGCTTACAAGTTACGATCTACATTAAGGGTATTTTTCATCATTGAAAAAAATTGTGGGGGTGTGGTAAACGAACATGTGGGTGTTAATAATAACACCCTTGACGTACTTGCAAAGCTTCCTTAGCTTCATTGGATATTGGATTTTTTTTCTACTCCCACCTTTTCAAGTTTTACCCCCACCAAAAATTTTAATACGAAAATACCCCTGGTAAATTTTGACACAAACGAATCTACGTAGAGGAAAGGAAAGCCGCTTTCTAAAAAAACCAAACGGATCTAGGTAGATCCGTTTAACTTCAAGTTTGCTGGACGGATTTAGGTAGATTTATTTACATTTGTTTCCCTAAAATATTAAAGACGGATGTATCTATCTGCGAGATACATCCGTTTCGAGAAATTGTGCTAGTGGATTTACCTTACCTAACAGGTAGGTAAATCCGCTTTGATAATGTTACTTACGGATTTACCTATCAAGTAGGTAAATCCGCATTATTAAATACCAAAGCGGATTTACATACTTGTTAGGTAAATTCGTTTTGGACTAAACTGAACGGGCACGATTCCACTGCCAATGTTGATCAACGATCAGATTTAGTTCGCCTTGATAACTGTGCCCCAACGGCTATATTTTCAACGGTGTAGATTGAACCGACAATATCAACGGTCGATAATCATTGACGAGTTCTATAAATACTCACTCCCACCCTCATTCTTTCCACACAAAAAATTCACTCTCACTTACTTTTTTCACGCACCCACGCCCTCCAAAATGAACATCTGCCTCGACAATAGGCTCTGCGCTATTCATCATCACGGCTAAATCACCATGAGAGAAAATGGTGTGTTTTTCTGGAGTCCGAAACCAATCTTATGCAGAATCTACCGCGACATGGGGTTCGAAGGTTTGAAGGATAAAGTGTGGGTCAAAGTTCAAGTGATTGGTGACTACCGTGACGTCACTAGTATCACTTATCGCAAACCAGATCTTGGAGAGATGACCGCATTTTCTTCTTGTCCATGAGAATCAAGACTGACGAAGACGTGGCGAACATGTTTCACATCCACGACACGCTTCAGGGGTATAAGTCGTTGGAGCAACTGATACGGATAAGCTAGCAGTTTGAATTTAAAGTTTTAAGTAAAATTAACGATTGAACTAGCTTATAAATATAAAAGTACATTCATAATTAATGGTAACAAACAATAATATTCTTGAATATTCTCATAAATGGTTTTCATTCCAATTACTGCGTGGGATGGAGAAAAAAAAGTTAGTGTTGTCAGAACTTGGTCAAATCGGACGGTTCAAACATTTGAAACGGGAACCACCAAGTTCAATGGCTGGTTCAACTCTATTTGATACGTAGTAGGGTTGAACTGGCCAGCATCGGGTTGGACCGAATTGCACCGCGTCAAACGGTCAAATTACTCGGCTTGAACCGCCTAAATTGTATCTTTTATTTACTTTTTTCTCGAAAAGTTAATGTTTATTAATTTATTTATTAATCACCTGGTTCAATCATGATTGAACCAAGTAAACCAATTAAACTATGATCCGAAAATCTCGCCGATTCAATCTCCGATCCGATTTTAAAAACATCTGTTCCAATAGGCAAAAAATAGGTCCATACCTAAAATTAAGGCTAAAAAGATGGTTGTAGTTGCCCCACACCATTGACAAGTAAGAAACTGCGACTTTATAACATCAAATATATGCTTTTTTCGCAGCTTGCATTGTTACCTTCTAACATTGATTTTTTTTCTTGGACTTTTTTCTCCATTTTTGATTTTCGTAGATACGATACGACCATTCATCACTATATATAACGACAAAATTTTCCAATTTGTCGAATGGAGTCAAAACCATTTTTTTATATTTTATGTAAAAAAACAAAAGTTAACTGCAAAGATTTCCATTTTGTTGAACTATAGTGAATATTGATTCCTTTATCACAGTCTAATGTTTAAAAGTTGTACAAAGATTTGACTCTTAAAGGTCTGTTTGGGAGCTAAAGGGAGAGAGTAAGGAATGCTTAGGAGCGTAGGGAAAGGAAGGGGAGGGAAAACCCTTCCTTTGTTTGGATGTTACAATTTGTCAATGAGAAGGAAAATAGAAGTTTGATTTGTAAATTAATGCTTTTACTATGATAAGGCAAAGGTTGATTCGATTGTTGCCCAGGTGAAGTTCTTATCTTGGTGCTGGTTTATTTATGAGGTGGGTAGTAAGTATTCTTTTATTCCGTCTTTAAGAAAGAATAACGCACTTTCATGTATAAATAAATTGTGACTCCTTCTTTGTGTTTGTGTTTGTGGTTTTGAGCATCTTCCTAGTACTCCTATAAATACAACATTGCTTATAAAAAAAAACTAACACTTTTTAACTTCCGCGTTGCTTATTTTTTGACTATCCAACATTTTTCAACCCTTCCATTTTTTAGGGAGTTCACATAAATTCACTTTTAATGATTTACACTTTATATTGAATCACATTTTATTAAGATTCAATAAGTAATCATATCAGATAAAACCATAAGTAAAAAACACACCTTCAACACATTCACACTTAAATCTTATAAATCAAAATTTGAAAATAAAGGAAAAAATCAATCTCAGAAATTGAAACCAAAATCAACCAAAAATAAACATAGTAAATCTAGAAAATTAGAAAGATATGTGTGTTGTGATTGTGAGGTGTGGAGAAGAGAAAATCACGAACCTGGAAAATGAGAAATCGCAATCGGAGAGAACGATCGAGAGATGGAGCTTTGATGGGAAATCGAGCTTCGCAAGAGAGCCAACGAGAGAGATCGAGGCGATAGAGATGGAGCTTCAATGGAGAGCTTTGAGTGAGGTAAATTTAATTCGTCCTAAGGTTTTCCCTGCCTTGGACTAGGGCGTCATCCTCTCACCTAAAATTTTTGTAACAAAAAAAGTGATAAAATTAAATTACAAAACTAAAATAAAATAAAATAATTATATATATATATATATCGTATGACTTCCCTAAAAATAAAATTCATATGACTAAGTTTTTTGTTCAAACCAATTGCTTTGCTACCACAGAGTGTTTTAACGCTTTCAACAAAAGACTAACTTCTGCTTGTGCTTATGAGCAAATTTTGCACTTGCCATTACCGAACTTGTCACCGGGGAATCAAACTCGTAAGCACTAAGTCAGAGTGTCTCAAAGTAGTTCATGTCACTAAGCCACAATGCTGATTATATAATTTTATAAAGATAGTTTTTATTATTATTTATCTTATTGATTGAAATTTCATATGACTAAATATTAATTAATAGGATAAATGATAATTTTATATAAAATTTTATAACTTGACATTGACTTTTTATTTGACTGAAAAATATATTTTTTGAATTAAAAACTATAAAGTTAATTTTTTTAAACTCGCCATTCACACCCTGTGGTTTTCAGACGACTTTCACCGATTATGTATCAATTTGAGGCCAATTTTCGAACAAACCGTTTTTTTTGATGAACCTAACCGGCTCCCCCGCTACCCGATGGAGCCAGTCGGTTCGGCTCGATTTTCTAAACAATGATCATGAGTTGTGATCTATTATTATCGGTATATAATTATTAAACCAAAAAATAAATATACGCGGGGGCCTACACTTTTTTGGCACCGCATGTTCACAAGGATTTTTTGGTAAACATATGGATTTGCAGGTTGGTGAAAGCGATTGATTGAAGAAATGTGTGGTGGTGGAACCAACCGGACCACTTTTCCAAAAGGTTGATATGCAAAAACAAAACTTCTGTCACCCACTCACATGCAATACAATCCCTTTTCTCGAGAATCTAATCTTTTTTCTCATTTTACCTTCACATTTGCCCTTGATACTTGATAGTACCATATATTATTATTTGAAATTGTGAAATAAGATCAGTAACTCTTTCTAAGAATAAGGTTGTCGTTCTAGTAAAATCACAAAAGACTAGCTCCAATGCAATTGACAAACACTCCCATAGGAAGTAGTGAAGAAACTAATAAAATACAAGGATGTTATAAAGGCCTGTTTCTTTATGCTTTTGAGAAACTTGACCATACTTCACCACTACTTGATTACATTGAGAGAATCTTTTCATTTTCAACAATATAAAAGAAAAAAAAAACAGTCAAAACTTTCCACTACAGAAAAAAGGGTATACAAGGATTGAAGAAGAGAAGAGTTTTATAACACTACTAAGATTGAATAATACAAAGAGAGGCTACACAACTTTTTTTTCAATTTCTTTTAGCTCATCTCTTCTTTTAACTTCATTGACAATTAGGATTTTTACCAGGTCCTCCATAGTAAAAATAATGTCCCCAATCAGAATTACTTCCTGTTTGAACATCATAACAATTTGATTGTTCAGTGAAGGTGCCAAGATCTTTAGGAGCTTTGAGATTATTGGAACTATCAACCACTTGAATATTTCTGAAGTAACTTGCTTTGCTAAATCCTTCTTCAGGAAAACGACCACTACCCATTTGAGTTGAAGTGTGTTGACCATCTGGTTCTGAGTTGACTATTTCTCCTCCCCATTCAATCATTGAAGCACTGTCTGCTAAGTATGAGAATAGGAAAGATGGCCAATATCCTAATACAAGTCCATTCCCAAATTGCATCCACCAGTGCCCTTGTTTTGGATCCTACAAAGTGAAGAAAAAAAAAAGTTAACCAAGTAATACCAAACAGAGTTGGTCGAGGCAGGCTCAGGCCTCAAGTTCGAGTCTTGAGTGTGGCAAAAACTTCTGTGGTTACTGCTGACCGGTAAAACGGTAACAAAAAAGAGTATTTTGCTTCTAATTCTAGAGGTTAACTTGGATTCTAAAAGGCATAAAGATAAAAATACTAGTGGTCTACAAAGAAAAAATGAGCTATTCTTCAATAACCATTGGCTATTGGGGTACATGTTATGATCAAGAGAATTTAGGAATAGATTCCTAGAATATGTGCAACAAAGAAGAATCTAACTATGCTTCTATTGCAACCCAAATATGCTTTCAATACCAAGTGAAAAAGGTTTTCAGTACAAGGTTAATAAGTGAAGACATGAAAAATTTGTGATTCTCATTGTGTCTCTGAATCTTCCATGTGTCATACTTCATACCAATGGGAGAAGATGATATGTTTCAAAGAATGCAACTATTTGGGACATCACAATGGTCCACACCAAACACAATGTTGGAAAGATGCTGAGACACTTGTGGTGCTTACAGGCTGGTTTATTTATTGAAAACCTCTATAGTACCAACACTTCATGTTGAAGATGTATCCGATTTGTCAAATTAAAATGGGTGTCTAGGTGTCCATGTCAGTGTCGTGTCCGATGTCTGTGTTTGTGCTTCATAGTTGAAAACTAATAATGCAAGTTGGGATTCTGTTATACCTTCCAGATAAGAATACTGATATCATACTGGGAGTTTCGGAATGAGGAAATCGGAGAAATGCTTGCACCCATTGCTATTTCACTATTGACCTGGATAAATCCTGAGCAAAGAAGATTGTAGCAGCCAGTAGCTTGATATGCATCAGTCTGCAACATCCCGAAAATGAGTTTAAAAAAAAGGAGTACTCTTAAACTTACAAAACAATCAGAACAAAAAACGAAAACGCTTAGGAGAATATAGAAGCTCACCGTCCAGTAGGTGAAAAGCCGCGTGTTGTTATCACCATATAAATCTGGACTAACCTGTTAATCATGCACATACAAACATTAGAATTTGCAAGAAAAACAAGGATTTCGATATCAAAATCAGATGCTCGGTTTCAAGATTCTTAGTACCTGCCAGCCAGCTTCAATGCTGTTAAGATCTTGACCAAAAGTGCCTCCTAATATCCAAAGCTGAGATAAACTGAACTCATTAGCCTGTTGTATCTTTGGTTCCCAAACATTAATAGTAGCTTTCGCTCCATAGTACTTATCTCCTTCAACATATGCTATTGCATGCTGATAAAATAAAACAAATACAAACACAGACAACAAAATTAACCATCAGAAGAAACAAGAAAAGCTTTGTAACACTAAACCTCAACAAGGCACTCAGAACTTTTGTAGTACAAACACTTCAGGTTGAAGACATGTCTAGTGTCCGTTAGGTGTAACGACACTTCGATTACTTGCATTTTTCAAATTAAAACCCGTGTCTACGTGTCTCTCTTTGTGTCGTGTCCGTTTCTTAATAGCTCGGAACAATTTATTACCTGATGACCACTCTGGTTAATTAGATCAGGTTCTGCTGATCTTGGTTTAGGGATTGACTTATGCTTCTTCCTTCCATATCTTTTGACTGAACTTGCTCTCAGAACATCTTCTTCCTTTGTTCTTCTGATAGGTATTGTGTCAGCAGGACATCTACCATTAGAATGCCATAGTTGAGTAATGGGAGTAGTTGTTTGTTCTTTGTTTTCAGTTAACTTGTTCTCATCAAAAAGTCCTTCAGGATGGAAATTTGGTCTCATCTAATTAATCAAAAGCATAAAAATAGAGTTAAAAAAAAACTCATCAAAAATGGGAATAGAGAGGAACAGAAATATTAGATCTTAAATGAAGAAAATGGACCTGGATTTTGTGATCTTTGAGAAAAGGATGGTCAAAAGCTGGCTGCTTAGACACAGGAATGCAATCTATTGTATCCCCATCTGGACTCTGCAACATTAACAGATCATTTCATGTCATTACCATCTGAAAAACTATATAAATAAACAAAATTGAAAGTAAAGACCAATCTTTTTAGTATCTTTCTACTTTATAAAAAAAAAATCAGTAACTGAATAAAAATAAGGAAAATAAAAGCAAATCATTACTCAATTTTTTCTTACAGTACTTTCTCATTACAGCTTGAAAATGCCAATCAATAATCACATCAATAGGGCTATGTAGGTAAGAAAAATAAAGAAAAAATCAAATGGCTTATGAAATCAGAACATGAACACAAAAGATCTACATTTTATAAAACAACAAAGAGAAAATAAATGACACAAAACTTTGAAACAAGGAATCAAAAACCAGCAAAAACATGCCAAAGAGGGTCATTTGATTTTTAAGTAAAAAACATTTGAAAGATACAGAACCATTCCTGGAGCAAACAGAGAATGGATAAGATTTTTCCAAAAAAGAAGATATTTTTCCCCAAAAAAAGGCTATTTTTTAAAAGAAGAAATAGAAAATGGGGTAGATGTGGAAAAACTTAAAAAAACAAAAAAGAGAAAGTAAAAAGATGAACCTGAATGGTCTTCACAGGAGGCTTGTTCAAACGATTCAAATGTTTGTTAACTTCAAATTTCTGCCTTGAAGAACCAAGCCTAGTTGCAGAAGAGAATGGGATCAAAAGACCCCATAAACACAAAACAAAGAGAAGAAGAATACCACCACAACCCATAACAACAACAACAACAACAACAAACTATGAAAATGAAACCCTTCTTCAACCACAGAAAAAGAAGAAACCCAAACCCAAACCCAAACCCAATGGGGACTCTCTCTCACTCCCTAAGCCACTCACTGCTTTACCTTGCTTTGAAGGGGGGATCCCATTCTAAGCATACACACCCTCTTTTGTTTTCTTACTTTTCTTAAAATAAAATAGTATGACTTTTCAAAAAAAAATTCTTTTGTCTACTTTTTTTCTACTTTCCCCATCATCACATCACATTAAATTAATTAATTAATGAAAAAACAGTCACTTTCTAGGTTTCTCCTCTTTCTTGTCATTTTCCCCTATCCTTTTTTCTCTTACTTCACCTTCTTCGGTTACTATTTTGAAATGTTTTATTTATTATGGGTTTTTTTAGGAAAAAAATTAATTAATGTGGAGATATAGATACTTGTACTATCTGCATGCACGAGGGGGGAACCCAAAAGCATGGGAAAAGAGTAATAATAAAATTTTTAAAAAAATTGCGTTCCTCTGTTTGGGGTCTATATGGTTTTGTTTGGTAAAAATTGTAACAACACAGTGAGATAATTGGTAGATACTTAGTTTTTAGTTTCGAAATTAGCCAACACCTTACCAACTGAGTCAACCTTCATTGGCTATTATTATTACTAAACAAAAAGATTATATAGTTGTAATATTTTATTTTTTTTCCAAATCTAATGTTATATATTGTTTTGATTAAGATAAGTTTATGGTGAATATATATATATATATATATATTCTTATGTTTATGTTTGAAAGTGATTTTGATATTTGAAAAAATTTCTTAATTGAAAACAGAATTTGGTTTTGGTTTTTGATATTTTTAAAACTCAAAACATAAACTAGTTTTAGTTTTTGAAAATTTCAAAACAAAAAATAGAAAGCCCTCCGAACGGGGCCTTAGTTATTTGGTTTTGAGTTTGATCCCTAACTATTGTGTATGTAATAGATTTTTGATACTTCGAATTATTAGTATTCACAATTGCGTGCATGCGTGAAGGATATATTAGTTTACCAAAAAAGGAAAAAAATTGCATCAGGATTAGTTAGCGATAGTAGATAAATTAGTTTATAGTGAATGGCCTAATAACGGAGAGTTGATAGCAGATAAGTAAGCGAAAAATGAATTTAAACTCTTTGGTAAAGTTAGCAGATGAACTAGCTTATATAAATATAAAATGACTTAACCAAGGTGCTTTGAGTTTGTCAGATTCATCCTTTTCGGTTTTAGTATTATTGAATTTCTAGTCTTCTCGATTTATTCTACCAATTTAAATGAATGAATATATTTTTTAGAAAAAAATGATTACAAATAGTTAATCTCAGTTATAAGCTAGCTCACTAACATTGCCAAACAAAGTCGATATGTGCATCATGTTTTTCCAAACGCTAATTGAAATTGTGTTTGAGCTTATAACTTATGACGTTTTATTTTTCCTCCCATCAAATGAACATATATTCTCTTTCATTTGTAAACACAAATTACAAATATTTATTGCTTCTGTTTATATTTATAAATTTGTTCAATCGTTAATTTTACCAAACATTTTAAATTTATGTTGTTAGTTTATCCACTATCAGCTTATAGGGGTGGGAATAGGCTAGATCGACCAATATGAGGCTATAATCCAGGCTACATTAGTCCCAAGCCAGACTTTTTAAAAAATCTCTACTTAGCTAAAAAGGTATGTTACACGCTTCCAAAAAATAGATTTCTAACCCTATCGGGCTAGTCTATTTAAGTAAGTATAATTAATATTTTTTACCGCTACTACTAATATTATTATATTAATATTGTGTTTTGTGTTAAATCCTAAACTTGCTTACACTTTCTGTTAACTAAAACACATTGACCTACATAAATTTCCCACAAATTTAATGTAGTTTTATAAAATTAAGTTAAATAAGATGTCGTATGTTAGATCTCAAACTAGAATTTAATCTCATTGACACATTAACTTGTTAGTTTAATTACAAAAGTCTACATCACTCATAGGTTGTAGACTTTTGTAAAAATATTGGTGAAATAGGCTTTTAAACAAATTTTCAGACTTTCACAAAGACCAGATCAGATCTCAAAACTATGCGAGATGTTAGACATTCAATATATCAAAATTATAAAAACATGTTGGTGTTTTTTTTTCTTTTGTTGGTTTTATCCTTGATTTTTTTTAGCCAGCAAACATGTCTAATCTCAAATTAAAATTAAACACATTTGAAAATACCTTTAAATGTTTTGACATATCAAGTGATAACTTTTTCATCTAAAAGCGTTTGGTTAAGATGGTTCAAATCTCTTTCAACTTAATCGAACGTCTTAGGTTCGAATAAACTTTTGATTGAGAGTTTTACCATCTATTGTAATCATCTCATAGCTCAATGAATTAATCTCTGCCGTTGCAAGTAAATATCGGTTTATTAAAAGAAGCTGGGAATCATCATAATCACTATTTACCATAATTTTGATAGATAGACAGTAGATATTTGAAATCAAAAAAGTGTGATATAAGTACCCGTTACAAATTTACCATTTTATTATGTATCCTCCACTCCATATTATTAGTTTTCACCGTTCTATTTCTATACTCCTAGTCTTAAGTCTCCTACTCCTACACCTTCTTATCAATCAACGACTCATCATTTGAGTAAATAATTAGTAAGTGGGGTCCATTTTATGAGTGAAAAAAATAATGATGGTTGATTAATATTTAATCATTCACAAGAGAATCCAATGAATATATTTATCTTGACGATAATGCTCTGCTCTGCATGCACATTACACAATTGAATTGACTATCCTCAGCTCAGAGAATCAACTTAGCAACTTGGCGTCTCATCCACGAACATGCGTTTCCATTAGTATTTTATTTACTGTGCTAATCTAAAGACAAAGATTCCTTTATTCCAATTCTAAAATATGTTTTACTTTTTCTTGAATCACATTCCATTATTTTCTTTTTATGGGAATCTTAGTATAATTAATAGGATTGACTAAATAAAACTTATCAAGAAAATAAGTATCATCTGGATTTGCACATAACAAGTGACTTGGACAGAATATCAAATTGATGTAAGGTGGAATCAGTGGCGGACCTACGTTTGGGTTAGGGGTTCAAGTGAACCAATCCATTGAAAAAATAAAATTAGCACTGATACCCTAGAGAAAAATATTTTTGCATCCCTTGAAAAATATATTTTGCACCTAAGTTCTTAGTTTTGCACAAAAGTTCCTAATTTTGCATCACTCTAATGCACCACACTCACACTCTTATATTTTATTTTAAAAAAGATTTTCTATCTCTCTATCTCCTTGGATCCGTCCTTGTTCTTGTTATCCTAATTTTGAATCTGTTAGTACTATTTAATTGGTAATTTGTGTTAGTGCTATTTAATTAATTTGTATTTTGTTTTAGTGGTATTTAATTTGTATTTCGGAACTTATTAGTGCTATTTAATTTGTGTTGGTTTAGTGCAACACAAGTTGAACCTGATAAAGGCTTCTTTTGAAGCTAACACTAGTTTTGCTTGTTGCAACAGCAACTGTAGAAAGAGCTTTCTCTGCTATGAATATTGTGAAGAATAGGTTTCGTAATCGGATGTGGATACATAGATGAACGACTGTTTGATGACATACATTGAGAGTGATGTATTCAATAGAGCTTATTATTCAACGATTTCAGAATACGAAATCACGTAGAAGACAATTATGAAATGTATAATTTATTTATTTAAATATTTTATAGTGTTTTTAATTACATTTTTAGCAAATTTGTGTATTTAAAAAATTTGACACCCCTAAATCCGGGGTCCTGGGTTCGCCACTGGGTGGAATAGTATGGGTTCGTTTGTTTTTATATTTATAGCTTGAAAAGAAAAAGTATATAATATTCAAATTTGCAAGGTGCCTTTTTTCCAACAAATTAAGTGGTGCCTTAATAATCATATACTGTGTTGTGTGCATCAGAGCACAATTTTGGATCATCAATTTGCAGCCCCACTCGCATTCCAAAATTATTGTTCGAGGCTTTGTTGAGTATCAACATAATATCTTAACGTTTTCAACAAAAGACTAATATCTGCTTGTGTTTAAAATCAAATTTCATATTAGCCAACACTGAGTATATCCATCGTGGAAATCAAACCTAAGACCACCGAGTCGACATTCCATATCGCAGAGTTTATTAAGCTACTGAACCAACAATGTTTGTTCTCGTCAATTCTAAATCTAGGGTTGTAAATAGATATTTTAGTTTAATTCATTATTGAAGTAGAAATTTTAAATAGAAGTGTAATTTAAAAATAGACTTCAATTTTTTTGGTAAACTAAATGGTGATGACTAAGGTACTACTCTGAGGGGCTTGAAGTGACATGAGTATGATTCATCTCCAAGTAATTAATTTTTTGCCAAAATTCGAGCAATACAAAACTCTCAAATTTTGAGGAAATCGCGCTTTTTATTGGGCCAACCCTTTTGCCTAGATCCCAATTTTTCAAATAACATGATATCTAATCCTGTGTTTAGTGTTGAGGTTGAGCCAAACTTGGTTTAGTTTGACTCAAATTTATAATAATTGGTTCAACTCGAAACTTGAACCGATTCGACGTAAATTGTTTTACAACTCGTTAACAGTTTAATTTAGTTGGTTACCTTAAATCGCATGAACTAATAGTCAGAATAAAAGTATATATTTCAACCTGAACTTGATTAAGCTCTTCCATGCTACCGACAATTCATTAATAGGGAACTAGATCAACCAGAGGAGTACACTGGGTTACTTTCATCCATTGTTCTAACACTTGGGAGGATTAGGTTAGTACTCGGGGCGGAGGGAGGTTGAGGCCTCTATAGGCTCTAGTCAACCCCCCACCCCCCCTCGCCACGCCGCGGTTTTAAAATAACTAATTAAACAACAATATAATATAAATTTGTATAGGAATATTAAGTGGGATAGTTATGCATCGCTCAATAAATGAACTAAATAAAAAGTATATAAAAAACTGTATCCATTAGCCAATCACATAGAGGTTTTAGGTATAAATGTAGTTTAAGCCTCTTATTGTATCGAGTTGATGCTAACACGACCGGTCATACAGAGTTGATCCGGTTCAATTGTATGATCGATCTGCTCTGTGGCCAGAGACGGATCTAGGTGATAGTAATTGGGGGCACTTGCCCCACTTGACCCATATGTGTAACCAGGCGTCTTTCAGGATTCAATAAGTATGATCCCAATAGGCAAAGGTGAATAAAAATCCATTTTAATCCCCGACAATTTATTTATGCAACAAATTGGTTCTTGTTAATTTTTTAGGAAAAATTAACCCATTACATTTTAAAATGAGCGACAAATTAATCCTTAAGTGCACGTTGTTGTTAATTGAGAGGTCATTATCTCATGTTCACAGGGTGAAATCACATAGGTTTCGTCATGTTCCATAGTGGTTACTGCGTGACACAGTTGAATGAAAGAAAGTGAAAAAGTTATACAGTACACTACTTTTACTAAAGCAAAGTACCAGTACACATGAGGGGCAAAATAGGAAAGCCAGATCCCTCGCACAGTCACACTCTCTAAACCACCCCCGGACACCGTCCCTTCCGCCGTACCGGCAACCCAATATGCAGCCAACCCTCCCACATCTCCTCCCTCTTTCTGTCGTAGACGACATCGCCTAGAACAACGCAACTGACCTCAGCATCGTCGTCTATCTCCCCTTCTCAACCATAACCAAAATCTCCTCTGATTTCGGATCTAGTTCCTCTTTTCTCTGAATCTATTTTGGATTTTATTATGTCTCTCTGTTTGGTAGAGGATTCGCGACAGTGACGGCGATAACAGGCTAAATATTGAGGAGAGGAAACTAGTGGTGGTGTGGGCCATCGGGGAGAACGACCGCCGCGAAGATACGGTGGCGGTCTAGGAAGGAGAGTTTGGGGGAAGAGGTGAGAAAAAGTCGTAAGACAATTATACCCACAGCACAGATTTTTAATCTAGACCGTTAACCGGAAAACTTAAAAATCTAACGGTGGTATTAATGTTATGCATCTGATACACTATTTTTTTCTAGTGTACAGCAGAGTTAGAAACTTAGAATCATGTCATCGAGGAATCTTTCAGAAGTGAACGTGCATCATTGACCCTACACGTATACAGTTACCCCACAGCGTCAGAAGCAAAGGCGCCCGTGAGCGTCACCGAATCAATTATAGAGGTTCGATACGAGGCAGTCAATTTGAATGGCAATTAAAATGGAAATTACGCAACGGTTAAAATCTCGAAACTCGAAATTTTCAGAAGGAATCCAATAATGTGATCATTGACTGGACTATATTTTTCCTTTTTTCCTGAAAAGGTAAAATCTTCCGCATTGTCAATTTTGTCATTCACTAAACATGTGATTTTTTTTATAATGCCTTTTTTTGTAATTTTTCACTTAATTACATTTTTTTACCTTTTTTTTTATGAGGGAAATGGGCCTAGGCCCAGCGAGGAAGGGGAACTACAAAAGCACCCCACCCAGCCCAACTACATCAGAGTTGAGGATTGGGTTTAAAAATTCTGGGGGATGGTAAAAAATAATACAACCCAAAATTAAATGAGAACCATGTAATGCTAACATATCAGCCACACGGTTGAACAGTCTATCAGTCTTCTTCCACAGTAACTCTGTCTCGTGATCACCAATATTCCTGATCTCTTCAATTATTGACCCAAAGGGGTGGTTGCCAGAATTAACAGAGGAGAGTAACTCCACTACCAACTCCGAATCTGTTTCAACCTCCACCTTCTTGAACCCACGACTTATAGCAATACGAAGACCATGAAGAATGCCTAGTAATTCAGTTTCCAGAACAGAGCTAGTTGACAAATTGACAGAGAAAGCAAAGATAAATTCACCGGCGCTGTTTCGAAGAATCCCACCGCAACCCGCCGTGTTACCATGATTCGACACCGAGCCATCGGAATTGAGCTTCCAGAAGTCTTGCGAAGGGGGACGCCAACACCACTGAGCAGGATCTAAAGAAACAGAGCGCAGGTTGTTGACAATTTGCTTGTTGCAAGAAAGGGTTGACTCTACCTGATGAGTGATTCTAGCCATAGAAGTTTGCGTTGAAGTAGCTTGTTGAGAGAAGATCCAATTGTTGCGATTTCTCCACATCTGATCTATGGCCACACCGAAGACAATTGACCAGGTATTCTGCTTCTCCAAGTTGGATTTTAACCAATGTTTCCAATTTGAGTTGCTGAAAAATTGATTAGGTTTCTCATAATTCAAACAGCTCCAAATACTGAGGCAATTGCAGCAATCTCTGAACCTGTGCAAGAGAGATTCTTCAGCAATTCCGCAAACAGAGCAAAGGGAATTGTTGGACATATGTCTTCTAGTTCTCTCTAAGTTCGTGAGCAGAACTCCATGAGCCAACTTCCACATAAAGGTACGAATTCGTTCTGGACCCTTCCACTTCCATATGAGGTTGAAATTAGGATCAGAGTTCTGATTTAACCACCCCGAGAGGGATTGGTAGGCAGATTTAGCGGAGAAACTCCCATCCGGAGTTATTCCCCAAACAAATTGGTCATCTCCATTGAGAGCAGATGGAGGATTGATATTGCCTATAATTGAAATAATGTCATTAGGAATATAATTCTCCAACAGGTTCAAGTTCCACAACCCATTACATTGAACAAACCTACTCACAGGAAGTTGAATTTCCATGTCAGTTAGCTCTCTAGTGCAGTAGTTTACTAGAGGTTTACAATTAGGAATCCATTCATCTTTCCAGAACCTAATGTCTTCCCCATTACCTAGTTTCCAAACCAGGTTGTCTCTAAACTTATCCCATTCATGGCTGATCCCCTTCCAAAAATTAGATCCCTGCTTCTTAGCATCTATTTTAGGCATCCCATATCTCCCACATTTGTATTTGTTCCTAATAAGGGATCCCCATAAGGAATCAGAGTTGCTGCAGAAGTTCCATAGACCCTTTTGAATAAAAGCAGAGTTGGCTAATCTTGTAGATCTAAGACCCAACCCTCCATCCTTCCTAGGTAAGCACATCTTTTCCCAACTAAGAAGATGGATTTTCCTGTGGTTGACTTCATCTCCCCAAATGAAGTTTCTGCACAATTTGTCCACTTCATCACAAATTCCCCTAGGTAATTCACAAGCTTGCATGACATAAGCAGGGAGGGCTTGGATAACAGATTTTGCCAGTGTCACACGACCAGCGTAGGATAGAGTTTTAGCCTTCCAAGTGCTGAGCCTCTGATTAACCTTGTCAATAATGAATTTGAAAGTATTTAGGCCAACTCTTTGGTGGAAGATAGGAATACCAAGATATTTCCCCAAATCTTCAGTCATTTGAAAGCCTAACTCCTGGCAAATATCAACTCTAAGGAGCCTAGGAACATTCTTAGAAAAGAATATCCTAGTTTTTTCATGACTAACTTTCTGACCCGAGCAGTTGCAGAACACTTGAAGAATTTGCTGCATAATAGTAGCTTGACTAAGACTAGCCTCCCCAAAGAAAATGAGGTCATCGGCAAAAGCTAAGTGAGAGACTCTAGGACCTCCTCTAATAACCTGGATAGGCTTCCAAGAATCATTATTAACAGCAACTTCAATAGCTTGAAAAAGCCTCTCAATGCACATAACAAACAAGTAAGGGGATATGGGGTCTCCTTGCCTGATGCCTCTCTTGGGAGTGAACTCAGGGAGGGCCTCACCATTCCAAAGAAGTTGCATGGAAGGGGTAGACACACACTGCCAGATAATATCCACAAGTTTTCCAGGGAAACGAATGTCTTCAAGAGAATTCTTGATGAAATCCCAATTTAATCTATCATAGGCCTTCTCAAGGTCTATCTTGATTGCCATCCACCCTTTTTCCCCCCCTTAGATCTCATAGAGTGAAAGATTTCCTGGGCAATAATAATATTATCCTGACTGTGCCTCTTAGGGATAAAAGAACATTGAGCAGGACCAATAATGGAAGACAAACCTCCCCTCATTCTATTGGTGATGATTTTGGTTATGGTTTTATAAACCACATTGCACAAACCAATTGGTCTAAAGTGTTTCATACACTTTACATTTTCAGATTTGGGGATGAGGGCAATGAAGGTGGCATTGATGTCTCTGATCTTCATAGGATTCTCCCAAGCCTCTCTAATTAGATAACAAATAGACTCCCCCACTGTTTCCCACTGTTTGTGATAGAAAATGGCTTGAAAGCCATCAGGCCCAGGGGCTTTGAAAGGCCCTATATTCATAATAGCATCTTTGATTTCCCTCATAGAAAGATCTCTTCCAAGCTCATTCATGTAGTTCTCATTCAGAACAGGGAAGTGGCCTGTTAGAGGGTAAATATCTGTAGGTTCCTCTAAAGAGAATAAATTCTGGAAATAGGCACAAGCAAGATTCTCAAGCTCAAGAGGATCACTAACCCAGTTACCATGATCATCTTGAAGAGTAGAGATATGATTTTTCCTTCTTCTAACTGCAGTGACACCATGGAAATACTTAGTGTTTTTGTCTCCAAACTCAAGCCATTTGGATCTAGATTTTTGGAACCACAGCACTTCTTCCATGGCTAGAACATTCTCATAGGTATTCCAAGTGTCCTTTTGGAGGGTGATGAGTTGAGTACTCCACCCTCTACTAAGCTCCCTGTCAATACTCTGGAGTTTCTTCCTTAGAGCTTTTTTAGTAGCAAACAAGTTACCAAAGGTGTCTTTATTCCACTCTCTAAGCACACCTTGAAGCTCTTTAAGTTGGCCAGGCACATTAGACATATTTCCCCTCCAATTATCTTTGATCAAATTAGTAAAGGAGGGGTGAGTAAGCCAAATAGCTTCAAACCGGAAGGGTCTTCTTCTCCTATTAAGATCTCTTCTAGCATCAAAATTAAGCAAGAGAGGAGAATGGTCTGATTTGAATTTAGGGAGATGGATATTGTCAACTCTTTCAAATCTAAGGCGCCAGTCTATGTTACAAAAGGCTCTATCCAACCTTTTCTTAGTATCACCTCTTTGCCAAGTGAATAAGTCACCTTTGAATCCCAAGTCAAGGAGATCACAACTAGTAATCATATCCTGAAAACCAGCATCATGCACTTGAGCATTTATGAGAGGGGGGCCAACTCTCTCAAAATCATGTAGAGTAGCATTGAAGTCTCCAAGAATTACCCAAGCACCAGTAATATTCGAATGAATCTCTTTGATTACATCCCAAAGAGATTGTCTTCTAGTATAATAGGGGCTGCCATAGACAATTGTGAAAAACCAGGAATTAGCACCCTGCTCTTTGACTTCAGCATGGACCCATTGAGATGAGGAGCTGATGATATTAATATTCCAAAAAGCAGAATCCCAGAGAAGCCATATGCCACCAGACTGTCCCTGAGCTTCTTGAACAAAACTGTTTTGAAAACCAGTTTTCTTAATAATCTTCCTTGCAGTCAAACCACTAGTGTGAGTTTCTAAGAGAGCAATCATGGAAGTAGAGTAGTCGTATTTAATGTCCTTAATAAGGCCAGAGAAGCCCTTCATTGTCGTTCCCCGACAGTTCCAGCACACTAAATTCATAAAGAATTGTTGAGTTTGGGGGTAGGTTGAAGGTTCATACCTTCAGCTACCTCCATTGGTATGGCAGCTGCCATGTCTTCCATTTTCTTCCTTATGTCTGCAGCTCTCTGTGTGTCATTTTTATCAATTATAGCAAGAGTAGATCTGTCTTCCTTCAAGCCCTGGAGTTTAGTTAGAAAACTAGTGCCAAGGGATTGGTTCATGGCTCTTATGTAAGCTAGCATAGCTTCCTCTTCAGCATTTGATTTTCTGGTCACCACACTAGCCTTAGGCTTGCTGTTGGAGTCACAAGAAGGTTGGTGTTCCTTCCCCAATGTCAAATTCCCCTGAACTATAGTGGAAGAAGAGCCACTATGGTTAATACCGTTATCTTTCTTCATATTACTACGACCAATTCCACCATTTTGGTTCTTTCCTTTAGTAGCTTGTTGAGGGTTTCTTCCTCCCATTTGATTCCTCACTCTAGGAGGAGGGGGAGGCTTCACTTTGGAGCTAGGATTAGTGGCTATTTGTTCTTCCTGGACAATTTGGCCCTCTTCCTCACTATTGTCCACAAAGATATGGCTATCAGGAGCATTCTTGTGATCTTTATATTTAGGCTTGTTGACATGATTTTTATTGGTGGTCCCAGAGGTCTGACCCATATTCTTTTTCTTGATAACATATTTTGGTAAATTCCATGGTCCCATTTCCATTTCCTCATTGGCAGTTGTGCTAACATTAGTATCTTTAACTTCACTAATCAGTGGTTCATGTGGCTCTTTTGCAGGAAGTTGTTGCTGCGCTTCAGCTTGCTCTTTCTCAACAGAGACAGCAACATCAGTATCCATGTTGTTCCTATCAGCTGTGTTTGTGCTCCGTGGCACATGCTCTACCTCCAGGAGTTCACGACAGTTATCTTTTTTATGTCCATATTTTCCACATCGGAAACATATAGAATGCAAGCCCTCATATTCAAGGTATAACTTAGTCCCCATAACATCAATGTGGGATGATAAAGGAGCATCTAAATCAAGTTCAACGCAAATACGAGCAAATTTACCTCTGTCGTGGAGTGAAGTAAGTCTGTCAATCCTCAGCAAAGTACCAAGTGAATCTCCAACACGTTTAAGGAACTTATCATTGCACAGCTCCAACGGTAACTTAGGTATTCTAATCCAAACGGCCACTTTCTTAGTGATAGAGGCATTCAAGGAAAACAATGGTCTCCATCTCTGCACTATTAAATAATGATCTGCAACCTTCCAAGGACCCTCAAAGAGAGCGTGTCTATAGTCATCAATGGAGGAAAGGTATACAAGATAAAAATCATCAGAAAGGTCAGTTAACTTTATAGTGCCATTGAGCTGCCAGCAGCGTTTCAATCTTGCTTCAAGCATCCGGAATGAAGCCTTCTTCCCCAGAACTTTAACAATCAAGGTATTGCGCCAAGGTTTGGTCCATTCACTCATTTCCTCCGCAGTACACGGAACTTAGGGTTCAGAATAGGTTTCTTGGTGACTGTTTCTTCCTCCGTTTGGTATCAACGGTTTTCCGAAAAGTCTTCATTCACTAACTCACTCCAACATTCACCTCCTAAGTCTCCATCACCGAGAGTCTTCAGCAGGGCTTCACGAAAAGATTTTGGGTTCGTTGATTCATCACCTGTTTCTTCAATAGTCATGTCTTCAACAGTGTTTGTGTCATTGGGGTTAACCGCATTGTCATCGTGCATCTTGCACTTTTTCTTGCTGTGTTGGAGATCGTTATCATCATTGGCAATGGTTGAGGAATCGCCCTTGGCGCTTTTGGAAGGGGTGCTCATATGGAAGTTTTTTCCTAAGATATTTTTGTTTAGAAAAGTATTACATTTTTTTACCTCTACTTTTACATAAGCACACTTTTAATATTGAAACAGTATCGTATCATATCATATAATATATATATATATATATATATATATATATATATATATATATATATAAAACATTAGTATTTTGGTCATTGATTTTTATTTTTAAATATCAATTAGGTCATTCATTATATAACTTAGTAACAATCTAATCTCTGACTTATATAACTTAATATCAATTTGGTCTTCTCGATGACAAACTATTTTTTAAAGAGTATCAATTTAGTCTCCAACAATTGAATGACGTAGCATACTGACATAGAATTTTTTATTTTTGTTGTGTGTTGATTTGGTCACTAACATTTGCCACGTTTACACTTAACTGCCACGTTAGCTCTGTAACCAATAGTAGTTGACTGAATGGCTAAATTGACACACTTTTGTAAATGTTAAGGACTAAATTGATATATCTGAAAAGTCAATGACCAAATTGAACATTTTTTAAAAGTAAGAGATTAAATAAGGTATAAACTTGTTGTTTAATGGGTAATGCTCATCGTTACAAAACACTTTGTACAAAAAGTGGGCGAAGGTAGAGAATAGCTGGCCTTATGGTGGGTGAGCCGGTAACCATATTATATTATCTTCTTAAAATAAAGGATTCTTGTTTTTCGTTTCGTAAGTTTTAGTATCACTCTCGTTTAATATGGACCACTCAAAAGTAACATACAAGTACATATTTAAAAGTTTTAATAAAAAATGGAGAGTTAAAATGATATTTTATTAAAATGTACTAAAAGTAGTAAGGCCTACCATTGGACCATGTCCATATTAAAAAAAAAACCCAGAATCGTGGGTCCAAAAAGGCTAAACAAACATGCGCATAACGTTATTTTTTTACAATCACAAATTAAATTCATTTCATTCATAATAATTCATCAAATACATGAGAAAATCTCAAAGAAAACATTAGGACTAACTTTAAATAAGGTTGCCCCTGCAAGAGTATAGCTCTGCTTTATAAGTAATCATCTTAGAGAACTCCTCACAATTGGATTTTGTCGTTATTACTCTTATAAGAGTTTATACTTTGTGACTTAATTTGTTTAACAAGATTAATCCGCTAACTTATAGTAGGCAAAATTACACTAGAGGTCCTTTAAGTTATTTAATTGTAACAAGTTGGTCCTTTAAGTTTTTTTCGTACCACTTAGGTCCTTTAAGTTACATAATGTGTACACCGTTAGTCTTTTTTTTATTTTTCGTTACAAAAAACCCAAGTTGGCACTAACAGAGCTGATATGGCCATGACAGAGTCTACGTGTCATCTATCAAGTGACAATTTAGTCATTTAATACTAATGTCATGTAACAATTTGGTACTTTCAACTTAATTTTTTTTTTAAAAATGGTTCATTTTCTTTTTCATTTAAGTTAAAAGAACCAAATTATTACATGACGGTAGTCTCAAATGACCAAATTGTTATGAGATAGATGATACGTAGGCTCCGTCGCGACCACATCAGCTGTATTAGTGCGAATTTAGGTCTTTTGTAACGAAAAATGAAAAAAGGACTAATGATGTATACATTATGTAACTTAAAGGACCTAAGTAGTACGAAAAAAACTTAAAGGACCAACTTGTTACAATTAAATAACTTAAAGAACCTCTAGTGTAATTTTACCCTTATAGTAAATAGCTTGTAACTTATAACGTTTGATGGAGACCTAAGAAGCCCACCAAGGGAGAGCTTGAGAATAATCTACAAGGATTTGAGGAACCCACAACAAAAGATAGAGTTAAGAGGCTAGTGAGGCTTTGGATCAAAAAATGAACAACTTACTTTACTTAAACTTACTTTAGAAGGATAAGACCTTGGGCCCGTTTCGACTAAGTTATCTGGGCAACACTTGTCACATTGTGTGGGAGAGTTTATGGAAATAGCTTATGAAATATTCATAAGTTTCCCAAGATAGCTTATGAAGATAGCTTATAACTTATAGAAAAGTAATTTAACATTATTTGATCATTTATTATTGAAACAACTTATGCATAAGCACTTATATAATAGGCGTTTATGTCATAAATGTTTAATTAAGCTGTTTATCCAAATGAGACTCTTAATAAGTCCAAGTGACCTTCCCATAAGTTTTGCATAATCAGCTCGACAAAATTAACCTTTCCATGTGTTTGGACAAAATTTAAATTTCGTGTGTATACAACCAATTAATAGAGCCCAACATAGTTGGAAAGTCACTCGCCTCCCCTAACATATCCATGACAAGCATGAATTGATTGACAATGATATTATTATGCAAGTGTGTACATAGATTGTCTGGTGTTGAAGTTCTTTAGCTTTGAGCACCTTACTTCTTGATTGGGGAGCAAAAGAATTATTCCTTCAACAATTTTCCAAATCATGCAAAATAATTTAACATGAGGTCACTGGATCCTAGAGTTGGGATTAGGGGATTCAAAATTGTGTCTTGAGTGTAATTAAGTGCAAATTTAGAATTTCAATGAGTTAAAAAAAATTATATAAGAAAAAATAGAATTTTTTTCGAGCCCAACACATGTCCGCCGCTGAATGAAGTACAAAGAAAATACAACCTCTCATTCAATTCATACAAAGAATGCAAATCATTCTCACTCAACCATGAATTGGTCACATAGCTGACTAATAGATCAATATTAATGAGAATTCTAGCAAAATGACCAAAAGGAGAGCTAAGTAGCAATTAGATTTGACCATAAATACTGTTATGGTTAGTCTTTTGACCACATACACCCCTTCTTTCGCATCTATTCACACCACACAAAAGCCCAATATCAAAGGGCCCAGTCCGAACATCAAGGGCTCAGATCAAACCACCAGATCGGACGGTCCTGATTCATTGGAATCAACCCCACCCCACTCTATAAATACAACATTCATTGCCTCATTAATGGTAAGCATTCTCATATTTATCACTTCACTAAGACTATTCCACTGACTTTAGCATCGGAGTAACTTTGCAGGTACAACACCAGCAGGATCGAATACGGTCATTGACTAAGGATATCAACCACTAACTACCTCGGATCGCTCTTCAAAGTCGGAAGTACAGTGCAGAACATTGGCGACCACAGTGGGAGATCTCAGAACCAAGATCTTCTCCCCTCACCTTAATCAATGACGACTCGAAATCTTCGTTCCAAGGCAAACAGCCACACAGTGGGAATCCATCCCGACCCTATCCTGAGACCGGTCATGCCCCATTTGGCCGAACCTCAGGCAACCCCGGACGGATTCGTTCAGAACCATCCAAACTCCGATCAAGGGAGAGCCCAACATCAAATTTTGGACCTCGTTTTGGTACCCGGAAGCTCCGCAAGGAATCGCGTACCTCCTCAAAATCAACTTTCTGTCCCGACCGATGCTGTCCAACAGCTCGTCCTACTGCTCAATCGACATGAATTGACAAACCAAGAGAGGAGTTACCGATTTACGGATCTTGAAGCACAGGTGGCGGAGCTCCGAGCTCGGAATATTCCGGATCAGATCTCGCCCGACCGAGATCCCGCCGAAAGAAGAAATCCGGCTCGAATGCGCCAGGTCTCGCCCGACCGAGATTCCTCCGAAAGAAGAAATCCGGCTCGAAGGCGCCAGATCTCGCCCGACCGAGATTCATCCGAAAGAAGAAATCCGACTCGAAAGCGCCATCGATCTCCACCCAGAAGGCGACACTACCATCGTTCTCCTCCTCGTAGGCTCGAAAGGAAAGTTTCCCGTTCGCCATGCGTCGGTAGGGCAGACACCGATTCTTCACCGGAAGTACGTTCTTCTCTGGCATCCTCTTCTCCTAGGCAACGATCGAGGAGTAGAGAATATTCACCTCCAGGATATCGCCCTCAAAACCGCAGGCACCCACACCATCGGCACCGATCTCCACCGCAAAATCAAACAACCGAGCGCAAAGGCCCTTTTACGAATAAAATTGATCGGTACCCAGTGCCCAGATATCTCGAAAAACCTCCAGAAGGATTGAAGACCTACGACGGAACGGGCGACCCAGACAGACATTTGAGTTACTTTGACACAGTAATGCAGTATCGCAACGTCCCCGTAGAAATGAAATGCCGAATTTCCCCCCTAACATTGGAAAAAATAGCATCAGAATTGTTTGAGACCCTCAAATCAAACACAATCTCCTCGTGGGACCAACTGGCCAAATTATTCTCAGCTAATTTTTCCCATTCCAAAAGCAAGCCAAAAAACAAAAACATCTTAGCATCCATCATCCAAGAGAACTCCGAATCTTTAAGACAATATATAGAGAGATTTAATAAGGAAGCAGTTCAAGTTCGGAACCTCGATGATGCCTTCCGAGTTTACTTCATGGGAATGGGGCTGCGTCCCGGAAGCCCGTTCAAAAAACACATCAACACATGGGATCCAGAGAACCTCCAAGATTTCCTCCAGCTATCCCAATGTTTTATCAACGAAGAAGAAAGCGCGATGGTCGGTAAGAAACCACAACCAACCACCGAATCATCAAAGCCCCCAAATGAAAGAGATCAAAAAAACGACGGCCGAGGCTTCAGGGATCCCCGACCTCGGAACCGTCATCAATTCTACACCGAGCTCAATGTCACTCAAGCTCAAATTCTGGGTGAATGCTGGAACACGGAGTTCAGAGACGAAAAATTCCCAAAACCACTCACCAACAAGCCAGGACAGCGTTCTAACAAATACTGCCGATACCATCGGAGTAACGGTCACGACACCAACCATTGCAACGCCTTGAGAGATGACATTGAGGATATGATTAAAAGGGGAAAACTTGCCAGCTATGTAAACAAACTAGAGCGTCGAGCTGACGAGAAAAAAGAAGAACGGGAACAGGAACCCAGAACAAAGGGAAAGATCAAAGCCGAGTCTGACGACGACGAATTTGATTCAAGGAAATCAAAAGGACGGTCCGTGATGATGATGATCGCAGGAGGTTTCGCCCACGAAGAATCCGGGAAGACAATGAAACGAAAATGGAAAGAGCTACTCAATATAGCATCTACTTTAGTCGCACAAACGCCTTCAAACCGACCTCCGTTGTCCTTTAGAGATGAAGGAAGACCTTCTAGATGGAAAACCTAACAAACACGTACCACTAGTTATCATAGCGGTGATCGCCAATAAAGAGATTAGAAGGATTTTGGTCGATCAAGGGAGTTCTTCAGACATCATTTTCCTCGACCTCGTGGAAAGAATGGGAATCGATAAAGAAGACATCGCTCCTTACAGAGGATCGGCACTATCAGGATTCAATGAATCTCGAACTAAACCTCTTGGACACCTGGAACTGATGGTTTCCTACGGTGAGGAACCTTTGATAAGAATCATCAAAACAAAATTCCTCATCTTACCATGTGAATCGATATATATATACAACTGTATTATTGGAAGACCGACTCTGGGAAGGCTCGGAGCAGTAACCTCCACCACTCACTTAAAAATGAAATTCCACTCTATGTGCAACAAAGTCATTACCTTAAACTCTGATCTTGAATCCGCCTCGAGATGTTTCTTCCTATGGACAAAAGCAGAAAAAAAGGCCCAAGATAAAGAAGGTTTTTCACCCGAGATAACCAAAGATAAAGAAATTACAGGAAGATCAGCCGAAGTCAACTTAACCGATTTAGATGCAAGATACGACCCTGACAGCTCAGAAAATGAAGATGACGATGAGTTGGCCAGAGAACTCAAAAAGAAAATGAGAAGACCCCAGCCTGATGGAGAATCCATCGAAATACAACTCAGAGACGACCCTACCAGAACGGTAAAGATTGGAGTAGACCTATCCGAAGAGGTAAAAATCGAACTCACTCGTTGCTTAAAAGATCATTCCGATCTTTTTGCTTGGTCGGCGAACGATATGCCCGGAATCCCGCCAGAAGTAGCATGTCACCAGCTCGCCGTTAATCCAGAAGCAAAATGGGTCTCTCAAACAAGACGGGCTCAGAGTGGAGAGAAGACCATCGCCGCCGCAAAAACTGTCGAAGATTTAATCAAAGCAAACTTTATAACAGAAGTCAAATACACGACTTGGTTATCCAACCCAGTACTAGTTAAAAAGAGCAACGGTAAATGGCGTATGTGCATCGATTATACCGACCTAAACAAAGCCTGTCCGAAAGACGCCTTTCCAGTCCCAAGTATTGATCGCCTCGTCGACAATGCCTCCGGTTTTCGCCTACTTTCTTTCATGGACGCTTACTCTGGTTACAATCAGATCGCCATGTTTCCTCCCGATTAAGAGAAGACTGCTTTTATGACGGACCAAGGTAACTTCGCCTACCGAGTTATGCCTTTCGGTTTAAAAAACGCCGGAGCCACTTATCAAAGAATGATGAACAAAGTTTTTCAAAAACAGATAGGCAAGACCGTTGAAGTCTATCTTGATGACATGATTGCAAAAAGTGAGCGGGAAAACGACCACGTAAAAGACCTTCAAGAAATCTTCGCTGAAATCAGAAAAAATAACATGAGACTAAATCCAGAAAAATGCACTTTCGGGGTCCGAGCTGGAAAGTTCCTCGGTTTCTATTTAACAAGGAGGGGAATTGAAGCAAACCCCGACAAATGTCGATCTGTGACTGAAATGCGGACTCCAACTTCCAAAAAAGAGGTCCAAAAACTCAACGGAATGATCGCTGCTTTATCACGATTCCTGTCGAATGCGGCATTCAAATCTCTCCCTTTATTCAAGCTTTTGAAAAAAGAAAAGGAGGACGACGAAGGAAAGTTCAACTAGACAAACGAGCAAGACGAAGCCTTGCAACAACTCAAAAAAGCACTTTCAGAACCACCCATCCTAACTCGCCCGTACGAGGGAGAAACTCTGTACTTATACCTATCAATCTCGGAGGAAGCTTTGGGCGTCGTTCTCATCCGGAAAACACAGACCGGTCAAAGTCCGATCTACTTTGTAAACAAAGCACTCCAGGGACCCGAATGCAGATATCAGCAAATAGAAAAAATCGCCCTCGCCTTGGTCGTCGCAGCCCGATGCCTCCGACCATTTTTTGTGGCACACCAGATAGTCGTATGCACCAACTATCCAATAAGGCAGATTTTACACCGACCCGACCTTGCCGGAAGAATGATCAAATGGGCGGTAGAGCTCTCCGAGTTTGGAATCAAGTACGAATCCCGTACGACGATGAAGGGCCAAGTTCTAGCAGATTTTGTAGCAGAAATGATTCTTGCTGATCCTATTAACGACATCTGGACTTTACACGTTGATGGGTCTTCCAACCCCAAAGTAAGCGGCGCGGGTTAATGTTGGAAAGCCCGGATAAAGTAATCATTGAAGTCTCCCTTACCTTCGCTTTCCAAACAACTAATAATCAAGCAGAATACGAGGCTTGCATCGCAGGTTTACGATTGGCAATTGACCTACGAGTCTCTCAGGTCAATCTTTACACGGACTCGCTCTTGGTCGTTTCACAAATAAACAATCAATTTGAGACCAAGGATCCAACCCTGCTGAAATACCAACTTCGAATCCGAGAGTTACTCACACAGTTTAGAACAGCCGAAGTAAAGCACATCCCCAGATCCCAGAACCAGAGGGCGGATATCCTATCAAAACTCGCCAGCACCAAGGTCGCCGGTAATCACCGGACGATCATCCAAGAACTACTTTGAAGACCCAGTATCTCCCTTATTCCGACTTATAGTTCCGCAATTTGTTCGATTGAGGAGGACCAAAGTTGGATCACTCCAATATTGGAGTACATCAAGACAGGAATTGAACCTCCAGATTCGGTAGAAGCGAAAATCATCAGGAGAAAAGCCTCCGCCTTCTCAGTCATAGATAATACATTGTACAAGAGAAGCCTCTCCTCACCATTATTAAAATGCATTGAAAGGGAACAAGTACATTCCGTCCTAGCTGAAATTCATGAAGGAATATGTGGGCAACATCTTGGCGCCTGTTCCCTAGCTCGAAAAGCCCTACGCACAGGATATTATTGGGCGACCATGGAAGGCGATGCCAAAAACTACGTCAAAAAGTGCAAAAAATGCCAGATCTACGCCAACGTTTACGTCGCCCCAGCATCCGAACTTCGAAATCTATCCTCCACATGGCCCTTTGCCCAATGGGGAATAGATCTCCTAGGTCCATTCTCAACTGCTCCAGGCCAAAACAAATTTCTCATAGTGGCAATTGATTATTTTACCAAATGGATTGAAGCAGAGCCCTTAGCCGCCATAACCGCGAGGAACTGTCTGAAATTTTTTAAAAAGAACATCATGAGCAGATTCGGGATCCCCGAATCGATTATCACTGATAACGGGACTCAGTTCGCCGACAAAGGTTTCAGGAAAGTGATGTCCGACTTCAAAATCAATCATCATTTTACTTCCGTAGAACACCCGCAAACTAACGGTCAAGTAGAAGCAGCCAACAAGATACTCCTTAACGGTTTGAGAAAAAGACTGAACGACGCCAAAGGAAGTTGGGTAGAAGAACTCCCGTATGTTCTCTGGGCTTACAGAACAACCCCTCAAAGCTCAACGGGAGAAACGCCGTTCCGGCTATCCTATGGCAGCGAGGCGGTCATCCCAGTGGAAATCAGCGAGCTAAGTTGGAGAGTAGCGAATCCCAAAACACCCGCAGAAAATTACCGAGCTTTGAAAGAAAACCTCGATCTCATCGACGAAGTTCGAGGACAAGCCACACTTCGAGAAGCCATCGTCAAACAAAGCGTTGCAACTCGATACAATGCCAAGGTCATCCCCAGAGATTTCGAACTCAACGACTTAGTCCTTCGAAGAGCCGACATTGGTTTGAAAAATGCTTCACAAGGAAAATTAGCACCCAATTGGGAAGGACCTTACCGTGTTAAAAGTAAGACCGGTACCGGGGCTTTCAAATTGGAAACACTTTGCAAAAAGGAGATCCCTCGAAATTGGAACGCCACAAAGTTGAAAAGCTATTACATTTAAGGACACGACGGTTTTGTGTGTGCCATTTTTCGTGTAACGGTAGTCCCTACCACTATAAATATACAAACTCCTTCACAATTACTTCTTGGACCGATCTCATAAGATCTCCATACGTGGCCAAAGCAGTCACAACCCTTAGGGGCGAGTTCAATCCGGGCCGAGTCCTGGTAAACTGCCCAAAAGGTACGAAAGGTCCGTTAAGGATTTCTCCTTAACTCGATCATTGGCCTTAGTAGCCAAGAACCCTAATGGACGAGTTAAATCTGGGCCGAGTCCTGGTAAACTGTCCTTAGGCTCGATCTTACGAGAGTTCTCAACAGGTTTTCTCTAAATCGTTTGAAGAGCTCCTCTCAAACCTTTTTAAAACCTACGAGAATTCTCAACAGGTCCTCTCTAAATCGTTTGAACAGCTCCTCTCAAACCTTTTTATGCCTACGTCCCACACTTATCATTTTTTGATCTTATCAAGAACTATAAAGTCAAGACTATGAAAATTGGTAATTACGGTGACGAATACAAAATTAATTTCATTACAACCACCTCGGAAACGGCCGAGACCTCAAGTTTTATGAACAAAAACTAAAAACTAAAAACTAAATCAACTTAAAAAAGTTCCGAGCTTATGCATGATTCTCTGTATAAACCCGGAACTCTTACAAAACTGGATCTGAACATAAATCAGGCAGACCTGGGATGAACCACGGTCTTCACATTAGTCTTGATATCGACCTTCACGATCTGGTCTCCCTCGATCTCATGATCCACATTCAGGATGACTCTGTCAAGATTAAGAGAGGGATAAACAAGAGCAATTTGATCAAGTGCAAGATCGAAGCCATCTCCTGCCATTTCCAGAGCAAGATCGGCAGCAGTCCGCGCTTCATTCTTAGATTTTATCAGCTCAGCGCGGGTTTGGGCAAGCTCTTTCTCAAGCACCGCGCATCGATCTTCAGGAGTGGAACTAGTCCCAGCCTTGTTCTCTTCCAATTTTTTCAGCGACGCCATCAGCTCTTGAATACGATCCTCCAACCTTTTAATTGTACCTTCAGCAATCTCCCTCTCTCCTTCAAGCACTCTAATCCGATCGTTCAGCTGACCGATGCGAACAGTGCTATCCTCGATCTACGACTTAGCAGAATTATGGGATTTTTCAAGATCATCCACATAAGCCTTCAAAGTCTTCAAGTCGCTCAGAGTGTTACCCAGGACTTTATTCTTTTCTGCCAGTTCTTTCAAAGCATTGAATAACTTGGCCCTCTCACTGGTTACCAACTCTGAAAAACGAATAAAGTCAGTAAGGTAGGTAAAAAAGAACGGCAAACGAACTCCAAAAAGAAACACCTCACCTTCATGACGACGTTCCATCTCCTCCCTCTGCAATTTGGTAACATCGGCCAAATGAACAAAGAGCTTTGCGGCAGCACTAACTGGATCGGTAAGGTATTCCTCCATATTCTTTTCCATAAAACTAGCATCCACGGGAACAGGAGTTGCCTTCTTAGAAGATCTATGCCCCTTGGAAGACTTAGAATCTGTTGGAATCATCACCTTCTTCTTCTTCACCTGCTTTGAAGAGGCTCCCTCATTCACCGGTTTTCTCTTCCGATGCTGAAGATCTTCCCCAGGATTCTCCTGCAGCTGTTCCTCGTGGACGGTCCTGATTGGGGAAACGTGAACGACACCGCTTAGATCGGGAATATTTTCTGGAACCTCTGGGTTTGCATGATCACCTTCCTCGGCCCCCAGGTTCTCCAACGCCATCCTTCTCAATTGAGCAATCCTACTTCCTGCCATCGTATCTGAAAACAAAGAAAAAATTGGACGAATTAGTCAAAATCATTAACAATTCTCAGCCAAAAGATAAATTGACAGATCGAAAATACGACCCTACCTAGAACCCCCATAACCTTTCTTCTGGTAGCACATTTAACCAGACGATCGACAGGAATGCCTCGGTATTTATGCTTGGTATAGGGCACTTGAGATGAAATAAACAACAAAATATCTCTGGTCAGGATATCAGCACGGCAAAGATGAGATTCGCCGACATGATAGGATCTAGGAGATCGGTTATAATGACCGAGTCCCCATCCTATGGGAAACTTAGTGGACACCAAAGTTTGCCCATCCGAATCAAATCTCCCCACATGGTCAATTGCCTCACTGTTCACCGGCTCCACGAAATAAAAAAGCTCCTTCCACCTCCCCTTCAGCGAATCTGAATAAGCCCGGAAAATCTTGGCACCTTTCAAAGACCGAAGGCTCACATGCTCCCAAGCGTTTCCTTCCTCACCTCTTTCACTATTCCCATTTACCTCAAACAAATGAAAAAATAGATCGGCAGACACTGGACGATCAAGTTCGAGGCATATCAATTCAAAGGCTCGAAGAAACGCCCAACCATTGGGATGAAGTTGCGAAGGTGCCAATTCCAATCTCGCCAAAACAGTCTGTTGAAGATTAGTAAACGGTGGACGGATATGCATATCTGATACCAATACATCATACATGACAAATTTCAAGGATCCTGGCCAGGTCGCTGCATGCTCGTCGGATCTCATACCCTCGACGTTCCAAAGTCGGCCCCGAATGGATAACTTATCTACAAAAGTGCTCATATCTTCCCCTGCTTCGTACAGAGACCTTGTTTCAGTAACAGAAGAAGCGACCCAATTAAGAATGCGAGGAACATTCACGTCATAAGGCATAGGAAGATTGACTCGCCCCGGACCAGTGCTAGAATAACCATCAGTCAAAGCAGATGTACGATCATCAGCCTCGGCAGCCACGTCAACGGCAACCTCATCGTTTCTAGATTCCGATTTCGATTCAGAACCCTCCACTTCCTGAGTCTGCGAAGACCCTTGCTCATCATCGGAACGCATCGATTCAGAAGACGCCGTCTCCACCACGACGACATTGGTCTCGGTGTTTTTTACACCAACGACAACCACATCCTCAGAAGACTGCTCCCCATCATCAGAAGTATGACGACCAACCTCAGGATCGTCCTCCACTTGTTCGCTGGTCGGGGCTGAATCAGGATGATTTTGAACTTCGGGAATAACCGGGACAGTGTCAGAACGACGACCATCGACATTCTCTCCACTAGAGGCCATCACGTTCGCAAGTTGCGGGGGTTGCTGGGAAATCTGCCTACGAGTTTTTTTGGTGACCGCCAGTTTTAAAAACCTGCAGGAATGGGGGCATGGGAAAGTCAGGAGTAACGACCTAACGGGTCCGTACCGATCTTAAAACCGACCTGACAACCCCCACCCTGTGGCAACTAAAGAAATGGGGGCAAATCTGACTGTTCAAAGAAAAAACAATAGAGAGATTGAGAAAAGAACTAACCTCGCACAAACAAAGCTCTCGCTGATAATCTTCTGCGAAAGTCGAGCACTTGAACCCATTGGAATGGTGAAACTCTAGCCACTATCCTCCTGATCGACGAACTTAAACTCGGATATGAAGATCGGTATGCAGAGCAAATTGGCAATCAGGAATAAAGCAGGGGACCTAACCCCTATTTATAGTGGGCCTCGCAGAACTGGATTGGGCCTAAATCGAATCGACCCATCCCATCAAAGGCTTTCAACACACGCACACGCCTACCAAAGCGTCACCATCATTAGCCGCCATTGGGAAACGCGCTCTGACAAGCGCAATAAATGCAAAGGCACCAATTCAAAATTCGAAATTATTATAACGGTCAAAATCACTTCATCACTATCGGACCATACTCGACATCGGTAAGAAAGAACACTTCGTATCTCATCAAACATCGGACAGATAAGATCGCCTCCCCATCTCGTAGCAGCATCTGAAAAATCACAACTCGTTCGGAGATCGTGAAAAGTCATCATAATCTAGTCAAGTCAAGATCGCCTCTAAGACGACCAGACTTGGGGGGCAACTTTTATGGTTAGTCTTTTGACCACATACACCCCTTCTTTCGCATCTATTCACACTACACAAAAGCCCAATATCAAAGGGCCCAGTCCAAACATCAAGGGCTCAGATCAAACCACCAGATCGGACGGTCCTGATTCATTGGAATCAACCCCACCCTACTCTATAAATACAACATTCATTGCCTCATTAATGGTAAGCATTCTCATATTTATCACTTCACTAAGACTATTCCACTGACTTTAGCATCGGAGTAACTTTGCAGGTACAACACCAGCAGGATCGAATACGGTCATTGACTAAGGATATCAACCACTAACTACCTCGGATCGCTCTTCAAGGTCGGAAGTACAGTGCAGAACAAATACCAACCCTTGTGCACTCACGTGTTTAACATGAGCTCAAAAATCTGAACACCAAGCTTGAAAGCACAAGATACTAAAATCAAGAGAGAGAAATCAAAAGAGTTTACGAGGAACAAACATCACTAATTAACCTTAGAAATAAACCTAAAATCTTAAGACAATTGTTTTACATGAAAGCCAAGAAAATGCCATTATAGAGAAAACATGTTGGCCTATTGCGGACAAGTAAGACTATTAACAGAGAGTGTCATTTATTACATAGTGTATGGACAGTTTTTAATATTATTATTAATATTATCAATAAATTATTTATCTTTTCCTATTTCCTAAAAATAACTTTCAATTTTTCGTTTCCACATTATTTTACATAAATGTAAATGTGCATTAATTTCTTATGGTATCCCTGCATTTCAATCAGCGAACCAGAAACTGTTTTTTTGCTTCATAATAATTGTGCAGTGCCAATTGTGTAATGATAAAAAATGGAGCATGTTCTTGTGTCAGTGTCGGTGTTCTAAGTTTTATTTGAGAAAAGAGAAATAGATTGTCAATATTGAAGTAGAAAAAAAGATAGTATACAATTTTGTAACAAAAAATATATTAAAATAAACATTTACAAATTACATAGTTTAATGACAAATAAAATCTAAATTTGGGTTCTGTATATGGCATGTGGCATGTATTAGTTTTTCTCCATCTTCTCTTTAACCACTGTGTGAACCTTTCTGTCTCTAGAAAACAAAAAATAAAAAATGATTAACTTCATTTCGACTACCTAAAAGTCATTGAAATCATGAAATTTGATTAGTTAGTGGTGTAAAAAGATTTACAACGATAATACATTCAAATTAAACTTTAAAAATATTTACTTTGTGTGACAATTGCTCCCATTGCTCTAAAGATGCATCAAAGGCATTTCTACTATCCAGCTTCATCAGGACGAATTCATAAGAATTAAAATATGATTCAGGCGCAAGATCACTCACCAAAAAAAAGGACGACACATATAATAATGTCCTTTAATGGTGTATCTTCAAAGAAAAGGTCCTTTAATGGTGGGCAAATTTTTTGCAAATGGTCTTAGAAAACTTTTGAATATATATAATTAGGTACTACTTTCGATAAACAAGTATAAGAAACAAACTCATACATTATAGAGATTAAGGGGCAGACTCGGCTAGTACGTAGGTTCGATCCCCGATGATGGAACAAATTGGAGTCAGACTTTACTTACCTCCCGACCGAACTCTGGATTATTCAGGGTCTATTCATTTGGACACCGGAGGGGGTTAAAGACCCCTAGATAAAAAAAAATTATTTTCATTGGATTTTGAAAATGACAAGTAAAAATTTATTACACATTTCTCTCTCTTTAATAAAAATTTAAATGTGTTATTGACAAAAGAATAATTAATGTTTCATTGGATTTTGAAAATGACAAGTAAAATGAAACAAAATTATTCACATAAGTTGTGAAACAGAGATAGTAGAAATAGGGTAGTGAAAATGCAAAGTTTGGCTCTACTCAATTTTTTTTTTAAGTTAATCTCTAAGCTATCATAAGTTGGTAATTATGTCTCCACCAAAAAGAAAAATAAGTTGGCAATTATGCATTGAATTTTTTATAAGTACTACAGATTCAGGTTATCATGCTTAAGAGCCAAATCTTATGAGCATAGTTGCTTTGATGATTGAAAGAATTCCATTCCAAAGATAGGATTATCATGACATACAATTGGAAAAATTATATGTAACAATTTGCAATTATTCCATTCAGTCATTCATCAAAATTAAAAACGAATCATGCTATTAATACTTTTTTTAAAAAAAAAAACTGAATTTTATATGTTTTTGCGAAGAATACTGTATATTTTGTAAAATGAAAATCATATTTTATCTGTTGCATAAAAAGGCAACTGTTTCTAATCATGTACAAATAAAGGTCCTTTTTTAATATTTCTATATACTACTAGTACATAAGTTCCCAAAATAATATATATTTTTTTAATATTGTATCCTTGAAAAGTCATCTAAAGATATCAAATACTTTTTGAAATTTTTGGTGGAAGTTCCTCTCTGAATCAGCTTGGAGCTTAATTTAAGGGAGCACTTCTGGCAGCACAAAGGCACAAAGATGCATAAAGAGTCAGCAAATTAAAGCTTCATTTAAGAAAAGCAAATAAGAAGAAGAGCACTCATAGCATACAATCAATCTCCAGCAATTATTAACATAGAAAAGGATGGATATCAAATCATTGTGGGGGTATGTATACATGTCTTGTTATTTTTGTTGATAATCAAAATTTATGGTGACCGAATGGCGTCCCAGATTAAGCCAGAGAAAACGTTCGAGATTTTTTAAGCACTTTTTATCCAAAGGAGACTAGTGGAGACTTGAGATCTTTGAATTTATGGTGGAGAGTCAAAATTGATTTTGCTCTTTACCAAGCACAATTGTAATAAAATATAAATATTTGATTGCTACTAAGGAGCATATATTTTATTTTCAAACATGTTTGACAAGAAGTGATAAAAGGCAGTTTTTGTGTTACATTAAAAAATTGATACCAAATCATACAACAAACTTGCTTTTGCTTTTAAAGTAGAAATATCAAAATATAAATGAGTTCACTTTAAAGTTTTAGACTCAAATTTAATGAAACTAATTTTAGCATATGTTTGAATCCAGTTTTGTTAGAGGTAAAAATGATTTTAGACTCATAATTTAAATTTTTACATACAAGTATATTTAAGTGTTTGACTTCTTCCATAAAGAAAAAACCAATTCTAGCCCAAAGTGAATCCTAACTTAAAAGGTAGAATTTAGAGCATCCATGAAGAGAAATCAATGTGAATATATCCAACACATAAATAACTTTGCATTTAAGTCACTTTTAACCAAAATCAATTCACACACATACACAAACACACTACATAGAGCATTTCCGGATTTTATCTTTCACGTTTCATTTAGTCCTCCTTATATTCACTGCTATATAAAATGCTATTTTTAGTGTATAAGGAATGAAAAAGAACAAACCTGTAGTCATCTAAAAGAATAAAATGTTAGTAGCTTATAAAAAAAAGTACAAAGATGTGCTGAAGTTTTGTACTGTACAGAGTTTCTGAATAAAAATCACTCAACTCAATTCAACTCAACCCTTAAATTTGCAACTTAAAACCATATTAACACTCACAACTCACAAATCACTCTTTTGAAGGATATAAAATGTGAAGAGATAATAAATTGATCATTTACAAGGATTTTAATAGAAAAAGATGGTTTTATACAGTGGAGACAGCTTTAACACCACCTACAACTACTACAAATGTCATCCAGTAGCATTCAGATAAGGGACTGAATCAGAAACCAGAGACTGCAATTAGGGATCTTTTGAGTGCTATCACCCAAAGTGTTCATGAAGAAAATGAGCAGGCAAGTTCCTGAGAAAGGACATAAGCACAGTCAGTAGAGAAGAAATTGTGTGTCTAACAAGATTTCACAGTAAAATATTATGTATAAATTGAAAATTTCTAGCATAGCATAGCAAAAGGAGGACAGGAAAATTTCTAGCATAGCATAGCACTAGATAAAGTTCGGAAAAAGGGATAAAGAAAAGTCAAAGATTTACAAAGAAGGGATTTGGAGGCAAGGAATTTGATAAAATACTATGAATGCCTATCTGCTTGAGAAGGCCAATGATGAACAAGGATAACTTTATTCTGTGAATGGGATTAGATCAAGTCGAGGGTACCCTGGTCTTATGCTATCAATTGATTACTGATGCACACTACTCAAAATTTTATGCTTACTTAAGCTGCATAAGTATTTACCAAACAAGGCTGTCAGAATTGAGATCCTACCTAGGATAGGTGTTCAAATATACATGTAGTAGATTATATTTCAACACATAAAATTGCGATTAACAAGGTTAAAATTCATAGTTAGTGAACTTTAGTTGATGGTTAATGAGCTGCAACACATGGTATATCCATTGACCATGTGTGTGTTGCATTAACCAACAAAATTGTTGTTGATTTTGGTGTCCCAACTTGATGTTCATTTAACATTTCTCCATAAATAAGATGATGCTACAGTCTTTTCAACTCAGAGTTATTAAGTTCAGCAACCTTTTACATTAGCAATATTTATTTCCTACACGGGTTTCCAATGATGGGATTTGAAGAAGCTGCACCAACAAGAACCTTTCTTGGAGTTAGATCAGTGGATAAAATACATCTTCATGGGACCAAACTGACTATATGTCCTTTACATCCAAACAATAGACATTCTTCCTTTATTTTTTAATCTACTTACCTCATCTAGTTGAAAAAAGACAATAATGGTTTGACTTCAATTTTCCTGGGTCTGGCTCTACTAGGAAATGGGGCTGAGCCCGATAGAGGGATAAGGTCTGGGAAGTGTATTGTAGGAGGAATAAGTTTTAGATCTGTAATTAGAGTCAGTTACAGTCTTACAAAATATAGCAATTGGTTTTATTATGTGGTAATACAGCAGATACCAACTATAACCGCTGATTTTTAGTGTGACATTAAAGGGGGTGCTGGTTTTAATTTGTGGTAGAGCAGTCACAATCAATTTCTTCTGAATATAACCCAAAAATCGATTAGATAGAAATCAAGCGGTGAGTAGAAACTCCCAAAACATTAGCGGCAACTAAGTGCCTAATACTATTAGGGGGATTGACAAATCTCGCGTAACCATTATCGTCATCTAACTCACACCCCAGAGCAGCAAGACCATCAGCTACTCGGTTTGCTTTCCTGTAAACAAGTCGAATGTTCACGGTCCACTCCAAGCTGGGGAGGTTTTGAATTCTTCTGTCCAAGTTCCTTCATTGCGAGCTGCCTGTTGATGAATCCAAAAGGCATTTGACAACTGTCTCTGAGTATATGTGAAGTTCCACTTGATTGAAGCCCTTCTCCAAAGCCAGCCTCAACCCATCATAAACACCCCTTAGCTCAACCACATAACCTGTAGTCATTCCCTCGTGTTGAGCAAAACAAGGATTTTCAGTGTGGAAAGGGCGGGCAGTGAAAATTGATAAGAATAGTACGAAGAAAGGAAAGCTCTCAAAATCACTCTACATGTTTATTAGGGCGTTATTTTGGAGGGGACTAGCATCAGGGGTGGGTTTGAACCCTATTGGGGTATCCAACTCTCAAATGAGTCGACCAATTGCAATGCCCCACTATGGGTCCGAATCATTCAAGTATGGGCAACAATAAGGCAACATTTGAGGAATTAGTTTCAAAATCCAATAACAATGGGGCCATAGGTTTGAAGAGTAAGGGAACTCGCCAACTTCCCGATCATGAGTATGTAAACTTGAGGGAGAGAGGCAAATGTTTTAAATGTAGTCCACCCTCTGGTCCTGCACATAGATGCCCGAAGAAATGTATAAGAGTAGTTTTTTTGGAGAATGATGAAAAATTATCAATGCTTTGCGGTCTGTGTACTGTGGAGGAATGCCTCAGCTAAAAACCATGCAACTACAGGCAACTGACGAGATTATCCTATCCTGACTTTGATTGATAGTGGGTGGGGCAAGCGACAATTTTATTTCTTAGGAATTTGTCCAAAGCTCAGCATACAGGTTTCTCTAACCCCAATTTTTGGGCGTGCTCAAGCAATGTGAGCAAGAAGAAAATTCAAGGGTGTAGTGAATGACTATACTTTTTCAAGTGATTTTTATGTATTTGATTTGGAAGGTGTGGATAATTCTAGGTGTGACCTCATCTGCCAAGGAGTAATTCATTCAAGGAGTCAGATTTTTTTCTGTTTGCTGCACTTAAAGAGGAACAACAAAAGCATGCCATAACTATGTTCTCTGGCATCTGGTTTAGAACGAGAATGATAAGGGAATGGAGTTAATCAGTGTCCACGAATTACTGTCCAAGTTGCATTTGATCACATGCACAATTGGGAAGCTGTTTGCGGTGCTAATAATATCCGAGTCCAACATTTTCGTGATGAACCAGTAGCTACCTTGTATTGGGAAAGGCCACACCATGGAGAACTCAAATGTAATCTTGATGCAGCTTTGTTTAATGACATAGGAATATTTGGCCATAGGTGTTTATAAAAGGCAAGAAGCAGTCAAGCAGAAGCCTATGGTTTGCTAGCAGCTCTTAACTGGATTCAAGAAGAGGGATATGATTACATGATTCTAGAAACAGATTGCAAATCTGTTCCTGATGCAATTATGAAGGATTCATATCCAAATAATGAATTTGGAGCAATTCTAGCTAGCTGTAAGGAGAACCTTATTCAATTTCCAAACTTCGGGATTAGTTTTGTACTTTTGTTAGAAGGCAAACCAACCAAGTTGCTCATAATTTCGCAACGGCTTCTAGGTTTATGCTAGCCATTATGTTTTTAATCATATTCCGTCATGTATTATGGTACCTTATTTAAGTGAAATGAGATGAGTTTATTTGTGTCAAAAAAAGGTGCGGTCAGGCTAGAAACACAAATATGAGAGCCCTAGGGGAGCATGATAAAGGATTAGAGGAAGGTTCAACGAATATTTCTACTCAACAGGAAGCACAACATCAGCAATTACTATACAATTCCATCTGGTGTTTCCAACCCCAAAAGGGATGCACCTTAATGTCACAAGAATGGAATAGGGACTCAAGCAAGGTCTGATGATCCCTACAAATAACATCCCGATGACTAATTTCCCTATCTCATCCGGATGTGGATAGTGACACTAATGACCAATTTACAACTGTCCCCGAAGGAATTTACTCGGCACCTTAAGGATGCAAGACTAAGCTCTTACCACTAACTCACTGAGCTAGCACCGTAAGGTGGAATCGACCCACTGTTTTACACACGATTTATCTATCTCCTTTATAAACCCTTTTACATATGATTTATCTTCTCCTTACTCACTCAACCAAGTCTCTGGTTTTGCTACATGACATGGGAGTCAGCCAACACAATACACACATGAACTGTTAAGCACCAAAGTAAATATATCCTAGCTAACCAATGAATAATTTTTCAATTTAAGACAATTCTCAATCCCAACAATTCCTAGGTATTATTACCCAATTCATTCAAGGAAGTAAACAAACAAACAAACAAATCACAAATGAAAGATAACCCACCTAATAAGCATTAAGCAACAAAATCAACAACACAAAAACCAAATTCAAGTAAATTAAAAAACTTGAAACGAAATAAGAAAAACCCAGAAAGAGGGAAAAGCGATACTTACAGGTAGATATCAAAATCAATCAGAATGAGAGTGGTAATAAACATCATGTTCAAGATGGATAGTGGAAGAATCAGAATCCGAATCAGAATCAGAATCGGAAGGAATATAATAGAATGAATGAGATGGAGGTAGGCAGAAGAAGGAACAAAGACAAAGAGTGAGACGACCAAGTTGATGAATAGGGAAACAACAAAGTAGATCTAAAAGTTGTTCACTGTTTATAGGATCATCAATGCACGATAACCATTGCCATGCTTCTGCAGAAACACGTGCTACTGTAACAACCATTGAGCTGTTCAAAACCATGGTGGTTTTGATTTTGATTATCTCTCTCTATTTTTGTCACAATTTTGATTTATAATAATAATAATAATAATTCATCTTATCTATTCCCTTCTTTCTTCTTCTTCACCCAAATAACAATTCATCATCTCGTTCAAGGTTTAGACTTTACACTTTGCTTTCATTCATTTGATGATGATATATATAAATATTTATATATGCGACCGCCACCATCCTATTATTCCTTGGTGGTCCATTAAATATCTGTTGCAGATGACTTTTGAGAAAAACCAACACAATTTAGCCTAGTGGCTTAATCTAGCTTGAAACACAGGGGTCGACTCGGTGCTCTCGGATTCGAGTCTCGCAGTGACAGACTCGATATTAGTTAGTGTGAAATTTGATCCTAAGCATAAGCGGAGATTAATTTTTCGTTGAAAGTGTTGAGACACTCTGTTGGTAGCCAGCAATAGCCCCGAACCAAAAAAAAAAGATGACTTTTGAGAATTGTTTGAAAATTGCAAAATAGACCCCAATTTCGATGACTTTTGAGAATTGTAAAAACTGCATGTAAAAAAGAAGCCTCTCAATTTTTGTAAAGTTACTATAAGAGTTTCACCACTTTACGATTAGGTAATATTCATGTGGGTTTCACCACTTTGAAAATGTGATCCACTAACTTAGTGGGACTTACATGAATTTCACGCAATTATGAAGCGAGTGTTGGTTAGATAGTGTTAAAGAGAGTGTTGTTAGCGAATGACATACTGCATCATTTTTTTGCTTATGGAGACTTATGCAAAGGCACTAAGGCGAAGAAGGTCAAACACGTTATGATTGTCATCGTGTTGGTGTATTTGGTTAGCTCGATACGGGTGTGTGCTTTGGGGAGGATGTCAATTTAGATTCTATTTTGGCTCATGTAAAGTGTTTATCCTGGTCTTGGTTTATTTATGAGGTGGGTAGACATTTTGGATATTCTGCTACTTATTGCTGGAATAATGCCCTCTTATGTATTAATAATATTTGATTTGGATTGTAATGTGTTCAAGCACCCCTAGTGCTCCCATTAATGAAATATTGCTTATAAAAAAAGATTGGGGGTAAAAATGCAATTAATTTTTAATCATTGGTGCCCAACAGTTTTGGTTACAAGTCTCTCATCTTGGCCACTCATTACTTTATTGATGAAAATCCAATGACAAAAAAAGTGATTATCTATAATAGATTCCTACGCAGTGTTCTATATTAGCCAAAGCCTATAGTTTTAGGGCTTTATTGCCTTTTGGGTCCTCTGTCTTTTTAAATCTATGATTTATTTTTCTCTATTTATTTTTTGCCACAAATTTGATCTGTGTTTTTTTAACAAATTTGGTCTTAAACGAATTTTTGTAAAAAGAAAAAGTTTGGTCTCTAAACTTTTTATTCCATGTTTGATCTTCTATAATCGCGGACTTTTTACACTTTTAAAATTTGCTTGATTTGGTTTTTAATTTTGTTTTCGTTTTATAAAAATTAACAAAGAGCAATTTTTTTTTGAAAACTAACTATTGAAAAAGGGAAATCAAACAAGCATGATTGATACAATTAGGCATTTTCTCAATCCAAATCAGATTAGAATTATCTAGAGCAAACAAGTGTCAGCAACCAAGTTAACCTTTCCCTACACACATGATGAAAACTAGTAGCAGTAAATTGGGTTGCAATCTTGTTACATTAAGCTACAAGACATCCTGTGTATGATACAAACCCAAAAATCGGCCTAGCATTGAAACCCGCAAACAGAACTACCAATATCAAGCCCAAATGCTAAACCAATATCATCAATGAACTGTTTCGAATCAGACTTGACTTCGAAACTCCAGAAAGGCAGAAACAACACAACCACATTGGCAGGGAAAGTCGGGTATTCGTGGCCAACCATGTTCTCTGACGTAGATTAGTTATCAGTAAAGCCGGTGGAAACTGAGCACCAAAAATATGGTAACAACAAAAAACACTCAAGTGCGAAGGCAAGCCCTAATCTAACGGTCAAACCTTCCATCGTCGCAACGACCTCCATACCCAAAACAAACCATGTCGCCCACCCGCCAAAACACCACCTTCATTGTCGCGAACAATTGTACATACAATGTAATAATGAATAAATAATAATAGATTCATCAATAATGAACATTAGTATAATTGTCAAAAAAAAACATTAGTATAATTACAGATTTATTGTAATAATATGAAAATCCACAGAACTTAAGAGAATGAAAATCCACCAAATTAAATATATGCGGTTGGAGTTCATCCTCCCTTAACTAAGTGTCGGAGGTTCGATCTTCGCCTTGGGTATGGAGCAGCTTTAAATCTCTGGGTCAGCTGTCCCACCCTTCGAGGTGCTCCAATCCAGCGAGGGGATTAGTCACTGCGTTCGGCGGGGGATACCCCGGTCTCGACCCAAGAAAATAAACAATTATTTTCACCAACAAGAGTTTGTCCGAGTCGTAACTGAATTCGGATCCCACCCCAAGTCTCGAGTTGGAATCTGTTGAATGTAATCCAAGTTGGTCGAATTGTTGAATTCAAGTTGGTCGAAATGTTGAATCCAAGTTGGTCGAAATGTTGAATTCAAGTTGGTCGAACTATTGTATGTAAACCAAGTTGGTCGAATAACTAGTTTTACTCACTAAGTAAATATAGTTAGTTAAGTGTTTCTCATGTAATCTGTTTTAGTGTTGTTCGTGTCATCAGTCCACGTGTATTAGTGAACTCCTCGTGTATGTACAGTTGTAAAGTAAGCCTATAAATACAAGTGATGGTGGTAATCGAAAACAAGATTACACACCACAATATCAGTTTTTCTGTTATTTTGCTTCCTTCGACTCGGCTACATTGCTTTCGACTAACCAACTTTGTGTAACCAAGAACACTCTCTTCTTGGTAAAATTCCTTCGTGATAATTGAGTGAATGTGAGGAACACTGAGTGAATTTGTTCCAACAACTGGTATCCAGAGCGAGAGTTCGTGATCTTGCGGCATAGACATGGCAAATCAAAACTGCAGCAGTTATCAACTTCCGGCGAAACTTCCAGTTCTTGATTCGAAGAATTATGACAAATGGATTGTGCAGATGAAGGTGGTGTTCCGGTATCAGGAAGTTCTTGACATTGTGGAGAATGGCATCGTAGAAAATGCAATTGGAGATGAGTTACGTGATCAACAAAAGAAGGACAGCAAAGCGCTGTTCTTGATTCACCAATGCGTGAATTCTGACGCGTTTGAGAGAATCGCAGGGTATGAGACTGCAAAGGAAGCCTGGGATGCGTTGGCTTCAGCCTATTCTGGTGATGCGTCGTTGAAGCAAGTGAGGCTACAAACGTTACGCAGGGAGTATGAATTACTTCAAATGGGCGAGAAGGAGGCGATTGCTGAGTACTTCAATCGCCTAACAGTGATCACAAATCAGATGCGCACAAATGGCAAGAATGTCACTGATCGAAGAAAGATTGACAAGGTATTGCGAACCTTAACTTCCCAATTTGATTATGTAGTGACCTCAATTGAACAATCTAAGGATCTGAGTACTTTAAAAGTTGCTGAATTACAAGGAATTCTTGAAGCAAATGAGACTAGGATTAGGGCCAGGATGGGTGCCAAACCTAATGAAAAACCTAGTGAGCAAGTGTTGTTGGCTCAATCTCAAAACAAGAAAGGAAATTGGGGTAACAATTGGAAAAACAAGAAAGGGAAGGGAAAATGGAATAAGGGAGCTGGTGAGAGTTCAAGCAAGAATGGTGATCAGAAGCAGAATGATTATCAAAAGAGAAAAGAAGCCTGGAAGAATAAGGAGAAGAAGAATTATAGCAAGAAAGAGGTGCAGTGCTATAACTGTGATAAGTTTGGTCATTATGCAGATGAATGCAAGCAAAAGAACCCTCAAGAAGAGGCTCAATTGGCCAGAGGTGATTCTGATTCTGATGATGAGGTAGTCTTGATGGCTGAAACAGATGCTGTTGATGTTGAATGCAGAACTGATAACAAGCAGGAAGAGGCTCAGCTAGCAGGAGGTGATGCTGATTGTTGATATTTCGGCAAGTGTACCGAATCGTGCAAGTAATAAAACCGACAAGTACCGGGTATCGTCCTCAAGGATCGAATTTAATTACCAGTTACGTTAACAACTACTAAAGGAACCAAAGTGAATTAGGATGAGATTGATTTGATTGAGCTATGAAGCTCTAAAGTAAAGCAATAAAATATTCTTTTTATGTTTTTAATAATAGAACGAAGAACGCGTTTGAAAAGATACGATGGGGAAGATGCTAGGGATGAATTCCTATTGATTTCACACTGTTGCACTGATTTACTTTGAAGGATAAGCTCTCTCTAATTTTGCTATCAAACCCACAACATTCACTAATTCCTAATTCCTTAGGTAACTTGTCCTTTGTCGATAACTACAAACCCTAATTCCTTAAGCGATTCTAATTAACGACAAGCATTTAAAACGAGGGTTTGCAATATACAACAACTCATAGATTATTCCTAAGCTACGAATTGAAGGTATAGAATTTCAAACATTCAAAAACAAAACTTCCATTTCATAATTGAACAAGATATCATTGTATGAGTTTTCCAACCATAAAAAGCATTAAGCGTAGAAATTCGATACGCAAAATACGAGAGAGTATGATATAAATAAAATTCTAAACCATCGACAATAGTGCTACGTCAATATTCATTCATCCCTAACATTAGGGTTTAGTTACACATGATTAAGGAAAAAGAAAGAGAAGAATTACAAATTGGAGATGAAGACGAACACATGTGAAGCTTCAATCCTTGTTCCCAAGTCTCGAATCTTCAACGCCGATCCAGAGCAATCCGTTCTCGCCGTGTGCTAGGGTTCAAAATACGTTCCAAGATACTGAAAAATGCGTCCAACGCGTGTTTTAACGCGTCTGCCGCTGATTGGCGCGCCACTCGCGCGCCAGTCAGGCGCCTTCCCTGCTGTCTTCTCGCGCTCCAGCGCCACTCACGCGCCAGTCAGGCGCCTTTCCTGCTGATTTCTCGCGCGTGGTGCGCCACTCACGCGCCAGTTGCGCGCCATTTGGCTGAATGCTCCTTGCTAATTGCACCATTGAGTCCATTTGCCTGCACTGCTTTGTTCTTCAATTCCACCTAGTCCCTGGGCACAAAATCACGACAAAACCCAGCATAAACACTGCATAGCAAATAAATTTCTAATAGCACAAATTGTTAAATTCTCATCAACTTCATTGTTATTCATCAAAAACTCCAAGTAAAAATCCCTTTTTAACACTGAAAACCATCATGTGATGGGGACTCATCACATGTGATGGGGACTCATCACTGATGAGATAGTATTGATGACTGAGATAGGTGGTAGCAGTGATGATTTGTGGTATCTCGATACAGGCTGTTCAAGTCACATGACTGGCAACAAAAGCTGGTTCATCAAACTAGATGAATCAGTGAAGAAAACTATAAGATTTGGTGATGACAGAGTGATAAGAGCAGAAGGAATTGGCATTGTTAAAATCAAGAGAGATGATGGGAAGGTGTGTCTCATCACAGATGTCTTGTTTGTTCCCTCAATGAAGAGCAATTTGATAAGTTTGGGTCAACTCTTAGAAAAGGGATACTCAATGCAAATGGAAGATATGGAATTAAGGCTGTTCAATCCAAAGAAGAAGCTATTGTTGAAGGCAACATTGAATAAGAAGAGGACATTCAAGGTTGGCATGAGTGTAGTCCAAGATGAATGTTTGAAGGCAGTCACTAGTGATGAAGTGTGGAGGTGGCATGAAAGATATGGTCACTTAAACTTCAGAGATTTAAAGAATTTGAACACTCAAGGAATGGTGCATGGCTTGCCTGATATAAGGCTTCCAACTGAGGTGTGTGAGCAATGTTGTGAATCCAAGCATGCAAGGAGCTCTTACAATGCTGAAATGAAGATCAAGGCATCAAGGAGGCTGGAAGCTGTACACTCAGATGTATGTGGTCCTTTTGATGTGAAGACTCTAGGAGGTAACAGTTATTTCGTTTCATTCATTGATGAATTCACTAGAAAAATGTGGATCTATTTGCTAAGTAAGAAGAGTGATGTATTTGAAGTTTTTAAGGCCTTCAAAATCATGATTGAAAAGGAAAGTGGTTGTTGTATCAGTAGACTAAGAACTGATGGGGGTGGGGAGTATACCTCCACTGAATTTAAAAATTTCTGCAAGCATGAAGGGATCAAACGTGAAATCACAGCACCATATACACCACAACATAATGGCACAGCAGAAAGAAAGAACAGGACTGTGCTTAACATGGTAAGAAGCATGTTGAAAAGTAGACAAATGCCAAATCATTTCTGGGGAGAAGCAGCCACCACTGCAGTGTATATACTCAATAGAAGTCCAACCAAAAGGCTTGACAAGATGACTCCTGAGCAAGCATGGTCTGGTGAGAGACCAAGTGTCAAGCACTTGAGAGTGTTTGGCTCTTTGTGCTTCAGGCATGTGCCTGACCAATTGAGGAAGAAATTGGATGACAAAGCTCAACCAATGGTCCTATTAGGCTATCATTCAACTGGTACATACAAGTTGTATGACCCTAATAGGCAGAAAGTTGTGATTAGCAAAGATGTAATCTTTGAAGAATCAAAAGGCTGGCAGTGGAATGACACTACACAGAGGAGTAGCACTACTACTGTGTTGCTTGAGGCTGCGAATGAGAATCCAGTGACTATAGCAGTAAATGATGAAAATGAGATGATGCAAGATGCTGCAAATGAAATGGTAAATGAAGAAGTGAGACCTAGAAGGAATAGACAGCCCCCACAAAGATTGAATGAATACCAATTGTTCCCTGACAATGCAATTGGCACTGAAGGTGAATTATTGGAAGAAGCATTTTTGGCAAATTGTGAGCCTGTGACAGTAGAGCAGGCATTAAGTGAAGCAAATTGGAAGCAAGCTATGATAGAAGAAATCAAGTCAATTGAGAAAAATGACACTTGGGTGTTGGTAGATTTGCCTAAGCAGAAGAAAGTAATAGATGTCAAGTGGGTGTTCAAGACAAAAATGAAGCCAAATGGAGAAATTGGAAGGTATAAGGCAAGACTAGTTGCAAGAGGTTTTTTGCAAAAACATGGTTGTGACTTCAATGAAGTTTTTGCCCCTGTGGCAAGAATAGAGACTATTAGACTGATCATAGCTGTTGCCAGCTTTAGAAATTGGTCTATGTACCAAATGGATGTTAAAGCAGCTTTTCTGAATGGATACCTTGAGGAGGAGGTATACATAAAGCAGCCACCAGGTTTTGAAATAAAAGGAAAGGAGAATAAAGTGTACAAGTTGAGAAAGGCTCTCTATGGACTAAAGCAGGCTCCAAGAGCTTGGAACAAGAGAATTAACTCATTTCTCTTGAAGCAAGAGTTTGTAAAATGTGTAAATGAGCATGGCATCTATGTGAAAGGAACAGATGTAGAGAATTGTATGGTGATTTGCCTATATGTTGATGATATGCTTCTAACAGGTACAAGTGAAACTGAGATGGAAAGGTTTAAAAGAAGTATGATGTCAGAATTTGAAATGTCAGATTTGGGAAGACTTACATACTTCCTTGGTATTGAAATTGTTCATTCTGATAAAGGTGTACTTCTACATCAGAAGAAATACACAAGTGATGTGCTAAAAAGATTCAAAATGATGGATTGCAACTCTGCAGCCACCCAACAGACAATGCAGTGAAATTGGTCACTGACAGCGAAGAAAAGAAGGTTGATCCAACCTTGTACAAACAATTAGTGGGTTCCTTGAGGTACTTGTGTCACACAAGACCTGATATCTCTTATGCAGTGGGACTGATAAGCAGATTCATGGAGCAACCTAGAGTTTCACATCTTGTTGCTGCCAAGAGGATACTTAGATATGTCAAAGGAACAGCAGGACTTGGAGTGTTCTATCCTAGAAGAATTGGTAGATCTGATCAAGAAGTGTATGGCTTCTCTGACTCAGATTGGTGTGGAGATAAAGGGGATAGAAAGAGCACTGCTGCATACGTGTTCATGTGTGGTGAGTCACCAATATCCTGGTGCTCAAAGAAGGAGAGTGTGGTGGCTTTATCATCGTGTGAAGCTGAGTACATTGCTGCAGCTATGGCAGCCTGTCAAGCAAATTGGCTTGATATGTTGCTGAATGAGCTGAAGTTCAATCAGATTGACAATGATGGAATGAGATTGAAGGTCGATAACAAGTCTGCAATAGACATTGCAAAGCACCCCATATCTCATGGAAGAAGCAAACACATCGAGACCAAGTTTCATTTCTTAAGAGACCAAGTGACAAAGGGAAAACTCAGACTTGAGTACTGCAGCACTGATGACAATTTAGCTGATATGCTAACTAAGCCGTTAAAGGTTAACAGATTTGAAGATTTGAGAAATAAGATGGGCTTGACAAATGTGAACAACTTGAATTAGGAGGTGTGTTGAATGTAATCCAAGTTGGTCGAATTGTTGAATTCAAGTTGGTCGAAATGTTGAATCCAAGTTGGTCGAAATGTTGAATTCAAGTTGGTCGAACTATTGTATGTAAACCAAGTTGGTCGAATAACTAGTTTTACTCACTAAGTAAATATAGTTAGTTAAGTGTTTCTCATGTAATCTGTTTTAGTGTTGTTCGTGTCATCAGTCCACGTGTATTAGTGAACTCCTCGTGTATGTACAGTTGTAAAGTAAGCCTATAAATACAAGTGATGGTGGTAATCGAAAACAAGATTACACACCACAATATCAGTTTTTCTGTTATTTTGCTTCCTTCGACTACGGCTACATTGCTTTCGACTAACCAACTTTGTGTAACCAAGAACACTCTCTTCTTGGTAAAATTCCTTCGTGATAATTGAGTGAATGTGAGGAACACTGAGTGAATTTGTTCCAACAGAATATTGGGCGTGACGAAAACTCTGTTGGGAGGGGAAAATCAAACGGGCCTGCAAAACTGGGTTTACACCTGGCTAGCCAAATTCTTCGGCGTAGATTAGTAGTCACCGACAAAGCCGGTAGAAACTGCGCACCAAAAACACGGTAACCAAAAATAAAGAAACACTTATTTTCTTTTCTTTTAAAAAAGAAAAATTAGTTTTTCCTCACTCTTTAAAATACAATTTAATTAAAACAGTCACGAGTTTTTCAGAAAAAGATTCTGCCACAAATTAATTCTCATGAGTATTTACTTCACATACATATACCTTTAATAATTTAAATGAAATCACAATTTATGCAAATTGCTATAGTAATTTCTTAATCTGCCACGACACACCATTTCATCCTCTGAAAAACAAGATCCTAAAACTCACATAAGAATAAGTCAATCATTAATTTCTCACCACACAATTTCGGGTGAACTTTCATTGTACATATCACATTTTGAGACACTTTCTTTTCCTTGGCTAGCAACGACTAAAACAATGGCTTACAAATCCTTAGGCATGGTAATGATATTGGTTCTTCTATACATGCCATTGGTGGTGGCAGCAGATGCAGCTGCAGATGCAAATTCAAGTGGTTTTAAAGTGTCCTTCCCAACTTGTTTGCAACAATGCATTTCCATATGTTTGAAAATAAAACATGCAAAAGATTCACTTTGTCAAGAGGCATGTGCTCCAGGATGCAAACAATTACAAGGGAAAGGTTCACCATATGGAGTTAAAAAGGGTTGAAAATTCAATCACATGTATTACTTATTTGAATTTCCCTAGGGTTTCCATAATGGTTTTTTTTGTTCATCTCCATCATTATTTCTCCAACATCGAAAACGATTATATATACTTACGTGATACTCAAAAGACAAAAGCAAAATGTGTTTAGGTCTTTTCTTATATAAAAATTTCCCCATTTGCAACTTTTTACCATTCGTAAACTCACACATAAAGTGGAGATCTCAGATTTAAACATGAGTATCCACTAAAAAAAAATTCAACTCAACAACCAATTGTGCTAGATATTGAAAATCATTTGCATTCTTATTACTCGTAGTTTTCATAGGAGACATAATAAGGTGAATGTGTTTGGAATCATGATAGTATGCCTCTGAACGTGTTGTCATTGTGAAGAAGCCACTAAATATAGCTTTCGACCAAACTAATTAAGGACCAGACTTACATACAATTCTATAAGTCCAATTCTTAGCGTTTTCAAATATTCCACGTTATATGACATTGTCATTCATTTTCCATTGCTTCGAGGGGGGGAAATTTTGTGCGACACAACGTGGGCACAAGATCTAAAGTACAACGATGTGGGGAAGAAAACGTTGGGCACAATACCATGACAACCCCATTCATAGTCATTAAAGTTACGTGTATTTTGAAACTATACTTCTATCTTGCTTGTCCAAAACAAGTGCATCATTTAAAGAGAGAAAGAGTGAGAGAGAAGGAAAGGGAGGGCATTCATCTCCATCAATTCTCTCAATATATGTAAATTGTTACGATTTCTCGATATTCTTAAGGAGAAAATTTTACACTTTCATTATAAATTATTCTTTATTAAGAGATTTATTGTTGGTGTTTTTTTCTATCTTTTTTATGAGGTGTGGTCCTAATTGTGGATTAGGGAATCGTTTGTTGACTGAGATGGGTTCCCTAATTGTGAGCCATTTGGGTATTTAGTGTGGAGCATTACCGTTTTTAAAGAAATTTAGAAAATGTTGAATTGATTATGGTGGAAGAAACTTTCAAGCATGACTTAGGGGCTAGACTAATATCAATCACTATGTCATCGAGCACTATATGGTTTTATTCTTAATCTTGAACTAATTACATATAGAATCATCAAATTTCAAATTCCACTAGTGAAGGATTTGATTTGCTCCCCCACCCTAGAAGCACTTTATTTTTAATTTACTAAAAAATATATTAACTTTTTTTTGAGACATTAAAATTTAGGGTGAGGGGATGGTGCCCCAGTCCAAGGCAGGAAAGACCTTCGGGCTCTCAGAATGTTTTGGATACAACTTCTGTCATACTCCACTAGACCAACCCCTTGGGGTTAAAAAATATATTAACTTTGTGTGTCAACAAGCATGAGGTGGACGCCAATGAAGGTTGACTCCGTTGGTAAGCAGTTGATTCATTCCTCACATGGATGTGGGTTCAACTCCCGTTGCCGGCGTGAGGACCTCTTTGATAGGTGATCTGGTGCACTTATTTTTTTTGATATCAGAGTAAGTACAAGTAACAAGATGTCGTTAATTGTTAACGTCGTATATAATCAAGATGTCGTTAATTGTTAACGTCGTATATAATCTTTGTTAGTGGTACACACTACACAAAGGGAGCGAGACAAAGACAATATACAGATACATCAAAAATAGAAAGAAAGACAATAGTGAGGATTTCTTTTTCGTGGGGTCATTGAAATGCAACACCTACAAAAATGTTCCAGAAAGACCACAGACACAAACGTTAGCGTTATCAGCCATTGTGGTTTGGTCATGGGATTGGAGGAGAAGCTTACTACGTTGCAGGTTTTTTCTTGTTCTACTCCTTATCCTTATAGGGGAGTTGCTTCCAATCGAGCAAAGGTATTTATTTTAGTGTAGAAAGCTAAATTATTAAACTTTTTTTTGTTGCAAAAAGTTTAGGTGAATTCGGCTCCGGAGGCTCATCAGGGCAGGCCTCACGATAAAGGAAAGAAAAAAAGTAACTCACATCATGTATGATCCTGATTAATAACAAAAGTATATGTGTTTTCCACATTTTTATTTTTAAGGAAATAAACCTTCATGTAACTTCTTGACTTGACCAAATCGTGAAATTCACATATCTTCTCAATTAGCTATTAGCTATAAGAGCCAAAAATCCATCTCTCTTCAAGGAGACAGACAAATGCATTATTGACAAAAAGGCATATCACAAAATGGTGTGCTGCAATGCAATAATGCTAAGCTAACTACACCATGTAATGTGTTGTAATTAGTTCAACAAAGAGATGAGTGCCTATATCATGTCATGGCCTATATTATATTGTTTCCCACTAAGTCTTTCCTTACTATTCCTCTTTCTCCATTTTCCTTAGTGCTTCCTTTGTCTCTTCACTACGTTAATATCTCATCCCTGAATCATCATCATTACTGTTGATTGATTTTCTCACCAGTATCACACGGAGAGATATAATATTTGAAAAATATTCATTATACTCTTAACACACGTACTTTTAGCATTAACTTTGTTTTTCTTTTCTATTTTTTATATGAAATGTCATTTAGTGACAACTGACTGACATCAAATATCAATCACAATAATGATTTATGTCTACCAGCAAAATGCACTCAAATTTTCCACGCATTCACATATTTGACGGTCTAAATCGTCTAACTGTTTGAATGCGTGGAAAGTTTGACTACAGGTAAGCAAGCAACCTCCTCGATTTAGTGAGGAGAACGTGGTTCGAATATTAAGAGTGACAAATTTAAGAGGATTAGTAAGCAATGGTTAATTTCCTCACTCTATGTGTGGTTTTAGAAGAATAATATCTGTGACTAGCTATGATCACGTGCATTAAATAAGGGTCAATATAAACTGAAAGAGAATATGTGGTTGTAGTTGAAACTTTCAGGCCTTATAACTCTTCCCTGCTGATATTTGTATACAGACCAATTTTAAAAACCAAGCTCTTGTTATCTTTCATTCATCTCAGTTAAGGATTTTATTTTGATAAACTACTGATATAGCTTATGGAGGTGGCTAGGTTCATAGTCTTGCCTGTAATTTTTGCACTTTTTGTCCTTTGTCTTCAAATCATCAATAAAAAAGTTAAGCTCAGAAAGCTGCATCTTCCTATAGGAAGCACAGGATGGCCTATTGTTGGAGAAACCTTAGATTTTCTAAGAGCAAGTGTTGAGGGAAAGCAAGCAAGGTTCATACAAGAGAGAATGAAGAAATATGATTCCAAGGTGTTCAGGACATCACTCCTTGGAGAGAATGTTGCTGTGTTTTGTGGACCAGCTGGGAATAAGTCCTTGTTTAGTAATGAAAATAAGTATGTACAAGTTTGGTGGCCAGGCTCAGTGAAGAAGCTGTTAAGGTTGTCTCTTGTTAATAAGGTTGGTGATGAAGCTAAGATAACTAGAAGGTTGTTGATGAGCTTTCTTAATCCAGAAACACTCAGAAATTACTTGCCAAAAATGGATAGAATTGCTCAACATCATATAAATTCTCATTGGAAAGGTAAGAAATGTGTCAAGTTATCTGTTAGATTGATGTTTCACAATTTTACTAAGGACTTGTTTGGATAGATAGCTTAATTAAACACTTTTGACAGAAGCACTTATTATGTGCTTATATATAAGCTATTTCTATAAAGTAAAGTTTAACTGCTTTCATATAAGAAAGTAAAGTTCTACTGGCACAGGCACTTATCAGACTATTTGAGAGAACTTACGAAAACAACTCATGACATCTCCATAAACTGTTTTCAATCTTTTTTATAAGCTCTCTTAAATAGTCTGATAAGTGCTTGTGCCAGATATGCTCAAATAAGCCAATTCAAACAAGTCTTAACTATGATTGGTTTTATTATTTTGTTTTGATTAACATGATTGATTATTCTTTAGAATGTCATGATCATCAATGTAATAATTTTTGTTACTTTACACTTTTGAAGGAAAGGAGCAGGTGTCTGTGTATCCAATAATAAAGCTATACACATTTGAATTGGCTTGTAGCTTATTTTTAAGCATGGAAGATCCTATCCATGTATCAAAGCTTTCTCCACATTTTGATGAATTTCTAAAAGGGCTTATTGGCTTCCCCATAAACTTGCCTGGAACAAAGTTTTATAGGTCAATGAAAGCTGGGAATGCAATAAGGGAAGAAATTAAAATGATTATGAAGAAAAGGAAAGTGGAGTTAGAAGAAAAGAAGGCATCACCTACACAAGACCTTTTATCATATTTGCTTGTCACATCTGATACCAATGGAAGGTTTATGAATGAAATGGAGATTATTGATAATATACTACTATTACTTTTTGCTGGCCATGATACTTCTAGATCAGTGTTATCATCTCTCATGAAGTATCTTGGAGAGTTGCCTCAAGTTTATGAACAGGTGTTCAAAGGTAAGCAATAAAATCTTTGGAAATTTTTAAAGGAACTTTGTGTATGCGGTTTCTAGAGTGTGGGATCAACAAAATTCCTCACTCGTGTATTAGTCAAATTGATCGTTGGTTATTATAGTATAAAATGTTATGAATGGTTGATATTTCATGTTGCGTTGCGATCTTAACCACTCATAGCCTTTTATATTATATCTGACTGATACACTGGTGATGAACTTAGTTGGTCCTTCACCCTAGAATGCACCTTTTGTGCAATAGTTGAAATTGTGAACCATATTTTTTAGGCTTTTTGGCCCGGTTGGAAAAAGGCCAAGCCCGCCGTTTGGCCAAACTATACCAGGGTGTCTTCTGATATTATTACCTACAACTTGATGATATGGATAAATAAATGTTGAAGTTGTATTTTATGACAGAACAAATTGAAATAAGCCAAGGAAAAGAGGCAGGGGAGTTGTTGCAATGGGAAGATATTCAGAAAATGAAATACTCTTGGAATGTTGCATCTGAAGTCATGAGACTGTCTCCACCCGTTGGTGGTGCTTATAGAAATGTAATAAAGGATTTCACCTATGCTAATTATAACATCCCTAATGGATGGAAGGTATCTTTCATGTTAAGGCTTTGTTAATTCTGATTATACTTTCTTCACTATGTAAACATTGTAAAGTGTAACATGATGCTTGTTTTTGACAGCTGCATTGGAATGTTCATACAACACATGTGGATCCAACATTGTTCTCCAATCCTGAAAAATTTGATGCATCAAGGTTTGAAGGAGATGGGCCTACACCTTATTCATATGTTCCATTTGGAGGAGGACCTAGAATGTGTTTGGGACAAGAGTTTGCTCGGTTAGAGATACTTGTGTTTATGCATAATATAGTTAAACGTTTCAAGTGGAGTTTGGTGAATCCTGATGAGAAGTTCAAGTATGATCCTATGCTAGAACCAGGAAATGGACTTCCAATTCAACTTTATCCTTCTCATTCCTAGCCAAATACGCACCTTTTCCATACACATATTACATTGTTAGTTTTCATCTTTTATATTAAACTGCTACTTTTGAAATTTATTTCATCCTGGATCAATAATCTGTAATAGAAATTGAATAACTCTATTGTATAAGTAGTAAATTACTCTCAATTAAAGTTCAAGTGCCATATCCTTACACAACTCTTATAATAACTTTAGATCTCTTTTCCACTCCTCTCTTATGATCTTTCTGAGGCAACTTTTCAAAGTTGTGAGAATTCATGGGTTTCAAGTCCATCTTGTGATCAGTAATGTCACGGCCCATTTTGTTAAGAATCATAGGATGAGATGGCCATAGATCATATTCATAGGAGAGGAAGAGGGAATAGGTATATTCATGAGGTAAAAACTCATAAGGAATCATATTTATTGAAAAAAGATGATTAAAATGAATACATTGTGCTCTATACACACTGCTCTAGTGAAGACTAACTGACCAACAATTTCCTAACTAACTAAACTAATTTCTAACTAATTTATATACTTAAAACATTTCTGTACTCCCATCATTTCTTTGACTTTTAGCTCCCCTAAGTCGCACTGCATTACTTTCTGCAGATGAGTGCTGGCTAGGGGACTGGCTGAGATGAAATTGGCTTCGTAGCAGCTCTTGTTCTCCCTCCAAGAGCCACTTCTGCTTCACTTCCTCGTCGTGGTGGTGCAACTCCAACCTCCTCGTAGAAATCCAACAGTTGATTGGAAATTTCTGCAAAAGAATAACCACAAGGACTCAGAAGGATATACAAAAGCAATCAGAGACACATGAGGACAGCCATTTGTTTAACAGCAAACTACCCATGGCATAAAAGTGTGTTTGTTCTCGAATGAACATGTCTCAGTCTAAATCCGAAAACGGGGATTAAACAACCCAGACATGTGACAGTAGCAGATACTAATATAATGCATTAAGCCATAGGAACCCAGAAAACTACCCAAATTGGATCAACTTTTTAAGCATTTCAAAGTAATTGAGGAGATGACACCAACCCTCCAAAATGCGTGGAGTGACCTCAAAGTCAAACCCTCGCCACCAAGGCTTATCACCACTCGATGGAAGCTTCACTTTCAGGAACTTAGCAGCAAGGAAAATGGCACCTGCAGCAATATGTTTTGGCTTAAATTGCAGGCAGAGTGATATACTCAACCTGAAAGCCACTTTCCATAAAGTGAACAAATAAATTACTAAAATGAATTCAACTTGATAATTAAATTAGAGAACAAGTGAGGCAGCTTAATCATACCCATCATTAACAAAGTTCCATGCAGCTTGTCCAAGGGCATTATTTGCAACATTTATCTTCCTTACGGCCTCATTAAGGATCCCATAGGGATGTGGAGCATCCAGGTCAAAACCTAAAGTGGCAAGTACAACCCTTTCTCCAAGTAAAATTAATTCTTTCCGCTGCTGATACACTTCCTGCATAATTTAAAAACCATGTTGAACAAATATAAATATAACAAGGGTTATGGAAAGAGAGTCCAATCAATGGGTGCTAATCAAAACATCATTAGTAATAAAAACACCTTTTGTCTTATCCTCTGAGCAGCCGCAGGATCCTTGTAGTGAATTATCTCATAGGAAACGAAAATGACATCCCTTAGATAACAACGAGTCTCTTTGACTTTGCCAGCAAGGAACATGCAAACTGTTGCAATGGTCTGTAAAAGATGTTCAGAAATTGGATAATTAATTGAAATAAAGTAATGTTTGAGTTTATACTATAGTCAAAATATATTTGAAAGCAGAAAAACGCACCCATTGGTCGTTCTTTGCATGAGATTGTCGAAGAAAGAATCGTTGACAAAATAATACAGCTGTGGCTATAGTTACTTGAGGCATTGTAAGTGTGATGCCTAACTTCTTTATGAATGTAACATATGATATGCGGAGATGATTCTCAATCTTGGAATCAATTCCATCTTTTCTTGAGGGGGAATTTTCGTCGATTTCTTTTTTAGACATATACCAGCTAGCCATATGAAGCAGAAAGATTCTTCTGGAGGATATTTTTGTAATGTAAGAAGATTTCACAAAGTAAAATGATTGACTTGACAATATGAAAATAAGGAAAGCAGTAGATGAAACGCATGAAAGAAAGAAAGAAAAGAAGTGAAACCTACTTACCTTACCGGAGAGCAGAGGTCGGACGCCGCGGTTACAAGCTTTGCCGCCGTCTATCGATGGATGCAGCCAACGTGTTTTAAATATCTCTCTATATATAATCGTTACATACTCTGCAATTTATTTTTCCCGCCTTATTCTCCATCTCTTTTTTCCTCCGACTCTTCCTTCTTTCTTTTCTTTATTTACTTACTTTTCTTTTCAAGCATACTTATTATTTTTTTTGGGCTTAAATACAGTTTTGGTCTCCAAGTTTTACCAACTCACGATTTTGATCCCCAAGTTTTAATTTCAAAATTTTGATCCCCCAAATTTCCCAATTTGTAAAAGCAGGGGCCTCCACTAATTTGGTCAAAATTGATACTGACCTGTCAACCACTTAAACTACGTGGCTGGCATGCCAAAGTGGCTTTTTTATATTATATTTTAACATTTTATATCCATTTTGATTCACTTTTTTTTAATTTCTAATTTCTTAAATATAATATAAATTATATAAACAAAATGTTAAAATAAAAATAACAATTTTTAATATAAAAAAGCATCAATTTTGACCAGATTAGTGGAGGACCCTGATTTTACAAATTGGGAAACTTGGGGGATCAAATTCGTGAAATTAAAACTTGAGGGATCAAAATCGTGAGTTGGTGAAACTTGGGGGACCAAAACTGTATTTAAGCCTATTTTTTTTTAAATAATGTAATATTATTTCTCTTCCTTCTTTCTTTGCTTTATTATTTCTCTTCTATAATTAACACATATTATTATTTCTCTTCCTTCTTTATTATTTCTCTTTTCGTAGTGGATAAATTTGGTGTTGGCTAGTGCAAAATTTGATCTTAAACACAATCAGAGATTTGTCTTTCGTTAAAAGCATTGGAACAAAAAAAACACATTATTATTAATACGTTTTAGGTTTAAATATGTTTTTGGTCTCTACAAAAATAGGGAAATTCAATTTTAGCCTCTGCAATTTTTTATTTTTTATTTTTAAAAACTCCTTACAAATTTCAAACTTTTCATTTTTACACTTCTAGTGGAGACATGTTGAGTTGTCTTACAAAAATCCATTTACTATTTATTTATACAAATCAGCCACTATCAAAATACCAATCTTGACCTTTTTTAACTAAGCAATTGTAGGATATTTAGATTTAGATAAATGTGCTATCTATCTATACAAATCACCTACTATCAAAATATCAAATTTATCCTTTTTTAATTAACCAATTGTAGTATATTTAGGTCATTAACGCACTTTTTTTCTTAAATTTTTCAAACGTTTTTCTTTTTTTCTCTATCTCTCTTACTTTTTCAACCCTTTTCACACCCTCTCTCTCGCCCATCTTTTTTAAAATCTTTCTTCTTAATTTTTTTCCTCTTTTATTACTCTAACTCTCTCATTTCTCTTTATTATTATGACAATTTTCAAAATTGACAAAATTTAAATATTCAAATTTTTTTATTAATGAACTTTTTTTTCCTTCTTTGGACAATTTGAGATTTTAATACAATTTTGCTGTTAAAAAAGTTAATACAAATTACCCATCATTAGAATATCAATCTTATCTTTTTTCAACTTTGTAATTTGAGGATATTTAGGTAAATTAACACATTTTTTCACTTTTTCAAACACTTATCACTTTTTGAGCCCGTTTGTTAAGGCTCTTTTTTTAAAAAAAATCACTTTTTTTTTAAAAATAAAATAACTTATGACGACATGATGTTCATTTGTTACAAATCATTAAAAAAATGAAAAACTGAAAATAATATAAAAAAGGTTTCATATGAGAAGTTATTTTGAGTAGCTTTTCATAAAAATATTTTTTTTAAAATGATTTTTTTTAATAAGTGATTTTCAGTATGTTACACATTTGAGTCCGTTCGCTAAAAAAATAATCACTTAAGACGACATGTTGTCCATTTGTTACAGATTTTTAAAAAAATGAAAAGCTGAAAATAATCTAATAATTGCTTCATATGAGTAGGTTCTCACGAAAATCAGTTTTTTAAGAACGATTTTTTAAAAATAAGTGATTGTCAGTATGTTACACAAACACAAAACAACTTCTCATTTTGTTAAAAATCTCTAAAAACTAATCTCTAAATTATTTAACAACAAATCATTTATTTTTTAATCCATAACAAACGAGCTCAAACACAAAATAACTTCACATTTTTTAAAAAATCTCTAAATTATTTAACAAGAAAATCACTTATTTTTAATGTGTAACAAGCGGTCTTAGATCTCTCTCTCTCTCTCTCCTTTCTCTCTCTCACACACACACATTTTCAAAACAATTTTCATTATTTCATCCTTTTCACACCCACTCTCTCTCACTCATTTTTTTTTATCTTTTTTCTCCTCCATTCTTCATCTAGCTCTCCCATTTCTCTTTACTATTTTGAAATTTAAAAATTTTGTTTTCTCTATCAAGTATCAATACGTTTTTTCTATTTGTTGGAAAATTTGAAATTTTAATACAATTTGGCTGTTAAAAAAAAACACAATATTATTTTTTGGTCTTTTCGATTACATGTTACTATCTTAGTATTATCGTTTTAAAACGTAAATTAAGACACTTTTTCTAACTTTTTTCACATTTTCACCCTCTCTCACATATTTTGAAACATTTTTCACTTTTTTCACTCTCAAATGATTTTCACGTGATAATGACCAAATTAATTATATTATATTTGAGCTCACCGATAGAAAAAACATGAAGGTACCTGTGTGTTGTGTGTATGTACTGCTAGTTTTTTTTTTTAATAAAGAGCCCCTTCATATTTATTTTTCCATCTCCATGATGTGAATAGATGGTGATGGAGTCACGCAGGTACAACCTCAAATATATAACACAAAAAAGAGTACACGTGGCATCATATTGATGAATTGAATGGATGTGCATTGAGAGAACCAAATCCACATTCAGAACCTCTCATCTTCTTCTCTGTGGCCCCCAACTCAAGCTTTAGCTGTGTTAACTATGCAATCACCTCACCCCTCCTGTTTCCACAATCCAACTATAATCCATAGACCTGAAAATAGAAACCAAGTTTTGAGTTTCGAATATAACAACAATAACCATGTCATTATTATCCATGTCTACCACCACTAGTGGTCATTCATCTCTTCACTCTGCACTTACATTGCCAAGAACAACTCAAATTCATTCCAAGCAAAACCCAACCTATCTTTTGACAATCACCAACTTGTTTTCTTCCACAAACCATTCATATTCAGGTGCTTCTTATAGTTGTAGCACCATTTTGTCTAGGCCATTTCTTTTTATGGTTAAAGCAGCCAAACAAGAGAGTGAAGGAGAAGAAGGGGAACAATATGAAGAGTACGAAGTAGAGCTGGATCAGCCTTATGGACTCAAATTTGTAAAGGGAAGAGATGGTGGAACATACATCGATGCTATTGCACCAGGTGGATCAGCTGATAAGACTGGAGCTTTTACTGTTGGGGATAAAGTGATTGCCACTAGGTTTGTCATTCTGCATGTGCTTCTTCATATTATATATGCAACTTTCTTTCTTGTGATAAGTGCTTAACATATCATGTTTAAGATAGTTAAATGGAAGCCTTGTGGATTTTGATATATTGCATTAAATTCCAAACCTAGGGCCGTTTGGATAAATAGCTTAATTAAGCACTTATAATATAAGTTATCCTATGGAGCTTTTGGAAATGAGTTGAAAACAGCTTATAAACATGTCATAAGTTGTTTTCACAAGCTCTCCCAAATAGTCTCACAAGTCCTTATGCCAGTAGATAACCCCAATTAAGTCGATCCAAACATGCCCTATTTGAATATGACATTTTTTTGCCAGCTTAGGCGAAATGACAAATAAACACCACACACTATTCAACAGACACACTCGAACCTAGGAGCTTGTGTCTCCATGTTGCTGAAATTGTCAATGAAACCGGTGGGGACTGAATATGACTTTAGTATATTGAAATTGGTGCTAGTATCTGATGCTCAAAATAGGTATCTGGAGGCCTTATATAGTCAAGGTTGGCTTAAGGTTGTGGAAATCTTGTGATTTGGTATATGGTTTTAGTACTACAAAATTATTTAGGCATGGGATAGCAATTTGGGTTTCTTTATGGTCAAGAAATTGCTTATGTAGTATGTATAATAAATGGGGTGTCATTTTGTACGTACTAACTTCAAAATTCAAAATTCCTTTGAAAGGTAAAATTACATACTTTATGTTAGATCCAAAATCTTTGAGTGGTTGAGTAATGACCTAAATGTTCAACATCTGCAGTGCTGTTTTTGGGACCGAAATTTGGCCAGCTGCAGAATATGGAAGGACAATGTACACAATTAAACAAAGAATTGGCCCATTACTCATGAAAATGCAGAAGAGATATGGTTAGTTTATTATGTATGCATTTTTCACTATGTTTTCCTCAAGTTCTAGTCTAGTCACTTTTTGGGAACTTTGCTCGCGGATTGTGAACCATGGCTTCTCTATTTTCACAGGAAACTTAGAAACGGGTGGTGAGTTAACTGAAAAGGAGATTATCAGAGCTGAGAGGAACTCCGGGGTAGTCAGTGGCAGATTGAGGGAAATTCAAGTAAGTTCCATGATGTTATAACTGCAAAATTGCGATCCTTAAGTTTTCAAACCTTTTTGTATAAAGTATTTTCTCTTCTATAGAAAGATGCCACTACTATACTTGCATGTGGGTTACAATCACTGTCATTACTCAAACTTGCAAAAATTTCAGATGCAAAACTACTTGAAAAAAAAGGAAATGAAAAACCTCCGAGAAAAGGAATTGAAAGAAGGATTACTACTATACAAGTAAGACTTTGTGACTCAAAAATCATACTATTTCTAGCTAGGACTAGAGAATTAATGTTATCTCCCTGATAGTATTCTTACTGTGCGCCCTTTTCCTGGATTAATTTCTGAAGGGATGCCAAATACGAGGAAGCACTAGAGAAATTCGAGTCTGTTTTGGGATCAAAACCAGAACCCGAAGAAGCTGCGGTTGCAAGCTATAATGTTGCTTGTTGTTACTCTAAGCTAAACCAGGTATATGTTTGTTCAAATTAAAAATTGCATGTTGATACGTTTCACTACTTGAGCTGTTGAGCAATTGTTTCAGTTATACTTTTTGGGTGTATTTAGTCCCTTGTATTACTTTCTGAGTAGGTTCAATCCCTCCATATAGGCGAGTGACTAACTTGGTGCAAAAATTTAATAGTTTATTGGTCACTAGTGTGTCTTAAAATTTGGGATTCGGCCTAGCTCATCCCAAGAACTAGCTCGTGGAGTGATGATTTCCCCCGCTTATAATCACCATAGCTGTAAAACTGGGCCGCCCAGCACGCTGAGCCAAACACAAGCGAAATGGGCTGGTCCAACCCAGTTGTCTATTGGGCTGTGCTTGTTCATCCCAGCCCAGCCTTGAACACTGGGATAGTGGCTCGGTTCAGCCCAATCCAACTTTTAACCAAGGAAACCGCAAAAAAAAGTGAGCCCAACCTGGCCTATGGGCCAACTGGGGTGGGCCAAAATGACTCAGTTCTTTTCTGAGCCTCTTTTTGGTGATCCCAGCCCAAAACATTGGGTCATCGGGCTGGCCCGTTGGGCCGGACCAAAATTCACACCTCTAATAATCACTATAGAGGCCACATCATATCCAATGCGGGCGTTGGGACTCAAATACACCTTCCTCGTGCTTAGGACCGTCAGTAAAGAATATACTGATAGAGTAATGAATGTCTCAAACAGATTCAAGCTGCACTTTCTTCACTCGAAGAAGCTCTAAAAGGTGGTTTTGAAGACTTCAAGGTAATCAACCAACTCCCCTGCATGTTACATTATCATTTATCATATTTGCTAAACCGCCTAACACTGTTGTTGTTATAACTTTTAACAGAGAATTAGAACTGATCCTGACTTGGCCAATCTAAGGGCATCCCCGGAATTTGATCCGTTGCTGAAAAGATTTGATGAATCATTTATCAATGAGAATGCCATCAATGCCATCAAATCTCTCTTTGGTTTTAATAAGAAATAACCCCTTTTGTGTTAGAACACGACATGCAGTTAAGCTGACTAAGGAATTGGTTGAGCAATATGATTATGTAACATTTTATTTCCCAATGTATATCATTATATTTAACTAGAGGTCCCTCATTTTTTGGTCTCTTCAGTGGGATCTTGTTTTGTGTACTAGTATAAATAATACAAGAAACTTACAATCAATAATAGTGTCCATTTGCAACATTGATAACCTCAAAACCCCTATCACACTTAATAACTGATTCTGCTTACTTTCTTCAATATTGTTGTTTCTTCGGTTCACTTAGATGGGTATGGAGGCTTCAATTAAGGAATTTGAGCTTGGTAATGTTACTTAGACATGGTAACTAAATGATCATGGATTCATGGCTAAGAATGTGCATGATTAAGTTTGTGTTAGATTAATGCACCGTCCACTCACTACAGCAATCATGTGTTCTCACATGCATCTCCCTTATGTATGGATAAATCTCTTTCCACACCTACCTTTCTTTGAGTTGAGTTTTAGATGAAGAACAACTATTGAAGTTGAGTCTTAGATAAGGAAGGAGAATAGGAAGAAAATATCTTCTGAACTGTACCTAGCAGTGTTGTGCGGACTGCGTCGGTGGTCTCTTGCGGTATGGCTTGATATCAACGAGCGCCCGGGAGGGGGACCTGCGAAGCCACTTCGACGCCCAAGTTAGTATTGAGAGTATGTGAGTGATTTAGCAAGGAATGAGAGTGCACCTAATTATGGCAATATGAGTTGGTATTTATAGGGAAGCGTGCTCATTGTGAGTCGTTGGATCGGCTGAGTTAATCTGAACCCTTCAAATACTTAGGTTAGATTGGGCCTTGTAGATAGTGGATATGGACCAAGCTGATTGGGCCAATCTATGTCAATTGATGAATGGGCCTCGTGGCCCGGTCCAGAACAGTTGCCCCCCAAGTCGAGATTATTCAGTAGGATGGTCTCGGCTTGAAGCTTTTAATTTATCTGCTTGGCGCGTGGTTGTTTTCGTCGTGTTTGGTAGTGCGAGAGATTTCTTCTTACCGCGACGGTAAAAATCTTTCAATCTTTGATGAGTAAAATAAATAAATGAACATTTAAACTCATTATTTCTCACCCTCTATAAATAGAGACATTCCTCTCCATTTGGTCCCGCTTGAAGAGTGGTAGGGTAGAGAATTGGGTGGGGATAAGATTTTCTTGAAGATAAGCTTTGTGTTGGACCACATATTTCTTCACCTCTTGGTAAGTGGTTTTTTATCCAACCCCCTTCTTTCTTCCTTCTTGATAGCATGTTGTAGAAAACACCTCCCACTAGTTTGATCCCCTCCCCATAGAGCTCATGTGATTACTCCATAGGCTTTGAGGAAAGATGAATATATTTTTATTTTTATTTTCGTAAATCGGCAGCTCCCGCTCCCGCACGCGTAAACCGGCAGCTCCTACGCGCGTAAACCGGCAGCTCCCGCTCCCGCACGCGTAAACCGGCGGGTCCCCTCCCGCCGGTGTTGGGGGTCCTTATGTTGTGGACGTTGGTTCTTGCTTGTAGCGTGCACCTCATGGCGCTTGGTTAGCAAACTGATGCCTTGAATTTTATTTTTCAAATGAAGTCTTTGTTTCGAATCCACCTCCTTTTGTTGTTTTTGTTTTGACGCACCTCAAATTTTTCATGAGCTCCTTTTCTTTGGCACTTATAAGTATTCATGAGCTCCTTGACACTTGGGAAAATTCTCGTGAATTTTCTTTTGTGTTTGAAACTTAGAAAATTCTCGCGAATTGTTTGTTTCGACACTTGGAATGATTTCTCCGGAATCCATTCCGATTTAATTCTCATGAATTTCTTTCGCACTTTAATTTTTCAGGTCTCGAACGGTGCTTCAGAAGGTCGTCTTCTCATCGATATTTTTGCATTACTTGCCCGTCCAACTAGGTAATTCCTCTTAACTTAGTTATTTTCATCTTCAACCCCTTGTTCTTCGACCTCAGGAGAGGGGTTTGACGACAAGTTTTTCTAACACGCGACTACTTGTTTCGCCCCTTTCCTACAGGTTCTGAGAGATGGGGAGAACCAAGTCGACCGCTCGCGTGAACGCGGCCTACCCCGGTCCCACAATCGTAGTTCCTCGGTCGGAAATAACACCTTGTGTAGAAGGGGTAATACCTGGCTATCCCGTTACTTCTTCCGATGATGAGGACATGGATGACGAGCGTCGGTTCGAGTTGGAAGTGGTGGAGGTTGATGGGATCAACTATGACTGGGTCGCTCGTAGTGTTCGGTCCACCAGGAGTTTCTATACTCCTGGTAGGAGTTTACCTTCAAGTCTTTGTGAGGATGTGCTTGGTGACCACTGGCGGTTAGAGGCGGTCGGTCCGGATGACAGAGTTTGCTGTATTCCCTCGGGTCGAAAGTTCATGATGTTTTGCCCTGTTATTCACAAGATGAAGATTTCCCCATTCTTCACTTCATTCCAACTCTCCGTTTTGAAGCACCTAGGGATAGCTCCTTCACAATTGCATCCAAACTCATGGTGCTTTATCAAGTGTTTTGAGTTGGTGTTACGGGTCTTGAGGTGCAGGCATAGTTTAAAACTCTTCTTCACCCTCTTTGAGGTGCAGCGGCGTCTAGAGCCTTCAAATGGAGTCACGCGATCAGATTTCGTTTGTTTAAGGGGTCGTCGTACTTTGCCCTATTTTGAAATCTATTCAGAAAGTCAGCATGATTGGAAACATAGATATTTTCATGTTGTCCCAGTGAGCCAAGAAGCAGTTGATAGCCTGAATCTTCTGGATGAGCAAGGGTCAATTGCCGGGGATAAGTTTCACCTTGGGTGGAGCAATTCTGATATTGAGTTTGCCTCTCGAAATTATCGAGTTAATCCCTCTGAGTTGAACAGGGAGGATTCAGATACTTTAAATTTAATTCGAGATATTGCCGAGCGTCTTTCTGTGGCGTCAAAGAAGATAGTTTGTAGTGAGCTCACTAAGGCTCAGGACCTTCGAGATGCCGTTTGGCACTTAGGTTGCTTGTTTAGTCATGCTCTTTTAATTTCTACTTTTTTAATTCGCTTCTTGCTTTGTTGACTCATTTCCTTGTTGTTTGCAGATAAGATGGCTGCCCCCCTCACCTTTGATGAAGTTGCTACCTTGGCCGGGAGGAGGAACCTTCCGAGTTCAAATGGGGGAGGTCGCCCTATTCCCCCTTCCTCTGCTGCTGGCCGCCCCTCAACGGGGTCTCGTTTGAGTCTTGGTGCCCCCGGTCGGGCTGGGCTTTCTGGAGCTCCCAGGATTCCTGCCGATGTTCGAGACAAGGAGGTTTGTATTGAAGGAGCTTCTAATACTCCTGAGAGTCGTGACCATTCATCCAAGCGTAAGAAAAGTGTTGCCAGACGTCGTTCCCCTGTCGAGCGCCCTTCTCCCGATGGGCTTGCCCCTCCCCCTGGTCGTCCTCTTGAGCTTGACTCTGAGGTGGTTAACTTCTCACATGTGGAGTGTGAGCGTTTTTGCGACAATCCTTGGGAATTTGCCATCCGCATGGTTCAGCTCGGACAAGGAATGCATGCCAAATGGAAGGATGAAAGGGGAGGTAGCTCCAGTTCAGGTAGTCTTTATATGCTTTTTTATTTATGATATTCTATTTGTTGGCCATATCGTTTCTTGATCGCTTCTTCTTATAGGGGATCGTGGTCATTTGCTTGCTGAGAATCAGCGACTTACCCGAGAGCTACAAGAGGTTATAGAGTCCGGTCATCGAGCACAAGAACTCGTGGGGCGTTATCAGCGGGAGAGGGATGAGGCTTTTTGTGATAGGGATGCATGCCTACGGAAGGTGGAAGATCTTCGCACTCAACTTCAAGGAGTTCATGCTGAATTGGAAGGTGTTAAGCAGTCAAGAGATGAAGCCATGAAGAAAGTGGAACAGATTGCCGGACAAGTGGTGGACTTCTCTCACCAAGCCTACGCTAAGGCATTGGGTCACGTTCAGTGCCTTTATCCGGAGGCTCAATTGGATACCCAGTATCTCAACTTTGATTATGACACCATGGATGGGAAGATCGTTCAGTACCATGTTGGTGGGAGTGGATTTGACGTCATCTACCCGTGAACTTGTGCTCTCGCAGTCTTTCAATTATGTAGTTTTCTTTTCGCCTTTTAAGATTTGGTTATGTACCCTAACTATGGGACCGGCCATCTCCGGTGCGACTACCTTCATTTCTCGTTATGCAATTTCAGTCTATGTCTTCTTATCTTGACACTTTTCTGATTGCTTGCATCTTTTGCTTGACTAGTGCGTTTTAATTAATGGCGTTGGGCGCGTGCCCTGCCTTGATCATTTTAACGTCCATTGTCTCGTTGCCTTACACTTATGTATCCTCCGAGGACAGTTTATCAAAACCCGGTCTAATTCTAACTCGACCATCAGAGGTTGCGACACGTTTAAAGTCGCTTCGCGCGGCGAGTATGCTTACTCGCGCCTTGGTTTATAAGGAAGCGCACACGATCGCAGCGTCGATCTCATGCCGGCCCCTTTTTTTACCATCAGGCTTTTCGTCTTTCAGCTAGTTCCTTGTCTTTATCGTTAGGACTTAGGCTTTTTAATCCTGCGAATAATGGTAAACATTGGAAAATAACATTCTTCAAGCAAACGTAAAATTTCATTCACTCTGAATACTTTAACATTTGATGGCTCAAGCCGTTACATGAATTTACACAATAAACTTTTTCAACTTGTCAGTATTCCAAGTCCTAGGGATTGGATATTTATTCAAAGTCTCTAGCTTGAAAGCTCCTTTTCCAGTTTCAGCGACAATTCTGTAGGGCCCCTCCCAGTTGGGGGCTAACTTCCCTTGGGATGCATTCTTTAGACCCACGTCCGCTCTTCGTAGGACTAGATCACCAACCTCCAAGGTTCTTCGCACCACTTTGGTGTTATACCTCGTGGCCATCCGCTGTTTGATTACCGCCTCTTTCAACGCTGCTTGGTTTCTTACTTCATCTACGAAGTCCAACTCCTCTCGGAGCTTTTGATCGTTGGTTTCCGGGGGATTTGGGTGTTTAGTCCTCCAACTTAGCTCTCCAACCTCGACAGGTATAACTGCCTCAGTGCCGTAAGCCAAACGGAATGGCGATTCCGATGTGGATGAGTGTGGGGTAGTTCTGTAAGCCCACAATACATAAGGTAACTCTTCAGGCCAACATCCTTTTGCTTCGTCAAGTCTTCTTCGTAATCTTCGAAGGATGACCCTGTCAGCAGCCTCTGCTTGCCCGTTGGTTTGCGGATGCTCCACTGAGGTAAAGCGATGCTTGATCTTGAGCTCCGTCATGAGTTGTCCGAACCCTTTGTCTGTGAATTGTGTACCGTTGTCAGTGATGACTACTTCTGGTATGTCGAACCTAGTCATGATGTTCTTCTTGAAGAACTTAATGCAGTTTTTTGCTGTGATGCTGGCCAATGGCTCGGCTTCGATCCACTGAGTAAAGTAATCTACTGCGACAATTAAATATTTCACTTGGTCTGGGCCAGGGGGGAAGGGGCCCAAGAGGTCAATCCCCCACCAAGCGAACGGCCAAGGAGCACTTAGGTACTTCAAATCGGAAGAAGGGGCAGTGTGCACATCCGCATGTCTTTGACACTTGTCACATTTCTTGACGTAATTTTGTGAATAACCTGCTCTAAGTGCTTTTGCCGCCAAGGCTCGTCCTCCTAGATGCTGCCCGCAGATTCCCTCGTGGATTTCCGCCAGGACATAGTCTGCTTCGGCTCCTTCAACACATTTTAATAGAGGCATGGAAAAACCTCTACGAAAAAGTGTTCCTTCAATAACTGAATATGATGCTGCCCGCCTTCTAACGGATGCTGCTTCCTTCTCGTCAGCGGGCTCATGCCCATCGAGTATGTATCGGAGGATCGGAGTTATCCAATTTTTACTGGCTTCCACCGTGAGGACCGAGGTTGATGAACCATTATCAAGGAGGATGCTTGGATTGGACAAAGTTTCTTGAAGAACGCTCCTATGATTCCCCGGTGCCCTAGTACTTGCCAATTTGGATAGTATGTCTGCTCTAGTATTCTCTCCCCTGGGTACATGTTTCACTTCCGCCTTCTTGAATAGTCCTAGGAGTTCGCGCACTCTAGCTAGATACTTCTGTAGCACCGGATCGTAGGCACTATATGCTGCATTAATCTGGGAGACCACTAGAAGTGAATCTGTATGAAGTTCAACTTGGGTAGCTCCGAAGTCCTTGGCCAATTGTAGGCCAGCTATGCAAGCTTCATATTTTGTTTGATTATTTGACGTGGAGAACGAGAATGAGGGGGATACTTCTACCATTAAACCTTTGGAGTTTTCAAGTATCAAGCCCGCTCCACTTCCTTTGCTGTTTGAGGATCCATCCACGTGGAGGATCCATGATGTTTCTATATTACCTTCATGGGATGATGTCATTTCGACGACAAAGTCTGCTAACACCTGAGCCTTCATGGCTGGTCTCGTTTCATATTTGATTCCAAATTCTGAGAGCTCGACTGCCCATTTAATCATCCTTCCAGCCAGATCGGGACGATGAAGAATTTGCCTGATAGGTTGGTTGGTTCGAACCACTACCTGATGTGCTACGAAGTATGGCCTGAGGCGTCGGGCTGCGATTACTAGGGCCAAAGCGACCTTTTCCACCTTCTGGTATCTCAACTCGGGCCCTTGTAATGCCTTACTTACAAAATACACCGGCTTTTGGCCAGTGTCGGTCTCTCTGACGAGTACTGCACTTAGTGCTTTGTCGGCCACAGCAAGGTACAAATACAGGGTCTCTCCGACCTCTGGTCGGGTTAGGATAGGTGGTTTAGAGAGGATTTGTTTTAAAAGACTTAGCGCCTGCTCCTGCTCGGCAGTCCATTCGAAGACCGTATCTTTCTTTAAAAGCTTAAACAGCGGTAGGGATTTGAGAGCTGCCTGTGAAATGAAACGGGACAGCGCTGCAATCATGCCTGTGAGTTTTTGAATTTCTGTCTTTGTGGTTGGTGAAGTCATTTCGGTCACAGCCCTGCACTTGTCAGGGTTGGCCTCAATACCTCTCTCAGTGAGATAGAAACCGAGGAATTTCCCTGCTCGAACCCCAAATGTACACTTTTCTGGGTTCAATCGCATATTGTTCTTTCGAATTTCTGAGAACACTTCATTTATATCTTTAAGATGATCTGGGTCATTCTTACTTTTTACTATCATGTCGTCGAGATATACTTCGATTACTCGGCCGATTTGATTTTTAAACACTTTATTCATCATTCTTTGATACGTTGCCCCGGCATTCTTAAGCCCAAAAGGCATTACGCGGTAGCAATAATTTCCTTGCTCCGTCATGAATGTCGTTTTCTCTTGATCCGGCGGGTACATCGGGATCTGGTTATATCCTGAGTATGCATCCGTAAAAGATAATAAACGAAAACCTGAGGCGCTGTCAACTAATTTGTCTACACGGGGAACGGGGAAGGTGTAACACCCCCCTTTTTCTATTACAATTAAATAGACAATTATCAGAGTCACCTCGAAGGGCGCTACATTTTCACCATTTTAAAAAAAAACACCATTTATTCCAAAAAAAAAATCTCCAAAATAATTTATATAAAAGAAATCACCAAGCAGCGGAAATATTAACCAGTTTAAACATCTCCAGAATTAACAATTAAAGACATCTCCAAAATTAATTAAAACAATTTCCAATAACTAAAATAATAGTTCAAAACGATAACTAACGACTCCCCGGTGCTACATATCAGAGCTGACACAGACCCAGACGAGAGAGGAAGCAAAACCTAGCAATTCCTCCGCGAGCACTAGCGATCACCTGCAGCGTTGCCGCATGAGAGCAACATTCCAAGCAGAAGGGGTGAGTCTAACAGAGATAATAAGCATATGATAAAAATATGCTAGCATCAGGTAACTACAGCAACACAATACAATTACACCATATCACAACACTAGATACCAAAGGAAAAATCCATTTGACAGTGAACCACCAAAATTATAACATTCATAGACAATGGGATGATATGCAACCCCTCCAGTGGGCATATGCATGCGGTACCGATCACCAAAATGAGCCACGACGGGCATATCACCAATAAACACCAGAGGCAGAGCCTATATCACCAAAACATGCATATGACAATGCGACACCATGATTATGCACCAACTCACCATAACAAGTATTTAAAATAAATACTATATCACCAGAATCAAAACAAATGATTTCACCAAAAATAGCACCAAGTTGTAGCATCACAGCTACCACAAAACTCTCCTGAGCATACCAGCACCGCACCTGAAATATTAACACCAGACGGCTCCACAACGCGGACATAACGCACGCACACCACGCACGAGACTGGCGCACAGCGCCTAGGCACATCGCACCTACTTCAGCGAATTAATTAAAATAGCAAACGACATCGGATTTCAACAAATAAATACTTGTTGGAAAGCCCTATGGGTCTGGTTATCATCCCTAAGTTCAGTTTTTGAAGGAGAGTGTCCAATAGGTACAGTTTTCGAAAAGCACACAGGCTAGTTGCAAAAGAGGACAGTTTCTGTCCTTCAAATTCAAGCAATTCCAAAGTGACCAAAACTCAATCAAATTGCATGAAACTTGTGCATAAACTGGGGCAAATTTTGTCTAGTTTTCAAAGAAATTGGATTCGTTCGAAAAGGAGTTCTTTTGAAAACGTGGTAACCAAAACACTGACCCTGTGTCCAGATTGTTTCCAGAATCTTACTCTAACTTGTGGAATTCATATCTCGAGCTACACAACTCTAAACGCAACCAAACCAGTGCCAAATTAACAAGCATTAAGTCTATTTTCCAGAAAAATAAACCACATAATTTTTCGGTCAATACAACGTTCCCAGTCACCGAAATACCGAATCTATACCCAAATCGTTTCCAGAATTTTAACCTAACTTGTATCGCCTATAACTCGAGCTATACAACTCCGAATTTAACGAAACCAGTGCCAAAACGACCGGCGTTAAGTCTATTTTCAAAAACAATCAACCTCATAATTTTTGGATCAACCAAACAGCGCCAATTTTAGAAAAACCGAACCTGTGTCCAGAATCGCTAAATTGCCAAACACCAAACCCTAACGGCAACGACACCGCAACCACCACAACAAAAACGACAATTCGACAACGCGACAACAACAATCAACCACGCACAGCAACAACAAAAACACGAACAATAACAACACCATCATCGTGATACAACAATCACGCAACAACAAATAACGAAACAAATCACAATAACGTGCAATAATCATCAAAGCACCAATCTCAACGAAAACACGATATGCAACAATACGAACAATTCAACAAAACCCTAGACTACCCACACATAATTATCATCAACCCATTATCAAGGTTAAGCCCACCCTTACCTCGAATAACGTAAGCTCCGGAACACGACGAACGAGACACGAACAAAACCACAGCAACACGAACGATCTCCTTTTGAAATTCTTCGCGAAACCCTCCTCTTCTCTCCCTCTTTGCGCCGCGTGCTCTCTCTCTCACTCTCACTTTCGTTTTTCTTTTGCTTGCTGCGAATGAGGGTTTGGCTTAAACCCCCAGGGTTTAAGTTGAGGGCTCAGTAAACACTGGGCTCTCTACGTCACCACCTCCTTTACTCGTTTCACCTCCTACGCATATAAAATATTAACCTTTTAATTTATCTATATCCCGCCTCCAAATTATTTTAATAATTCAATCAACTATTTTAATTAAATTATTTCCGGGGTGTTACAAGAGGCGTCCTTTGGACATGCCTTATTAAGATCAGTATAGTCAACACACATCCTCCATTTTCCATTAGATTTCTTAACAAGGACTACATTGGACAACCAAGTGGTGTACTTAATTTCTTTTACAAAGTTTGCCTCTATAAGGTCTTTGACAGCCCTAGCAGTGGCTTCGGCCTTCTCTCCCCTTTGGACTCTTCTTTTCTGAGCCACCCACTCTGTGTTAGGATTAACAGCAAGACGGTGGCATGCTACCTCGGGTGGTATTCCTGGCATGTCAGCTGCGGACCAGGCAAAGAGATCAGCATTCTCCTTCAAGTATTTGATGAGCTGCTCTTTGACATCCTCAGGGAGGTCAGAGCCTATCTTGACAGTCTTAGCAGGGTCTTCCCCCAATTGGATGGAGATGAATTCGCCATCTGGCTCAGGTCTCTTCATGCGCTTTTTGAGCTCCTTAGTGAGGGCGGAATCCTCCTCCTCTTCCTCGCTGTCAGGATCATATCTAGCATCCAGATCTGCCAAGTTCACCTCAGCCCCTTTCCCTGACTTCTTGATTGGGTTTTTCACTTTAGCAATTTCATTTTCATCCTTATAGCTCATGAAGAAGCATCTCCGCGCTGCGCCCAAATCAGCTTGAAGGGTCACGACCTTGTTTTCCAAACTGTAGAACTTCATCTTTAGGTGGACCGTTGATGTTACCGCCTCCAGTCTGCCTAGTGTCGGCCTCCCGATAATGCATTGGTAAACAGATTTGCACGGGAGGACTAGGAAGGCTGTCTTCACAGTTCTGAATAGCGGCTGCTCGCCGTCGGGGTCTCCATAGGTGACCATCAGCTCTAAATGCCCAAGTGGCTTGGTTTTTGCTCCATTGAATCCTATGAGATCTTTTCCACTATAAGGAGTCATATCTTTGGGGGAGATGTTCAGGACTTGCAGTAAATCTTCGAAAATAATGTCCACCGAGCTCCCCTGGTCAACCAGGATTCTCTTCACTTCAACATTTGCCATGATAGCCGAAATCAGCAATGGAATGTGTTTGTTTGGTCTCCCATCCAACAAATCCTTATCATCAAAGGATATGGGTGGTCTAGCTGGTCCTTCCCTGATGGTTGATGTTGATGCTACATTCATAATTTCCTTCCAAGTTCTCTTCATAGACTTGTTTGATCCCCAATCGTCAAGGGGGTTGGTCCCGTGAATGACCATAGCCACCGGCCTTCCTTTTGCTTTCCGAGTGTCCTCCCGCTCTGAGGATTCAGTGTCGTTATCCCTGACAGCTTTGACCACCTCACTAGCTACAGCCTTTCCCTTTCGAGGGGACTTGGATCTTCTCTCAGGTGAACGGGGCCTCTTGCGCGAGTCATTGGGCTCTCCATCTTTTTTCACATATTGCAAGAGTTTACCCTTCCGAATCATTTCCTCAATGTCGTCTTTCAGGGCTCGACAACCATTGGTATCGTGACCTCCACTTCGATGGTATCGACACCACTTCCTTGAAGGATTTTGGCCTTCCTTCAGCACTAAAGGCTCTGGCCTCTTAACATTCTTAAACTCAGCATTGGCACATTCAGCCAGGATTTTGGCCCGAGATTGGTTGAGCAGAGTGTGCTCGGCGAACCGTCGTGGTTTTGCCTCACGACGTCCTCCTCCTAAGTCCTTTCGCTGCCGAGTTTCTCTAGTATCACCCTTATCATCACCATCTTTGGCTGCCTCGCGGTAAGCCATCTTGTTCTCTTCATAATCCATGTACTTTTGAGGTGGAGAAATTCTGCCAAGTCCCTTGGCTTGTTGATTCCCACATCAATTTCGAAAAGACTTCCTTGCTTGAGGCCATCTTTCATCCAAAACAGTCTTTGCTTATCTTCCAAGTTCCGAACACACGAAGCTTCCTTATTGAAACGCTCAATGTATTCTCTAAGTGTTTCACCTTCCCGCTGTCTGACAGCCCTCAGCACTTCCTCAGATTTTGGCTTCAGACGGGAGGAGGTGAAACGAGCCGTGAATAGTCTTGCAAGTTGCCCCCATGAAGAGATGGAGTTTGGCTTCAGCTCTTGGAACCACTCTAATGCGGTATCCTCTAGGGTGAGAGGGAAGATCTTACAATGAACAGGCTCTCGAGCGCCTCTATAGCGCATCATGAGTGAAAAGTGAGCCAAGTGCCGGTCCGGATCTCCGGTTCCATCGTACATCTTTAGTGTTGGGAGTTTTTCCAAAGTCCTTGGAATCGGGCATTCCTCCACCCTTCGAGTGAAGGGTCCTTCATCCACAAACCTCCTTGAATTGCGAGGTGAGACATCTTGGAAGTCAAAGTCTTGGTATCTGTGCTTGTCGGGAGATCTTCTCGATGGCGATCTTCTGCAACGACTCTTGTGAATCTTAGCCTTGCTCCTTGACCTGTCACGCGAATCAGAGGAGTCACGTGAAGACACTTTGGAGTGGGTGTCATCAGGCTGATAAGTCCCATCCAAAGAGGAAGGAGTCGCCTTTGGTGATTCGGATCCCTGATGCCTCCTACGCCGAGGTGGGGAGCGATACACATGCTTCCTCTTAGGTGGTGAACGATGAACATGACGCCTTCGAGGGGGGGACCGACGGGGTCTCAATACCACAGTCGTTTGAGGGGGAGTTCCTCACAAAGGAGGAGGTTGCTCGAGCATAGAGGCCACATGCCTCTCAATTTGCCTAAGGCGTGCCTCTTGTAGCAGCATAGTCTGAGTGCGGTTGGCCAGGAGGTCCAACAGTTGGTTGACATCCGATGGGTGAACCCCTCCCGACGGGGGAACTTCTTGCGCAGCTTGAACAGGGGTGTCTTCGTGGGTGACGACATTGCCCTCAGGGGTGCCTTCAAGCTGGGGTGGAGGCACAGCAACACTTTTCACGCGTGGTCTGCCTCTTGGAGCCATGTGAGCGCAAGAGAAAAATATCTAATTGTAGGAATGGTGTGAAAGGTAGAGACCTCCCACTGTGGTCGCCAATGAACTGTACCTAGCAGTGTTGTGCCGACTGCGTCGGTAGTCTCTTGCTGTATGGCTTGATATCAACGAGCGCCCGGGAGGGGGACCTGCGAAGCCACTCCGACGCCCAAGTTAGTATTGAGAGTATGTGAGTGATTTAGCAAGGAATGAGAGTGTACCTAATTATGGCAATATGAGTTGGTATTTATAGGGAAGCGTGCCCATTGTGAGTCGTTGGATCGGCTGAGTTAATCTGAACCCTTCAAATATTTAGGTTAGATTGGGCCTTGTAGATAGTGGATATGGACCAAGCTGATTGGGCCAATCTATGTCAATTGATGAATGGGCCTCGTGGCCCGGTCCAGAACATCTTCAAAATATAATTATGGTGATCCCGTCCTTTCTGAACCTGTGACAGTTGCATATGCTGTGCAAAATAGAGGTCGTGATATGTGACAGACTCAATGCTTCTCTTGTAAACAATTTGGACATGTTTCTCGTAGTTGTCTTAAGAAATTTTGCAATTACTGCAAGCAGCAGGGTCATATCATCTCTGCATGTTCTACGCGTCCTCCACGACCGACTAAGCGTTCGGTGCAGGCATTCCATGCCACTACTAGCTCTGCAGTTGGTTCTTCCACCACTGGTGCATCTAGCTCTACCACTGGTTCTTCCACCACCGGTGCCTCTGATGGTGGTGCTCTACAGCTTGAATTAATTCAACAAGCGGTACTATCTGCTCTTTCTGCCTTGGGCATTACTGGTATGTCTTCTTTCATCTCATGGTTACTTGACTCTGATGCATCGAATCACATGACGGGTTCCTCTAAACTCTTGCACAATTTACGTTCTTATATTGGTAATCAGAAAATTCAAATTGCTGATGGTAGTACCCTTCCTATAACTAATGTTGGTGACATAAATTCTACCTTTCGAAATGTGCTGGTAGCACCTGGGCTTGCTCAAATTTATTGTCTGCTGGTCAATTAGTGGATGAAGGTTGTGATGTTAATCTTACTCAGGCTGGTTGTCTTATACAGGAGCGGGTGTCGGGGAAGGTGATCGCGAAGGGGCCTAAAGTTGGGAGAGTGTTCCCACTCCAGTTTATTCCAAATCATTTATCTCTTCCTTGTACTAGTGTTTTGAATGTATGTGAAGATTGGCATAGGAAATTGGGTCATCCAAACTTTGTTGTTTTGTCTCACTTATTTAAGACTGGCTTGTTAGGTACTAAACCTATGGATTCTAGTGCCTCCATTTCATGTTCTGTTTGCAAATTAGCCAAAAGTACACTTCCCTTTCTGTCTGGTGCTCATCGTGCTTCTACTTGTTTTGAGATGATTCATAGTGATGTTTGGGGAATCTCACCTGTCGCTTCTCATGCTCTCTATAAATATTTTGTCACCTTTATCGATGATTATAGTCGTTTTACTTGGATTTATTTTCTTAAATCTAAATCTGAAGTGTTTTGTATGTTTAAGAAATTTCTGATATATGTTGAAAATCAATTTCAAACCAGTATTAAAGTTCTTAGGTCTGATTTTGGTGGTGAGTATATGTCTCATGAGTTTCAAGAGTTCTTACAGCAAAAAAGTGTATTGTCTCAACGATCTTGTCCCAATACCCCTCAGCAAAATGGTGTTGCAGAACGTAAGAATCGCCACTTGTTGGATGTGACACGTACCTTACTTCTCCAAGCTTCTGTTCCATCCAGATTTTGGGTGGAGGCTCTTTCCACAGCTGTTTTTTTGATCAACCGTCTTCCTTCCACGGTGATTGGGTTTGATTCTCCTTACTTTCGTCTTTTTAAAACTCAGCCTGATTACAGTAGCTTACACACTTTTGGGTGTGTATGTTTTGTTCACTTACCATCCACTGAAAGACATAAGCTTGGAGCATAATCTGTCCAATGTGCATTTATGGGGTATAGTCATTCTCATAAGGGTTTCGTGTGTTATGATGTCTCTAACCATTGTTTTCGCATTTCTAGGAATGTGACATTTTTTGATAAACAGATTATGTTTCCTTGCCCTTCTCCTGGTCTGAATGATATTGCTATATTTCCCCAATTTTCTACCCCGCGTTCACCTATAGAACGTTTTAAACCAGGACTTATATATATCAGGAAACACAGTGTGCAGGTTCCCACTCCCCCTTCCGACGCTGATCCGCCACCTGATCCTGATCCTGCACCAGTTGCACCACGGCGTTCTAGTAGAACGTCCCGAGCACCTGATAGATATTCACCAGACAGGTTTGATTCCTCACATACTGCTTTAACTGCTTCTCTCTCTAGCACATCTATTCCTACTTGTTACTCGCAGGCTGTTAAAGATGTGCGTTGGGTAAATGCCATGAATGACGAACTTCAGGCCCTTCAAGACAATTTCACTTGGGATATTGTTCCTTGCCCTCCAGATATCAAACCCATAGGCTGTAAATGGGTTTATTCTGTGAAACTGAATTCTGATGGATCTCTCAATCGGTACAAGGCTCGATTGGTTGCTTTAGGCAACAAGCAAGAATATGGTATTGATTATGATGAGACATTTGCACCAGTTGCTAAAATGACTATTGTTAGAAGGGTTAAATATGTTTTTAGTCCCTACAAAATTTCACTATTTTGTTTTTAGTCGCTATAAAATTTTTCATCGACTTTTAGTCCCTATAAAATTTCAAAATTTCATTTTTAGTCACTATTTTGTATATCCATTGAATTTTTAAGTGATGTTTTGCATACATGTTGAGGACATTATAAACATCTCTTCCAGAAAAACTTTGAATTTTTTAACAACGCATAAATTAAATCTAAATTTTTTAAGTGCAAAAGATTCAATAAACAAATTAAAGGAAATACTAACCTAGAAATCAAATTTTGAGTTTATTTTTTGTGAGGGAGATATTTTTAATATCTTTAACGTGTATGTAAAATATCATTCAAAAATTCTAAAGGTATACACGAGTTTACATTTTATAGGGACTTAAAACAAAATTGTGAAATTTTATAGGGACTAAAAGTTGACGAAATTTTTTATAGGGACTAAAAACAAAATAGCAAAATTTTGTAGGGACTAAAAACATATTTAACCCTTGTTAGAATGGTGCTCTCTATCGCTGCTTCTCATGGGTGGTCTCTCCACCAAATGGATGTTAAGAATGCATTTCTTCATGGCGACCTGACTGCAGATATTTATATGACTCCTCCTCAGGGCCTATTCTCTTCATCTAAGGGGGTGTGCAAGCTCAAACGCTCTCTATATGGTTTGAAACAGGTGCCTAGAGCATGGTATGAGAAATTCCGTTCCACTCTACTTGGGTTCTCCTTTACTCAAAGTCAGTATGATTCGTCTTTGTACATTCACTGCACATCTACGGGCATTGTTCTGCTCCTTCTTTATGTTGATGATATGATCATTACTGGTTCTGATGCAGCATCCATACAAGAAGTTAAATTAAAGCTTCAAGCCTCATTTCAAATGAAAGACCTTGGTCTTTTACGTTATTTTCTTGGACTTGAGGTTCATTCTACTTCTAACGGTATATTTCTCCATCAGCATAAGTATGCCACAGACCTTATTGCTATGGCTGGCCTCCAATCCGCTAATCCTGTGGATACTCCTCTTGAAGTTAATGTTAAATACCACCGTGACGAGGGTGAACTTTTGACCGATCCTTTATTGTATCGACAGCTCGTGGGTAGTCTTAACTACTTGACCATTACACGACCCGACATTTCGTTTGCTGTTCAGCAAGTCAGTCAGTTCATGCATTCTCCTCGTCATCTTCACTTGGCAGCGGTTCGTCGTATAATTCGCTACTTGAAAGGTACCTCTCAACGGGGCTTATTCTTTCCTAGTGGGACCCCTCTTAAGTTGATTGCCTACAGTGATGCTGATTGGGCTGGGTGTCCTGACACTCGTCGCTCTGTCACTGGTTGGTGCATGTTTCTTGGTTCTTCGTTGATTTCATGGAAAAGCAAGAAGCAAGCAAGAGTCTCTAAGTCATGCTCCGAAATACTTTGGCTTCGTGGTCTGTTGGGTGAACTTGGATTTCCTCAAACTGAGCCGACATCTCTCTATGCGTGACCAATATCGTGTCTCCTTTCGTGACAGTGGTAATAACTTGATAAGATGATACCACAAGCAAATAGAAGATATATTTTTTTTGTAATTAGAACACTCTCCCTTTGGTTGAAGTTTACTAAGCTTTAATCTTTTTACCAATATACCATTTGAAAGACAATATATAACAACCGCGATTACGAGGGACTGCTCATGGAGTTTTGTGATTAGTTTCGGCAGCTCAACCGTGACAACTGTCGGGAGGTAGGGCTGGCAAAACAACCAACTCGAACGGGTCATTTGTGATAAGGGTCGGCCTAATGAAAAGGCTAATAAAGTCCTTTCTTCAGACCCCAAAGGTTTTTCGTTACAGGGAACATCTAATTAACTAACTCTATTGCGAACTCTGTTACTAATTGCTAACTAGTACTGATTTAGTTACAAGCAATTAAACACCTGGTATAATTAGCAGAACCATTAAAACCAAAGAAGGATATTTACATAACCTTTCTGATAAAAGAAAGTCTGTTTTCTCATTATCTATCTTGTCTTGCTGCCATTGCTTGTCTGTATATAATTGTTTCTGCTTAAATTGAAATTTAGTACATACAGCAATCCAATTTGTTATCCATGTTGAAAGACAAAGAAAGGGATTGAAACAAAAGAAAATGTCTATATGTGATGTTGATAGACACAAGAAGTTAAGGAAAAACCTCTTCCTATGAACATGATAAAGAAAACTTATATCCTAAAAACAGTATCCTCTTTCCTTTCAGTTATTCTGCATCTTTCTTCTTCACATCAGTTACAGGAACATCATTGATTATGGTCAATGTTTTTTCAATAGAGACTTCACTGTATGCAGTCAAAGGCTCTAGTGAATCTACAATATCTCGCATTAATGGCCTTGCTTTTGGATTTTTGTTGAGGCAATGATATGCAAGCATTGCAGCCTTGTGAACTCCTTTTATTGGATAATCACTTTCCAGTCTTGGATCTATAATATTTAGCAATTTCTTCTTTTCTTTTATCAAAGGAAGAGCCCAATCTGTTAGATTCTGCTCTCTAGCAGGTCTTAACTTGTCTAAAGATTTTCTTCCAGTTAGAAGTTCTAGAAGAACAACTCCAAAACTATACACATCACTTCTAGGAGTCAAATGACCTGCACAAGACATAACTATAATGTCAGTTTATGTTTGTAGGACAACCATAATTGTTTTATATTTCTCGTTATAAATGCTCAAAGAGTCTGAAGGTTTTCTCTGCCTTTACCTGTCATAATGTATTCAGGTGCAGCATAACCATATGTTCCCATGATTCGAGTAGAAACATGGGACTTGTCTCCGACTGGTCCATCTTTAGCAAGGCCAAAGTCAGAAAGCTTTGCATTATAGTCCTGTTTTTGAAACATGCAACAAAAACAAGATAGTTGTTACTTAAGAGAGTTGGCTCATTTGGGAAACATTGTAGCCTTTGTTGGACATAATTTCAATATATAAATACATAATCACCAAAAAAATATCCTTTTTTTCATCTATAGTTGACAGGAATCATTAAGTGTACTGACCATGTCCAACAAAATATTTGATGTCTTAAAATCACGATAGATGACAGGTTTCTCTGCATCGTGAAGAAATGCAAGTCCCTTTGCAGCGCCAAATGCAATCTTCATTCTTATGGACCATGGCAACGGAAGCAAAATTTCTGCAATATATAAGTAATAAAGCCACATAGATATACAAAAAAATAAAATAAACAGGCAAACTGATTCACCCAAAAACCACGGAATGCATGGTTCAACGTAATATTGTTATCTTACATATGAAGTACCAAAAGAGAGTAACATTTATCTATTAAACTTATATCTTTGTATACATTTTTGGTCTCTAACGTTAAGTTGATGTTCAGTTGGCTAACGCCAAAGCAAGGACGTTACAAGTTAAACCAAGTCAGCAAGGAAAATAGTTGTGTCATAAATAACAGAATGGGATCAGCATGAAAGGTAGTAGTGTGAGAGTATATAACAAAATGTAAGGTAAAGAAATAGAGTGTGGATTGTGTGATGTAATTGCTGCCCTCTCTCCCTTGTTAGTTAGTTAGAAGCTTGTTAGTTAGTGAACTATTAGTTGGTTAGGATGGTGCCATCTATATTAAGACTTGACTAGGTGCTAGGATAGCATAGCATAAAAATAGTATTTCTAAGTCAGATTAGAATTGAGAGATATCATTATATTGAGAGATAGAGAGTTGAGTGAGTGGTAGAGCAAATTCTCTACCAAGAAAGCCTTGTAGTTCTTTTCTATTGTTCAATGATAGTGGCACAAGTTGTAGATACTTGGGTTTTTTAACATATGGAAAAATATCTGTTGGGAGGGGTCAACCCCTTAAATAGATCTCTGTTACCTCGATGAAGGATTAGTCTCTACAGTTGTGCGTGGAGGATAACTTGATTTACCAAAAAAAATGATAGTGGCTTTAACCGTAAGTTCTAAAACCCCCAGATAGGTGTTGGTAACACCAAACTGGGTTACCATTTCTTGGTATTATTGATTTCTGCATATTTCTAGTTTTCTGCACAACAGAACAGTTATAGTGACATTTTCAGCCATATGTTATAATTACACAACTTTATATCGATTCTCTCCTGATTAGCAGTAACAAGACATGGTTACTGTTAGAGAACTCATGATTGGTTCTAAACATCAGAGGATTTAAATCCCCGACACAAAACTTCAACTACTTTAATCTTAACTTTGTACTATTCCATAAACCTACAATATATATTCCCTTTTCATGTTTCAACATTCTCGGAGATACATCAATAAAGGCAAAATTACATTTTCGTAGACATTGCTTAAAGTCCTTGTCATCCATGGTTATAGTATCATATATGCATTGACAGCATTGTCACATCAATAATAACATGTTCTTTAATGTAGCTTTAATATCAATAGAGGACAGAATTTAAATTATGCGCATAATATATATACTTACTTGAGAACAAGTTGTTTTCCACACTTCCCCGAGCCATATACTCATATATCAACACTCTATGCTGATCTTCACAGCAGTATCCAATTAATTTCACCAGATTTGGATGTGAAAGCTGCCCCAAAAATATTACTTCTGCCTACAAACCAATCATAATCATAATCAATCTTAAATGTATTTTTCTTACACAATTTTCATGTACACAAAAAAGACATATATAATTAAGAGTGTAAATATACCAGCCATTCTCTGTGGCCTTGATGACTGTTATCACTATCATGAACTTTAACAGCAACAGAAAGAGGAGAAAGTCCTTCTCTTAATTCCTCAGAAATAAACCCTTTATAAACACTTCCAAATCCTCCTCCACCTAATACACGATCTGGTCTAAAATTTCCAGTGATTGTCTTTAGCTCATCATAAGTGAATGCTATCAATGGATTTGTATTTGTATTTGTATCTGTATGATCACGTCGCAGGTCTTCTACTTCTTCTGGATTTGATGGTAACTTACTGTTATGATCATTCCTTTGTTTCACTGCTGTTGTCACCTGGTTTTGTTCTTTTTGTCAATCAATAAGAGAAATATTGAGAACAGATTATATGTATATAGCTATGAATAACAAAGATATTGATCTGGTATAGATTCTCATGCCATATTTTATGCCCTGTTTGGATAAATAGTTTAATTAAGATCTTATTTTATAAGTGCTTATCATATAAGTTTTAAATGTATAAACTATTTCTATAATGAGAGTTAAAATAAAATCAAAGTGTGTTTTCCTATTCCTATTCCTACAAGCTATACGTTGTATTAGTAAGTTATCTCTTGAAGAGCTTATGGAAATAATTGGAAAATAAGATATTGACATGTCATAAGCTTTTCTATAAGTTGTCACAAATAGTCTCACAAGTAGAACTATCAAATCGGGCCGCCCAATGGGCGAAAGTGCAAAAGTTGGCTAGGCTAGCCTAGCCCGATTTTCTACTAGGCTGTGTTTTTTGTAGCCCACCCCAACCCAAAACGCTGGGCCAACGGGCAGGCCCAGTCCAATCTAATTTTTAACAAAAGGAAACATAAACAATGTTCAAAAAACATAAAAAAGAAAAAGGCCCAGTTTAACCTATGGGCTACTGGGGTGGAAAAAAATGCTTTTTTCTTAGCCTCTGTTTTTTGAGCTCAGCCCAATGCAAATTACTAGAACATCGAGCTGACTTATTGAGTTGAGCCAAAATTGACACATCTACTGACAAATGTTTATGTCGGTAGATAACCCAAAATAAAGTATTTCAAACGGTCTGCATAAACTCTTGCGGTAGAAGACAAAGAAAACAGCTATGAAAAAGTAATAATATGCTTACAAAAGCATGGGATAACGGGACATATTATATTTGTGAAGCAACCAATCATATTGTTAAAATTAACCAGCCACCAAGTTTTCGAAGAATATAGTATATGGTTGAGATAAAAACTAAAAGCACTAGAATATATTAGAAGTTTCCACTATCCACGTAAAAAAAAAGGCGACCTACTTTGGAAGTAGACATAAAAAAAATGCTTAGATAGGTAGCTTCTTTGTTGAAACAACTTTGGAAAACTTGAAAAGAATATTTGAAGACAACATGCAACTCTTATATGCAGATTTCTGTTTTCTAGTTCTCCTAACTTGTTTGTTTCACAAAATTAATGTTTTCTATTTTTCTAATTACTTCATTTTTTTCTTCTTGTTTTATATATTTTATAAAAAATAATATGATATTTTTATAATTGATATTAAAATCACCCATGAGTTTAGTTGCCTTGTCTTTAAGGACATGCTATTTATGATGCTAACACTATATACAGAAATTCCACTATATTCAAATGATTCAATTACTAGATCAAGAAAAAATACCAATGAAAACCCAAACCAAGAGTGACAAATATGAAATAATATGAAAGCCGACCTTAACAATAATATTCATCATATGCTGTGAAAAATGAAAAGGAAAACAAAAAAGAAAGAGAAGAATAAACCATTTCTAGAGAGAACTGAATCCAGAAGGAGAGGGAAAAAAAGTACACACAAAAAAACACCAACCATTCCAGAAACTAGGAAATAATAGAAATTTATTAAAAATAGATAAAAAAAGGTAAGCTTTTTTATTTATTGGCAAAATAACCAACCTGACTTTGCATTAGAAGAGACTCTATAATCTGATGATTCACACCTGCACCAACAATTACCCATTTTTTCAAAACCAAAAACAGCTTTTGAAGTTTCCTTGCTTGCACTATCTCCTTTACAAACACCCCATCAAAAAACCAAAACTTTCTTTTTCTCTTGTGTCTTTTTCTCTCCCTCAAAATACATGGTTTAGATTTTATTAGAAATAAAAAAAAGAAGGCATATATTCTAGTTGTTGTTAGTGTGATGAAAGGGATTCATTGAGAGCAATATAGTGTGAATGGGAGAAAGAAAGGAAAAGAAGAGTGGAAGATAATTCAGTGATGGCAATGATGGGTATTGAGTATTTGATGAGTTGGGTGATAGATAGCTCTTTGTTGGCTTAGCTATGGAGGAAAGATCATGGATGGAATGGTCCCACTATGTGTATATGTGTTTGTAGTGATTCAAAATGTGGCTTTGTGAGTGCACTTTCATGTTAGTGCGCATGTATGGTGTGCACTTTCATACCCACCAATATTTTTTCATCACTCTCCATTCAATTCAATTCAATTCAACACACACTTTACTTCCGTGTTTTAAAAATCGAACCAATCACCGAACAATTCATCTAATTAAACTATGAATCGACATCATCTATACGATTCAATTATTTCAATAGTTAAACCATGATTTCATCCTGATTCGAGCAGTTTATATAAAATGGTTGAACCATAACCCGATAAGTCTCGATTATTCGATGTCCGATCTGATCTTCAAAACATTCGCTTTCACCTTTGTTTATTCTCTTCTTTTTGTCTTTGTTCTCACTTCTCTCCAATCCTTTTGCTCTATTGGGAGGAAACTTGCAACCACCGTACCTAACCATTGTTGCTTTATTTTTTCTTTTTTTCCCTTCTCCTTTTTTTGTTTCTTCTTAAAATATTTCTTTCTACGTTTTGTCCTAGACCAATAAAAATGGATAAAACAAGAAGAAGCACTTCGAGTCTTCGACTCATGACTTTTATATATATATATATATATATACAAGAGAAAAAGTTACAAATTGTTGTGTTAAAATAATTATGTTGCTTTAACTTTTTTTATAAAAGTGAACCCCTTAATAGATATACTTTTATCTATATGCCATGATAGAATTATATATGATAAATATATAATCAAGTCCTTGTTGAAAAATAAAATCTAATATGCCGGTGGATCTAGAAGCTTTATGTAGTGAGAGCAAAAGATAGTCTTGATATTATTCAGGAAAAAAAACATTGTAAGCATTTATAAATGCATAATTTCACGGAAAAAAAGAGCAAAAACTCATTTCTGTACTAGTACTTGACAAAAAATACTAATTTATTTGGTCTTAAGAAATGTTAGGGAATTTGTCACTCTAAAATTTAATAGAAACATTGTTAGTTTTGCAAAGTTCCTTGACAGAAAGGAGATTATATTTTGCTTGAGGAACACATGGAATATTTTTGAGATGAAAAGTGGTGTTTGGTGTCGGAAGTGTAGTAGAGCCAATATGAGATAATTTCAAACTTGTACTATCACCAAATGGTACCTCTTCAGGACCATTATATGCTGAATGAATGTGCAAGTTATTCAAACTGTTGGCAACATATGGTGACTAACCCCTATGTCAAGTACCCAGTACTGGGCGGTTACTAACTTTAGGAATATATGGATAGTAGCGAGTAATATGTCTTGTGGTTGAGCAGAACTGGCAATGTGGAGGTGGACACTAGAGTGAAAGACCCTAGATTTACCTTAGCCATATCCACGTCCATAGTTGGAGCCGCGTGAAGGGTAAGTTGAGAAGCCACAACCATATGATGGTGTTGGTAGAAGACCATTGTTTATGGAGGTTTTCTGGGTTATGTTAGCAGTTGGAATTTGGATTGCCACTTGAGATTCAAGACGAATGTATTCATTATGGGCAAGTAGGTGGTTGTGAAGTTCTTCAAAAGTAAAAGAATGCTCACGAGTTAGAATTGAGGCAGCAATGTCATGATCGTCAAGTCCAAGGTCGTTGAGGATGTAGAGGGTAAGATCATCATCAGAGATTTTGCTATCAATGACAGTGAGTTCATCTACCAGATTACCGGAAAGAGATAGTCAGTGATGGATTTGTCGCCTTTGGTGCAACATTGAATTTGATTTTTGATTGACATGACATGAGAGCGAGAGGTGTTTGCATATTGTGCTTCAATGGCAACCCAGAATGTGTGAGCCGTGTCATAAGAGGCAAATGAGAGACCATTTGCTTCAGTCATGGAGGAGAGAAGAAGGTTGATGATGAGTTGATCAATAGCGAACCAATTTGTGTATTCTGAGTTGGGGTTTGATACACCATCAGTAACTATAGTCGGAGGTTGGGGTTGTGTAGTGTCGTCAATGTGACCAAACATTTGAATGTCAGATAGGAGAGTAGTAACCTGACGTTTCTAGGCACAGTAGTTGGTTTGGGGTAGCTTGAAGGTGATGGTAGCATTGAGAAGAATAGAAGGTTTAGAGGGAGTAGTAACAATAGCAACCATTATAAAGGGCTGAGATCGAAGAAATGCTGTTATACCATATAAGATTTAGAAATGCTTGAGTGATTTGCACTCAGCGACAATCTTCTATTTGTACACTCTTGATAATAAGTACAATTTACAAAGAAGTTAATGAACTTATTATTTCTTACGTGCATGAATGATATTTCCTAGGTACATATGACTTGACTATATACATGAATGTGTTTGCTACAATTTCCAATGTTAGTACTAATCACTTATCACACTTGACTAACATGTTGCATTGACAATTTTGACGACGTGAGGACGCCAACTCCCAAATTTGAAGTCAGGTGTGAACAATAGTAGACTTTAACAACTAATTGTAACAGACTCCATTCCCTACAAAATGTTTAGTTAACTTAAAGGGAAAAAAAGAGATTGAAAAAAAATGGAGTAATTTCATTGTTTGATGTAAACGGAAGGATACCAATATCGAGTAATCTAGTCAAAGAAACATATATATTATAATGAGTTCTCATTTATCCAAAATGAAGCATATCTACAAATAGGGGTGTCAAAATGGATGGTTTGGATGGATATGGATTTGGATTATAATGAATGGATTGAAAAAGTCTATTTAAAAATTTATATTCATTAGGATTGTGCCAAGCAAATCCAATCCAATCCAATCCATCCATTTGCCAAAAAAAGTCCATCCAATCCATCCATCAACCACTTTTTAAGGCACATACTTCGTACAACCCCCTCTCTACTCGATGGACACCCCGTAACCAGTGTTATTCCCAAAATACCCCTAATTTAAAAATAAATTTTTTCTCTTCTATTCCCTCTCACCCTCACACACCCTCACTTTCTCATTCTCTCAAAAACTCATCCTAACCGCCGAACCCACACACCCTCAACTTCAATCCATCAATTTCGTTCGTTTTCCATCAACAATCATCTACATTTCCTTCCATTTTAGTATAGGTATGTTCTTCTTTCTTCTTCTTTGCGAAACCTTTTTTTTCCGCTGTTTTGGGTGGTTCGGCGTAGCAGAGGCCGAACTGGTTTGTTCAGCCGTGCGCCGAACCCCCTATTTTTCGTACTGTTTTCGGGAGGTTCGGCCAGGCGTGCGCCGAACCGGTTCGTTCAAGCGTGTGCCGAACCAGTTCGGTTTTAGCTGCGCCGAACCACCCTAATTGTTGCTGAATGATGAATTTTTTCATTTTAACTGAGTTTTTTCTCCTATTTTCAGTATGGCTAACACCAGAGGAGGTGGTCTTGGCCGGAGGCGAGCAGAGACTGAGCTGGAGGCTGATGAGGAGAGAGTTCGTCCGACTGCGTCCGTACGCCGTGGACGGCAATTGGAGCATCCTAGACGCGTACGTGGACGCCGTGGTGGACGCGACAAAGAGATTGAGACTAACTATGAGCCTCCGGTTGATGATCTAGTTGATGCTGCAGTTGATGAGCCATTAGAGTATGATGACCTAGACACTAATGTTGCTGCTCAGGTGGAAGGGCCATCTTAGGGTCGCCGATCGAGTTCTCATCGGCCTTCCACGTCTCGGCCTTCCACTTCTGCTGCCGATGCTGATGTTCCGCTGCCTGACACTGGCATGCCCAAGGCATCTACGGCCCCCAACAGATCATCTACTTTCCCTTATGCTGGAGGGTCATACGATCGATCTGTCCTATATTCTTATGGGTCTCATGTTGCTCGGAGACTATGGGACGGTTGGGTAAGTTTTCAAATTCTTAACAATCCAAGTTATTAATAAGTCTGATTTGTTACATCTATCTAATTATTGATTATATTTTTTTTATAATGTCCAATGCAGGAGTGTCCTCTGGATGGGGGTAAGCAAAAAGTTCATAATCATTCAATGAAGGATGTTGAGATTCATCCTCAGATTATGGATTACATTGTTTAGTCTGCTCTGTTGCCCCTTCATGACGTGGGGTTTGGCACAGTCAACCATTTCCTCGCTACTGCTTTCGTGGAGAGGTGGCACGGAGAGACCAACACATTCCACATTCCAGTTGGTGAGATGACTATCACCCTGGATGATGTGATGCACCCTGGCACGGGGATATTTTTTGACATGGTAGAGCCAACCAAGATGGAGGCGCGGGATTTGTTGGTTGACTGCCTGGGGGTTTCGCACGGGGAGGCAGTTGCTGAGGTACCTGCGAAAGGTACGAGTGTCAAGCTGAATTGGCTCAAGAGAGTGTACATTGAGGCCATTGGAGCTGAGAGATGGGAGGATGCAGCTCGTTGCTACATTCTGATTTTGCTTGGCCTTACACTATTCTGTGACAAGTCTGGCAATAGGGTGAAGGTTGCATACTTGTACATGATTAGAGAGCTGGAGAATGCTGGTCAGTACTGTTGGGGGACTATGGCACTGGCTCACCTATACCAGCAGCTGACAGATGCCTTTTCCCCTTCGACTTCACAGATTGCTGGATTTGCCACTCTCCTCCAGGTATTTGACTTTAATTAATTTTATATTTTAGTTGGTAAAAGTTTATGTAAATTATTATATGTTGGATCTCTAACCCGGTTTTTATTTATCACAAACCTGGATTTTTGAACATTTCCAGGGGCAGGTATTTGGCACTAAATGGTTGGTTGAGGGGTACACTGAAGACCAGCCACGGGTTAACACTACAAGAAAAGCTGGTTTTTCCGGCGACCAAAATCCGCCGGTAAAACCGTGGTAGCAAACGGTTTCCGGCGGATTTTAGTCCCTCGAAAAATCCGCCGGAAATGCCAAAGTTTAAAAAAACGAAATTTGAAAAAATCCGCCAGAAATTTTAAAAAAAATTAAATAAAAAATCCGCCAGATTTTTTAAAAAAAAAAACAAATCCACTGAAATTTTTTTTTTTAAATAAAATAAAAAAAACCATCGGAAATTAATTAAAAAAACTGCCGAAAATTCAAGAAATCCGTCGGATTTTATTTTAATTTGTTTAAAAAAAATCAGCCGGAAATTGAAGAAATCCGCCAGAAATTAAACTTTTTTTTTTTAAAAAATAAAGAAATCCGCCGGAAAAACATTTAAATCCGCCGAAAATATTTCAATTTTTTTTAAAAAACCGGAAATCTATTAAATAAAAAAATATTAGTGATTTAATATAATATATTTTTTAAAAAATTATTAATAAAAATATTAAATATACGAATTTATTAATAAATTTAGTAATATATATTTTAAAAAATTAATAATAAAAATATTATTGATTTATTAAATGATAATATATTAAAAAATTATTAATAAGAATATTAAATATACGAATTTATTAATAAATTAAATATTAAATATACGAATTAAATATAATAATTTAATAATATATTTTTTATTAGTAAAATTAATTAATAAAAATATTAAATATATTTAGTAAAAATATTAATAACATTATTTATTACATTAAATTAAAAATATTATGAAACTTTATTTTGATTGTAAAATAAAAATTTATAATTAAATTAAAATAATAAATTAAAAATACAATTCAAGATCAATACCCAATCTTAAAACGATATATTATCCAAACAAGTGAAACTAAAAGATCCCAACAAAGTACGCAAATTAATATTCATGACCAATACAAATTAAAACTTAAATATCCAAACAACAAAATAACACAAGTGAAAGCTACTGGTGTGGGGGCTGGGGTGGGAGCTGGTTTGAATCATCGCTATGATTATAATAGCTGCCACCTGTGGCGTCATCAGATGCAAGATAAGCACTAATATGATCGATATTATTCAAATCGATACTTGAGTTGAATTGCTGCTGGGAGTGCTGAACCTGCTGGGGTGGATACTGCTGTTGCTGGGGTGGATACTGCTGCGGGTAATGAGGCCATGGCTGAAAGGCACCGCCAAAATGCTGCTGCGGTGGCTGGTAGGATGACATATGTGAAGATGATGGTCTGGACTGCTGCTGAGACAGCTGACTCAACAACTGATGATAGCGCTCCTCGATTAGCCTTGCCTGCTCCGCATTTGACTTTTCCTGCTCCTCGAACCGCCTAGCCTGCTCTGCATTTATCCTAGTCTGCTCCTCCATGCGCTCCTCAGCTAACCTAGTCCGCTCTCGAAGCTCCTGCACTTCCAGTGCACTTTGCTCCTGGCGCTCGGCAAACTCACGGCTCAACTGCTGGGTCAATTCAGTCACAGCATTCAAAGTACTAGGAGCCTATGAGCGGGCAGTACTCCCAGTTGATCCGGAACTTGATAGACTCGGAATAACACTTGCTCTGAAAGCAGAAGGTCCAATGCCACCAGACCCTACGAGGCGATTACTCTTTCATGGACCAACTGCTTTCTCCCAGATTTCACAAGCCGCTCTAGCCTCCTCCACAGGGTCAACTTCTGTACCGTCACTACTCAGCAATCCCCACCTCAAAGTTCTCCTGAAAAAATAACAACCAAGAAATGAATAACTATTAATAAAATAATGATAATTTAAAGATAAATATATATATATATAATTGTAAAATTAGTTTACCTGAACCTCCCTCGTCTGATCAGTAATAAACTCACCAGTGTCCTCCCGTACATGAAGGTAGCAATACAACTCAAGCAAAGTAACTGGCCTTTGATGGGTTGCAGCATTAATACTTCCACCTGTGTGTGTGCAGCGACCTTTATCAGAAGCCATGTTTTTTTTTGGCTTTTTCATAATATTCTTGAAATTTTGGTGTCGCCCAATAGTCTTGCAGCTGATCCCATGCTGAATCCGGCATATAAGACGGTTTGTCATTATTTAATCGTGTCTTCCTTAATAATTTAGAATAGCGATGAGAACACCGCTTATGGAACACTTTCACCATTTCTTCCTGCTCCTCCGGCAACCATGTGCATTTTTCCTATTTTAAAAATATACAATTATGTTTGTTATTATTATATATAAACAAATAAATAATAAAATAATTAAAAATGGTTTTGTAGAATTAAAACTTACTAAAAATGAATTTAACATCGACGCAATTGTCTGTTCATCTTTCTTCACAGCTGTCCAATTCTTCCATCCTTTATTAAAATTCTCCTTAATTGTTTGTGCGACTGCACTTGCACTTTTCTTTAAAGGAAGAAACCTGTACAATATTAAAAGAGATGAATTTTGTTACACCAAAGTTAAATATAATTAAAAAACAAAGAGAATAATAAATTACTAATAAATGTTATACTTATGAGTCACCAACGGCCTCCAAAATGATACGGCCATCAGGCGTATACCTCACCACCTCCTTGTCAATGTGATATGTGTGTATCCCATCAGCATCAACATTTATTGGGGCAATGCCCTCGGTACCCTCAGGAATCACTGGCTGTGCACTAGTAGAAGCTCCATCTGTCTGAGGTCGAGGCACATATCTGCCACTAGGAACAACAACACGAGCGGGTTGCTGACGACGCCCAAGGCGAGTAGAAGTCTTCCTTCTACAACTGCTGCCAACATCCTCCGCAGGTGGAGGAACATATGTGTCATCATCATCAGACCCGGATCCTGAGTGAGCCATATGACGGTATATATCTAGAAATATATATATATATTTAAATATTAAAAAGGAGACTTAATTAATTTAAACACCAAAAGATAAATTGTACTAATTAATTATTATTAATTATTATTATAAATAAATAAACATAAAATTAAATACAACAAATTAACATGCATAAATTAAGTACTAGCTAATTGGAATCATATTCATTCTCAAAATCATCATCATCAGAGGAGTCATGAATTCTTGATGGACCAACGTGCTCTGCTGCATCTTCATTAGCATCTTCTTCATCATAACTTCGTCGCCGGTGTTTGGCTCATGACATAAACGAGTGATAGGTTCAACTTGAATCACTTCATTTACATTAGTCATCTCCTCCATTTGATATGGCACATCTTCCACTGTGCCATCATTTGTCTCAATGCAACCTCTTGGCTTTGTTTTAATTGCAACACACCAACCACGCTTATCAGTCCGTGTTGATGGATAAGGGACATAATAGACTTGTCTCACATTTTGTGCAATGACAAACAGATCATACAGTCGATATCTACTACTCATTTTAATGTCCACTGTATTTGACTTTTGATTCACCCTTGTTCCTCGAGAAGACGGATCAAACCAATTACAATAAAAAACCACTACCTTCTGACTAAAATCTAGATGGGGGTACGCAAGTTCGTATATGTGTTGAACAACACCATAAAAATCATCTTCACCTCCTTCAGTGACACCCTTCATGCAAACACCACTATTGATTGTTTCTCTGCCCTGTGTCCATTCATTGGTGTGAAATTTGTAACCATTAACAAAGTATGTGTGCCATTCTTTAACACATCTTCGAGGACCGTCGGATAAGTTCCTCAAGTGTTGGTTGGCAGGAGTTGGTGGGAGGGCATAAACATGTTGCGTAAACCACATTGGAAAGTGTGCACTAATATGAGCAGAGGATTGATCTTCACTTACTTCCTCTGATGACGAAAATTCCCTAATTAAAAAAAGATAATTAATTGTTACACAACACCGTCAACATTAATTAGTAGATTGATAGTAATAATTATTAATGCACGTTTGAGGAATACATACTCAATGAATGGTTGCACCTCAGAACAGTTTATCAACGCATGAACATGTGCTGAATTTAACTCTGCTTCGGTTAGCCAGTGAATTGACTCCTTTCCAGATGGACGACCAGGTAGACAAAAGACAAACAAAACTAAATGATGTCTAGGACAATCAATATCCATTTCATTTCGACTGCTTCTTGGAGCAAATTCACTCTTGAAATAATAAGAACAAAAATGGGTTGTTTCACGGTGTAAGTAAGAAGCACATATCGATCCTTCAACTCTAGTTTGTTTTTCACCGATCTTTTGGAATCACCCACGAACCTAGAGAAAATGATATGTTAATTAATATAATAAACATAAACTTCTTTCTTTGCTAGATCGATTATGATAATTAATAAACCGACCTTTCAAACGGATACATCCATCGGTATTGGACAGGTCCGCCAAGTTTAGCTTCATATGCGAGATGCACCGGTAGATGCTCCATAGAATCAAAGAAACCAGGCGGAAATACTCTCTCCAACTTGCATAAGATAAGTGGGATGTCTTGTTCCATTTTTGTAAGATCATCAACTTTTAGCGTTGCAGAACACAAATTCTTAAAGTATTGACTAATTTCAATAAACAGATTCAAAACGTGTGTCGGCAACGAACTAAAAGCGATGGGAAGTAAACACTCCATGAATACATAACAATCATGGCTCTTCATCCCATGCAACCTCCCATTATCGACATCCGCACATCTAGATAAATTGGAAGAATAACCATCTGGCATTTTCAACTCTTTTATCCATCGATAAACTGCTTTCGCTTGTTCGGTAGATAAAGTATAATTGGCTTTAGGTTTCAATGTCCTAGTACCTTGCTCAACCAACAACAAATCCTTCCGTCTACAATAATGATCTATGTCCCTCCTAGCTTTCTCATTATCTTTTGTTTTACCTTTCACGTTCATGACAGTGTTAAATATGTTGTCAAAAAAATTCTTCTCTATATGCATCACATCGAGATTGTGTCTCAATAGGTTATCTTTCCAATAGGGAAGTTCCCAAAAAATACTTTTTTTGTCCAATTGTGCGATTGTCCATAGCCTTATGGACGAGAAATAACACCCGCTTTAACTTCCACAGGAGGAATATCCTTAACACTCTCCCAAATTTCCTCCGTGTCAAAATACAAGGAGGTCCATCTGTTTCAACATTTCCCTTGATAAATGCATACTTCTGCTTTCGGAAAGGGTGATCCATAGGTAAGAACCTACGGTGCGAGTCAAACCACGAAGTCTTTTCTCCGTATTTAAGAGTAAAAGCCTTTGTGTCAACCATGCAAATCGGACATGCCATCTTACCATGTGTCCCCCAACCAGACAACATTCCATATGCAGGGAAGTCATTAATCGTCCACATCAAAGCCGCCCTCATCACAAAATTCTGTTTGCGTGCTGCATCATAAGTTAAAACACCATTCCACAGTCTTTTTAGATCATCAACCAACAGTTGCAAATATACATCAATATCAGCTGTTGGATTACTTGGCCTTGGAATAATTGCATTTAAAAACATGTATAGTTTAGACATACACATTTCTGGAGGAAGGTTGTACGGGGTAACAATAACCGGTCAACAAGAGTACGGTGTTGCCGAGGCTTGAATATATGGTGTGAATCCATCAGAGCATAAACCAAGCCGAACATTCCATGGATCACTTGCAAAATCTGGATGAACACGATCAAAATGCTTCCAAGCCTCACCGTCAGATGGGTGACGTAATTCACCAGAATTGTTTCTATTTTGATGGTGCCACGTCATTTTACCCACTGTCTCCATTGGTATGAGCGGCAAATAGAACATTGCTTTTCGTGGAACCAATTTACCTCTACTCATCCCTCTCCTACTGGCACGGTAGCGTGGCTCTCCACAAATCTTGCATTCCAACAACTCTCCATCATTTATGCCAAACTCATTGTTATAAAAGAGCATGCAACCGGAGACACAACAATCAATTCTTTTAGATCTCAAGCCAAGCTTCGATACCAATCTTTTAGCATCATAATAACTCTGCGGCAAAAGTCCTCTAACGGGAGTTGCATCCAACATCATTTTGGTCATATATTCCATACACAACTCAGCAACATTAAACTGAGACTTAAGACCCAACAACCGAACACACATTGATAGTTTAGAGTCTTTAGATCATTCAAATAATGGATTATTTGTTTCACTCAAGTACATGTAAAATCTTTGAGCTTCCTCATTTGGAACTTCCTCAACATCATATTTTGGCTCTTCAAAATCCAAATTTACTCCAACCGCATCAGATATCATTCCCTGATAAACTTCTAACGGTTGAATAATTTTGCCTCCTCCAGATGTCGTAGTCGCTAGATAATTATTTGTCGTGGGAGCTACTACATCAACCGGAACATTAACTGCACGAACAACTACCCCTGCTGCTACTTCGCCGTGACGACTCCATATAAAATAATTTGGCCTAAACCCATTATTGTACAAATCCATTCTGACTTCATCATCATTTTTTATAAATTTAAATGAACATTTCAAGCACGGACATCTAATTCCGCCTTGTTGCGCAATTTCTTCGTGCTGCTTAGCACAAAAGATAAACTCTTTTACTCATTGTACAAAACGCCGCTTTAAACCAGCTCTTCCAGGAAACAACCGGTCATACATCCAACTACGATCCACCATCTTTTTGAGAACTACGTACTATAGTTCAATAAAAATTAACGTTATCTAGCTATATATTAATTTATTACATATACATGCACACACACGCGCGCGCGCACGCGCGCACACACACACATATATATATATACCCATACACATATTTATATACACTAACAATGTAAACAATAAATAAATTAATAGGTTTTTCCCAAACTGTACTTTATTATATATTACTAAATACATGTTATTATCTATGTACATGTTATTATAATAAATGTTATTATCTACGTACATGTTATTATAATAAATTAAATACATGTTAATTTATTTTATTATATATTATTAATAACTCTATTAGTAAATAATAGATATATATTTTAATAACTCTATTAGTAAATAATAGATATCTATTGTATTGATGTTGTATTGATATATTAAGTGAATAATACATATATTTCGTATTTATATAAAAATTAATAAAAAACTGAAAATAGTAATAATTCGCATTTATTTATACAAAAAATAATAACATTATTTAAAAATTAATTTTATTTTTATTTCGTTTTTATTTTTATTTCGCATTTATATAAAATAAAATATTCAAATAAATTAAAAATATAAACACAAACTAAAAATTAAAATAAAAAATACATTAACTTTAATTTTTTTTTGTATTTATTTATTCTTTATTATCAATTTATTTAAAATATTTTAGAATAATAACATAAAATTAAAATATAAACACAAACTAAAAATTAAATTAAAAAAATACATTAACTTTAATTTTTTTCGTATTTATTTATTCTTTATTGTCTATTTATTTATTATTTAAAATATTTTAAAATAATAACATAAAGTAAAAATATAAACAGAAAGTAAAAACTAAATTAAAAAATACATTAACTTTATTTTTTTTCGTCTTTATTTATTCTTTAATATCTATTTATTTAAAATATTTTAAAATAATAACATAAATTAAAAATATAAACAGAAAGTAAAAACGAAATTAAAAAATACATTAACTTTAATTTGTTTTCGTATTTATTTATTTATTTATTTAATTTTTTTAATATAATAACATAAATTAAAAATATAAACAGAAACTAAAAACTAAAAACTAAATTAAAAAATACATTAACTAACATATTATTTCGTATTTGCTAACTAATATTAACAAATAACATCAAATATAACGACTAATAACTTCGATAACTAACCTGGCGTGAAGAGAAGACTCTGGCTTGACGCTAATCCCACACTCCTTCGTACAAAACAGACAACGAACCAAAACCCAAACAATTCTGAAACAAACAATTGCGCCATTGTTAGTAACTAAACAATACAAAAACTAAAACTATTAAACCATCATCATGTTATAAACATACCTTAGAAGAAATGTGTCAAAGAGAGCAAGAGATTTTGTAGAGACAAATTTCGGATTTGAAGAAGTAAAGAAGTTGTGAAGTGAAGATGTGAAGAAGTTGTGAAGTGAAGATGGGTGTGTATATATAGAAATGACGGGTCCAATGGCCATAAATTCGAAATCCGCCGCAATTATGAATTACCGGCGGATTTTCGGGTTTTCGGCGGATGTTAGGGATTACCGACGGATTTGGATCCCACAAAAAGAAGGATTTCCGGCGGATTTAATTGGTTAAGGGATTTCCGGCGGATTTTATGGTATTTCCGGCGGATAAGAATCCCTCAAAAAGTGGGATTTCCGACGGATTATATTGGTGGAAGGATTTCCGGCGGATTCGTGGTATTTCTGGCGGATTCGCGGTAATTCCGACGGATTGCGTAGTTTGAACGGTCAACATAATAGATCCGCCGCAAAGAGTAATTACCGGCGGATTTGTCATTTCTGGCGGATTTTCCATCCCTCAGAAAGGGGATTTCCAGCGGATTTTTTGGCCAAACAATTTCCGGCGGATATTAAAATTCAAATTTCCCGCCCACTACAAACAATCCGCCGGAAAGTGGATTTGCGAGGGATTTTTATTTTTTTTCAAAAAACCCAAATTTAATCGAATAAATCCGTCGAAAATACGTAAAAAACCGCCGGAAAGTTACTGTCCAATAATAATCCGCCGGAAAGTCCCCAAAATTCGCCGGAATCTTTGAGAGGGATTGTATCCATCGGAAAGTACAAAATTCGCCGGAAAGTTACCGCCGGATTTAAATCCGCTGGAAAGTCTTGGCCACTAACTCCAACTATTCTTGTAGTGTAAAAGGTGAGACTGCAAGAGGGCTGATGGGTCAGTGCCAACTTTCAGGGCAGCCCTGGATCACTTAAGGTCAGAGGAGGTCACCTGGATGCCTTTTACTCAGCACAGACCTATTCAGTCTCTGGCCTTATTTAAGGGCCAGCTGCGTCATGCTGGGAGCATGTTGGCCTATAACCTAGATCGAGTGGTCAGGCAGTTTGGCTGGATTCAAAGCATCCCCCCTAGGCCTAGTGGACGGGCTGTAGTGACAAAGGAGCAAGCTAATCAAGCATGGATAGAATTCCACTTGCACCTTGTCCCGCATGGTTAGTCGGTGGTGGATGGGATGCCTGACATTGTTGAGGACTACTTTGAATGGTATATGAGGGTATCCCACCCATACATTTGTGCCGACGACTACCCCCGTTGACAGTTATGTTAGACAGGTATGATCCTTTATTTCAGTCTTACAATGTTATTAAATCATTTGTTATTTTATCCTGTTTTGTCAATGTCATGGTTATTTTTTTGTATTATAGAATGTGCCAGAGATTATGCAACTCTATGACGACCTAGAGGGGGTTCTTAGGGAGGATGGGCATCCCTGTGGGACCCGTGGCTGGACCATTCTTGACAGGCTGAAGCAACTAACTAGGCCTATGGCACGGGGGCTTAGGAAGTTTAGTTGTGTGTCCGAGCAGAGGGACACAGAGTAGTGGTCTTTAGGGATTATATTGTATTTTCTGGATTGTTTATTTATGTTTATATGTATGAATTATATTGCACGGATTGTATGAATTATTCCACTTATGTTTATATGTTTAGTTTTTTGTTGTGTTTATTAGTATTCGATAGTTAATTATTCAATTTATCGTTACGTTCGTTCAAACATAGTAAATTTTCGTTCCGAAATAGATAATTTATCGTTCTATGTAACTCGGTTAAAGGAAAATTTAAAAAAACCAAACACAGTAAGGTTCGGCTGTTAAAAATTCGAACTGGTTCGGCCCACGCTTGGCCGAACCTATTTAAAACTGAAAAGGGGTGTCTGCGTGAAATTTTACAGCCTCGGCGCATGAAGATGCGAACTGGTTCAGCCAAGCGTGCGCCAAACCAGTTCGAATTTAAAAAAAAAAATTAGAAATTGCAATTATCATTAAGGGTGTTCTGGTATTTTCACGCCATTATGGGGTGTCTACTGAGTAGATGGGGGGGGGGGGGGGGTTGTACGAAGTATGGGCCCTTTTTAATGGATGGATATCCAATCCATTCATTAGGCCCAACTTTTTATTTTTTTGATCAATTAGGCCCAACTTTCTATTTCTACATTTATATATATATATATATATATATATATATATGTGTGTGTGTGTGTATATATATCATATATTATATTCAATAAATAAATAATTAAATAGGAAGTTGGTGGTGGCGGCAGCGGTGGTCGATCGGAGCTCCGGCACCGGCGCGACGGTGACCCACGGTGGCTCACGGTCGCGGGTGGTGGAGGTGCGGTGGTTGCTTTATTATAAATATATATATTTATTTATATTTATAATTATATTTATATATTTTTTATAAATTTTTTTTAATAATTATCGAATGGATTTTGATTGTCTACTTTTTGTAATCCATTGGAGTTAAAAAAAATTAATGGATGAATTACAAGCATCCACAAATCAAATGGATGGATCCAATCCAATCCATAATTATTTTTTTTTGTAATGGATGGATTGGACGGACCGGATATCCAATTGCTAAATGGATCACTTTGACACCCCTATCTATAATACTCAATTTAAACTTGAATTAACTTTCAACCTTCACTGTAGTTCAATTTGATGTCCAATTTTTTTTATAGGCAATGTTGTTTCCGGGGATTGAACCTGGGACCTACTTCTTGCACTCTTTTGGTGCACTCATTTGGTATCTCTTAGCTCGTCAACTGAGCTACCTACTTGGGATAATTTGATGTCCAAATTAATGGCATGAACAATTAACCTTGTTTTTTATCGCATCGCAAATAAGGTTCGTGTATCTATCTAATGAGGTATCATTGCAAGTTTACAACATACAATACAAGTATGTGGTATTTTGGTGGGGAGAAGTGAGGTGTGTATTATCCCTCTTGGTCATTTGGCTGGCTTTTGAAGAGACAATATCATATCATTGTGGAACACTAATTAACCGAACTATTTCGAAATTAGTTAGAGATTTGATTCAAAATTAATTAACTCGTTGTCTTTAGTTCGCGGACTTGAGTTTAGAGTTTTTTTTTAAGCATTGCTATTTAGTAAGAATAGTTTTTATAAGAAATGTAAGAAATACACCGGAAGCTTAATTCTAGGCACTAACTAACACTACATATCAAGTGTTTTGTTTTGTTATTCCTACTTTTCTTACGTTTCTTTTCTTACTATCTACATTTCTCTTTTTTTATAAATAAGGATAATATACAAATGTGTTTTATGTTTAATTGTTGTAAAAAAATGTGTTATGTTTAATTCTTTTGACAAAAGATAATATACAAAATTCCCTCTATTGTACAAAAAAAGGATAATGTACAAATTCATTTAAAAACTTAATTGATAATCTTTTCTATTCAATTTTGCAATTTGTCGATGATACTATTTTGATGGGGAAAGCTAGTGGGATAATCTTTGGAGTATCAAAATCATTCTTAGAGGTTTTGAACATGATTTAGGTCTAAAGGTAAAATTTCACAAAGTAAACTCATTGGCATTAATGTGTCGGAAGGTTTCTTGGGAATGGCCTCGACTTTTCTTCATTGTCGCACAGAGTCCATTCCTTTTAAGCTTTAGGGAATTCCCGTGGGTGCTAATCCTAGGTGTGGTGCAACTTGGAAACCAATGTTAGACAAGTTTCGTAAGAGGCTGGCTTCTTGAAACGAGCACAACCTCTCTATGAGAGGAAGGGTAACTCTTGTCAATTTAGTTTTAAATAGCATTCATCTTTTTTTTTTCTTTCTATAAGGCTCTGAAGGTGGTGACTAATTCAATGATTAAGTTCCAGGGGGGGGGGGGGGGGGGGGGGGTTTAATGGGGCATTAACGACGAAGACAGAGATATGTATTGGGTGGCTTGGGATAAAGTTTGCAAACCTAAAGAGGAAGGTGGCTTTGGTATTAAAAATCTTGAGTATTTTAATACACTCTAGTGGCAAAGTGGAAATGACGTTTTGTGAATGACGGGGATGCTAGTTGAAGGGGAATCCTAGCTTGTTGATATGGAGGCTTGTCCTCTATTTTTTCAATGGATCTTTATCAACGGATACAAGACTAGACTCTTTGTGGTGGCGTGATCTTTTGTGTGTGGGCAACGAGCAACTTTCGGTAAGGGTGGTTTGAGGCTTGCGTTAGACGAGGATTAGGTGATGGTCGAGGTGTTAAATTTTGGCATTATCATTGGATAGGGCAGTAGCCCTTGAAACGGATTTTTGCTAATTTATTTGTAGGTTGCAGGAATCGGTCTGTGAAAGTTGCTAATTTGGGTGACCGATGTAACAATGTTTGGCAATGGAACACCCCTTGGACGAATTTGGATGACAACCCAATAGAGGAGGCCAGAATGTTGAATTTGATATTACAGGATGTTTTTATCAATCGTGATGCCGAGGATTTTTGGATTTGGACCTTAGACTCAAGCAAAATCTTCATTGTCAGATCTTGCTACATACATCTCACAAAAGATAGCGTTGGATCAGTTGAGAACAACAGTATGCTTTTCGATTTCAAGGCATTATGGAAGACTACTATTCCATCAAAAATTATGATCTTTAGTTGGAGATTGTTCAAGGACTCACTTCCTGTTCGCGATTTATTGTTTAAGCATAATGTTATTAATTTGGGGGAAGGGGTTGCTTGCGTTGTTTGCGAGGGTGTGTGCGAAGAGCTACATCATCTTTTCCGGGCTTGTAGTCTCACAAGAAGTGTTTGGGCTAAGGTTGGTATTAGGTTGGATGTGTAGACGCCAAATTCAGTGAATATTGCTCAACAATTAATCGATTTTGGTGAGGTGTGTTCGGGCAAAAAGGCTAAGAAGGTTAAATACATGTTATGGTTGACAACATGTTGGTGCATCAAAATCGCAAACACATTCTCAAGTATCTCTTTAATGAGTCATTTTGCCCTCAAACGTGTTTTTGTTAGTCATTTTGGTATTTAGATCTATTTTTTTATTGGTCAATTTAGTCTCTAAAATTACTATAAAAAAAAGATATATTTGTAATTCTGATAGTGATAAGGCTAGAAATATTTTTTTTGGTATTTTTTTTTCGAGAGGTTTTTGGTATTTAATTCTGATAGTGATAAGGATAGAATTTTTTTTACCTTACTAATTTTTTTTTACTAATTTCGTATTCATCAAGTCGATAGAAATATTCTTTTTGTTGATAAAATCGATAGAATTATAAAACATGATAAGCGGTGTAGCAAATGACAGAAGGTACCAAAGTAAAAACTTGGGTGTCACTTTTCCTTTCCAATTAGGGTTTCGTTTCCCCAAAGAAAAGAAAAAGTCGCATCTTGAAGATTTAAAACAGTGCAATCTCAACTCAAGAACCACGTTACCTCAGAGAAAATCGGTTGCTCCAGAACAGTTGATCTGATCTGATCTGATCTGATCTATGGCTACAGTTGGAATTGAAGTGAAGCGTGCGGATGGCGTACCAGAGGAGAATTGCTCCGCCAAACCCACCAAACAGGGCGAGGGTCTCCGTCAATACTACGCTCAGAACATCCATGAACAACAACTCCTACTCCGACAAAAGACCCATAACCTCAATCGTCTTGAGGCTCAACGTAATGAGCTCAATTCTAGAGGTCTGTTAACCCTAACCCTAATCCTCTTTTTTTATTCTTTAATTGATTCCTATTTCTATCGACAAATTGTTTGTTGATTTTTTCTTCACTACAATTATTTAATTTAATAGATAAGAGGATGATTGGGTAAGGAGAATTGAACATGGGTGGATATTAGTTAGTAGTTACAGATCGATCCTGTTGTGCTTGGTTGAATTGACAGTGGTGAGGGTGTCTGGGTCATTATTGATTTGTCCAATTAATTGTATAGGGGGAAGGTGTAGAGTTGAGATTCTCTTCATTTCTCTAACTTCATTTAGGAGCGAGATAGATACAAATGAAAGATTGATGTATACAACTTTTTTTAAGCCATTTAAATATTTTGCCTATCTCTCTCTTAATGGAGCCCTCCATTTTGGAGGAAATTGAGAGGATATCAACTCAAAGGTGTGAGCCTCGGCCCACTCCCCCAATTTTTCAATTTCATATTTCCTATTACACAAACTGATTAGGAAGGGGTTATTTAAGAACAAGTGTATTTTTTTCGCTGTAATATCAGTTAGGCTATCAATTGCTATATTACTTCACGTACAATTACCTATACACACTGTTATATTCAAATTCACCAATGCATAATGAATTTACCAATATTTTTTCACATCCCATGAATATGATGTATTAAAGTAGTTATTTCCGTACATCTTCAAAGTCATTACCAAAATTTTCTGCCCCCCTTTAATAGATTTGTGTTCCTGATTCTATTGCAATTTGGACAGTGAGGATGCTCCGAGAAGAACTGCAGCTTCTTCAGGAGCCTGGTTCATATGTTGGCGAAGTTGTCAAAGTTATGGGCAAGAACAAAGTGTTGGTCAAGGTCAGTTCATTTTCCATTCTAACTTCCTTTTGATCCACCATGATGAATCAGAGCTTTTTTCTGCTCTTTTTACTTTAACCCATCATTATCATCTACTTGACTTGACATCTCTCTCTCTCTCTCGCCCCATTATTCATTGTTGCAGTTATCTGTGTCTCCATATGGTATAGAAAAATAAGCATGGACGTTGTTTGAGCTTCCACTCTGAATCATTAATTAATTTAGTTTTGTGAACTGAAAACCCTTCATTTACCTCAAGTGGAATACTATTTGAAAGACAAATATGCATCAACTGATTAATTGGCTTTAGTGTTTCTATTATTATTGATCTACGCTTATTGGCTAATCTAAATACTTATGTATGTGTTTGGAATTATACATTGTTGTCTTGCTTACCTTTTCTGCCCTTAGATAATGTTGAGTCTTGGACGGCTTATTGGATGTCTTATTCTAAAAAGATCACTCCAATATCCATTCTTCATTTTCCTGTTACTCATGAACTCATTGCTTTATCTAATGGCGGGCAATACTCATTCATGCATGAAATTTATAAAACAGGACCACAACCGTAGGCAAGGTACTGATTTTTCCTTTACTTTTCTTCAGGTCCATCCGGAAGGGAAATATGTTGTTGATATTGATAAAAGTATTGACATTACCAAGATCACTCCATCAACTAGAGTTGCTCTCCGCAATGACAGTTATGTGCTTCATTTAGTTCTGCCAAGCAAAGTTGATCCTTTGGTCAATCTGATGAAAGTTGAGAAAGTTCCTGATTCTACATATGACATGATCGGTGGTTTAGACCAGCAAATCAAAGAAATAAAAGAAGTAAGTTGCATGACATTCTTTTGATAATAGTAGTTTGACTTCAGAGTTCATTATCTGTTGAGTAAGTTTGAGAAGTATCTATCTATCCATATGTCTGTCCATACATCGCTCCTCAGTCCTCTGTGTGTTACATTCTGTATAAATGTATATTTTAGTAAAGTATTGTATATTAGAAAAATCATTGCTGTATTTTTAGCCTCATGTATTGGTCAAATTTACAGGTCATTGAGCTACCAATTAAACATCCTGAGCTGTTTGAGAGTCTTGGAATAGCTCAACCAAAGGTAATATTCCCTGAGTAATGGCTGAATTTTCCATTCTCCATCAGCATGCACAGCTGTTGATATTTCTTTTTTTTGCTTCCTCTCTTTTACATATCCCAGGGTGTCTTGCTCTATGGGCCACCTGGTACAGGAAAAACATTGTTGGCTAGGGCAGTGGCACATCATACTGACTGTACGTTCATCAGGGTGTCTGGTTCTGAACTAGTTCAGAAATACATTGGAGAAGGTTCTAGAATGGTCAGGGAACTTTTTGTTATGGCCAGGTTTAACCTCTTTACTATTACACCTCACAATTTTGATTCATGAGTTTCCATGCTCAATAAATGTAGAAGAATGAAAAATGCTGTCTGAAGACTTGCTTAATCAACATTATATTTATTCTCATTGAATGCGATTTTTTTTTCATAGGGAACATGCTCCATCAATTATCTTCATGGATGAAATTGACAGTATTGGATCTGCACGTATGGAATCTGGAAGTGGCAATGGTGACAGTGAGGTGCAACGCACTATGCTTGAACTTCTCAACCAGTTGGATGGATTTGAAGCTTCAAATAAGATCAAGGTTATACATTTGCTTTATATTAATGATGCTTTAGGATGTGTTTGGGTAGGGTATTTTTAAAGGGCAATGTAATTTTTTGGGGGGAATTGAAACATTTTAGTTCAAAATTAGTGTTTTAAAGGGAATTCTAAAACTGGTTATGTGTGCGCTGCAGTAAATATAAATATAAATGCGTAACCGATGGACAGATATTATTAATTATATCTGAGTCCTTTGAGATATACGTTCACAATTTTGAGGATTTCTGAAGAGAAATATGCAATTATAGGTTTTGATGGCTACAAACCGGATTGACATCTTGGATCAAGCACTCCTGAGACCTGGTCGGATTGATAGGAAGATCGAATTTCCAAATCCTAATGAAGAGGTTTGCATCTCTGTCTTCATGTTGCCCTTAGATGTGGTTGTACTGAGAAAGAAGGCGCACCTTCATACGTAGCAAAATTCCTGAAAATGACTTTATTTTTTATGCAGTCTCGCCTAGATATCTTGAAAATCCATTCAAGAAGAATGAACTTAATGCGTGGGATTGATTTGAAGAAGATTGCCGAGAAGATGAATGGAGCATCTGGTGCCGAGCTTAAGGTATATTGTACTTCATTTGCCTTTTGATTTTTCCCACTGCTCTTTTATTATCTTGGAAGTTATCTTTGTTGAAGCAATTTGCATTGGAAAAGCTGAGCTGCTTTGCTTATGCAAATCGATTCTCTGTTCACTCATATTGGGATAATGGGTGCCTTTCATTTTTCTTCCCGTCATGCCAAGCATAAGCACACATTTACTTTGTTTAATGTGCAAGGTTTCTGAGAAGTTCTACTATATAAAACGGCAGTAGAAGTTTTAACTAACATTAATGTGTTGTGTTATTGTTCAAGATGTTATTGCTGGGCACGGGGAAAAATGAAATATTTTGACAGTAAGAAATATAAAACTGGGGGATATAGATAAGTAAATAAGTTCATCTGAAAGGAGAACAAATAAACTGCAAGAAGGAAAGCAGTACACTCTGTGGTTGGCTTGAGAAGCAGCAGATGCCTAGGAATAAAACCCCTCACTATGTACTTTTGGCAGAGACGGATCTCAGGGAGGCAGGGGGGCCTGGCCCCACCCCCTTTTAAGAACATTTTGGAAAAAAAAACTTTAGGCCCAAGCCCAACATAGTTTAGAGGACATGGTAGTTGATAGGATGGTTGGGTAATGGGGAATTGAACTTGGTTGGTTAGTAGTTACAGATTGATTGTTTGGGGGTGGGGGGGATTGACAGTGTTTCACACCTTATAGTGGTTGAGGATTACTGGGTCATTGGCAACCTTTGTCGTCTTGATGCGGGTTTGGGTGTGGCTAGCATGGGGAATGTCGTACAGCTTCAAAGTTATTAGCAAATTTTTCCAGTCTCCTTTTAATAGATTTCTGAATTCGTCCGTCTTTTGGCTTGCCTTGAGAACTAGTTTGACCTTACAAACTGTGTTAATATTAGGATTTGAACACATGGAATCTGCATCCCTTATAATCAAGGAAAACAATAAAATGTTGTGGTGCATTGACATGTTCAACGTGTTGTTCTACATATTATATGTTTCAATAGTGTATACAGTATCCTACATAATCACGAACTACTGGACAATCATTACAGAATTGAGTATAGCATTAGTCAGTCGAGTGAAGACGGTGAAAAAAACTATTATGCTGTGGTTGAAAATTAATATGACATAAGATGCAGAACCTGTTATGAAGAAGTAAGGAGTTTTATTACAATCTGATAAGTAAATCCATACCGCAAATCCTGTAATTCAGGTAGAATTGATGATGGTGTGGAATACTTAAGCCGGGATGTTGAATGAAATAAATCATAATGGTAGTAGAAATAGCCATGGATTTAAGTATTCATGCTAATGAGAATGTAGAGTAATTTGTTTGTAGGTGTTGTTAGCTAGAGTTAATGCACTATTTCATGTTTCTCCTGACCTGTCTGATACTCAATTTCTGGTTTGCTTTTATGCAGGCTGTGTGCACAGAAGCTGGAATGTTTGCTTTGAGGGAGAGGAGGGTTCATGTGGCACATGAGGATTTTGAGATGGCTGTGGCTAAGGTGATGAAAAAGGAAACGGAGAAAAACATGTCACTGAGGAAGTTATGGAAGTGAGCTTTACTTATGTTTCTGGTGCACATTGTCCTGTGCAGATCATCAAAAAACATACCGTAGGCCTCGTTAAGTATACAGTCACACTGGCGTACATCTTACTTATGTTGACTAAATTATGTACCAAATCATGACTCTTTCCAGTTCAATTGCACATTTTGTTACTCTCTTTAGTTTGGATTTGTGTGATTTTAGTTCCATCAAGTTTTATTCTTTTAAATTTAGTCCCCTTGTTTTTAAAATTAAGGGAGTGTGACTGTGATTTTATGTTCAATTTTCTACTATTTAAAACATTTAAATATTTTGATAAAAAAACATTTAAATATCAGATATTTGTTCAAATATTAGTTTGTTTGGTGGATTTGGATTATAAAGTAATTTATAAAATTAGAAGTTGGAGTTTTAGTAAAAGTTTGATAAAATTAGGAGCAAGTCCATAAGTGTAGAAGTTAGCTGCATGCAGAAGAAAATTCAATTTACTCAATGAAGTATTCGCTTAACCCTCAAAATCCTGATCCATATTTGCCCAAATCCTCGCCGTTACTGAGATTGTACACTTGTATTCTGAACATATATGTCTGAACAGATAGCAACACCAACTTAAGTAAGTTTATTTATTTTTAATTTAGTTTCAGGATAAATTTAAAGTCTGCTCATGACAATAAAATCAATTAGAAATTGGTCCCTTTTGCACAAAATTATGGGTTTTATGAGTATATTAGGTAGTCTGGATTAGCCCCATTGTGTTTTAGCTACACTACTGTGGATCAGTCCCGAGACATTCATCCTAGGGTTCGGTCGTACAGACATATCCAGAGGTTGCTTGATTTGGTAGATGGATGTGATTGATTTTTTTGGTTGTCTTGTACGATATTTTCACGTTAGACCTATTTATTTTGTTATTAGTATTGTTCTTTTATTATATTTGTTATTAGTATTTATTTTCGGTGCAATCTAAACCATTAAAAAAATATTGTAGTTGTAATCTAAACCGCTAAAAAAAGTAAAACATAATAAATCTACCATCGATATTGTCGGTGCAATCTAAACCGTTAAAAAATTATCCGTTGAGGCAGACTTATCACGACGAGAAATAGATAAATTCGTTAAAATATCATCGTTAAAAACAGATTTACCTATAAGCTAGATAAGTTCGTTTAGATAAATAACAAAACAGATTTACCTTATAATCGGGTAAATCCGTTATACTGATTAACAAAGAAGAAATTAAATTTTAATTACGTAATTCTGTTTTTTGAATATTTGAAAACGGATTTAATTTTTTTAAAATATTTCCGTTAGCCATTTTTTGGTCGAAACGAATTTACATAACTTTACCTAAATCTGTTTTTGTATTTTATTCAAAACGGATTTAAGTATGAGTTATGTAAATCCGTTTTGAACATTTTTATCAAAAGTATTTTTGGAATAAAATTTTTCTTGGGGGTATATTATCAATAAAAAACCAAAAAATAACTCTCAATATATCCGTTTTTGTTTCCATTACAATCCGACCCGCGAGGTCGCGACCTCCACTAAGCCTATCAACCTTTTTGCTTTGCACCAACATTCATTTATTCCGTTAATCAGTTCAGCCACCGCCCTCACTAGTTATTGTTGAAGAAGGATTTCGCGAATTCAGAATCTCTTCTTCTCACTCAGTTTTCAACAACATAATACAATACAATACAATTTACAATACAATACAATGGGTAAAGCTAAAAAGGGAACCAAATTTGCGGTTATGAAGAAGCTTATCACTTCCAAAGCTACCAAAAACTATAAGGAAGAGGTTTTGAACCCTGAAAAGAAAAACCTTTGTAACACTCTGAATTTTTGCTTCCTTGTGTGTATTATAATTTTGTATTTACCTTATGCGAAATATTAATAAATTTAGTATACTATAAAGTGTTTTTAAGAAAAATAATCTGAAGAACTAGAGAAGAATACTATAGGAGGTTATCAAAAAAATTTGAACTTAAAACTCTATCAAATTATAGCTAAAAAGAATCAGTGTAAATTTGCACTGCACTAAAAAGTCCAAACTTATAGAAAAATTTTGAAATTTAATTCGTTAAGTTCTATTAAATAAAGTCCAAACTTCTCACTATTTTTTTCCCAATTCCTTAACCCATAAGCATTTTACATTTACATTGTCAAACAAATATTTTCCGTGCGTCTAATGTTAATTTATTTTTCTTAAATCAATGTATTTTCTACGACGATCGTGGACGCTAATCTTTCGACATATCAGATATCTATTTAAGGGTTTGTTTGAATGTAATTTGTTACAACATTTTGGTCAAAAAAATTGTTCAAGAAACACGTATTATTTTATTATTTTCTAGAGACATATATTAATATATTTCTTTTGTTCAAGAAACATATATTATAAATAAGAAAATACAGTACAGTATAATATAAGATACGTTTTGCTTCAAAAAAAAAAAAGATACCTTTATTACAATTCATTAAATTTAAATTTTAATATATTTGTAAATAATTTTATTAGTTCTAAAAACAGGAAAAAATACTCAATCTATAATACACATTTTAGAAATATATATATATATATATATAAATATATAAATAATACATAAAAATATAAATCTTGATCGTAAAAAACAATATGATTTTACATTTTGTAAATATTATAAAATTTTATTATATTTTTGCCAAAAAAGTTTATTACAGTCAAAAGAGTAATTAAATAATAAGATTTTTCCTATCAAAATTAATATGAACTATAAAATAAAAAAAATGATATCAGTGAATATTAAACTGAAAAGTAAAAGCGAACCCATTAATTTATCTATATTTTAAAAAAAGTATTCCTCATATATATTTGAATTTTTTCTTCATATATATGTAAATAATAATAATTTTTTACTTAATGCTTCAAAATTTTTTTTTACTTAACGAATATAAATCATGTTTTAAAAATGAAATTAATTGATATCAAATAAAAAAAAACATTATTTTATTTTATAAGTAAAATTTCTTTGTTTTTGACCTATATAATTAAATTTTCTAAAATGTTATTAATTTTTGTTTGACTAAACCAAAAATGTTTAACCCTTTTTTGACAAACAAATATTTTTGAAACCTTTTTTTTTTTTTGATTTTTTTTTTTAAACTTGAAATGAATAACACATGATTTGTGGTGGAGAGCACACATGACAGAAGGTGCCCAAAGAAAAATCGAAAAAAGGCGACCGCAAGTCCAGCTGGACGAGGACATCCGTCTCATTTTCCAATTAGGGTTTCTATCTTTTACACAAAAAAAAGAGCGTATCTTCAAGATTCAAAACGGGCTAGGCTAACATCACACACCGCCTCAACCCAAACACCTAAGACAGACCAATAACAAATTAAGCATAACAATTAAAACAAAATATAATCCCAATAGAAATCCACCACGTGTCTAAATTAACCAATTAGAAATTGGCAATGAGATCACAACGTGACCCGCGGGTGAGAGTACGAAAAGAGAGCGTGGTGGTGCTATTTGAATCACTGCTTTTGGAGAAACAAAACCCTCTCTTCCCCAAAACCCAAACCCAAACCCTTGGCGGCTGCGAGACTCGTTCTCTCTCTATCTTTCTCTCTCTATCGTTTTTTTAGGGTTTCTCTTATCTTCGATTTGGGGCTAAAACCCTTGATTTTGATTTGCTCGATTCAGATTCAGATTCGGTTTTGGGGTTCTTATTTTTGCTTCTGAAGAAAGAACGAAATCTCGTGATTGATTTGAACATGGCCAGCGTAGCTAATTCCGCAGATCGTATCCTTCTTCTCTGTGATATTTCTTTGCTCTGTTCTTAATTTTTTGATCTGTTGTTGCGAACCGCCGATTGGATCGGACGGTTTTCTCGTTTTTTCTTGCGATCTTTTAGGGTTTGTTATGATATTTGGTGGTTGATTTATTTGATGTGTGATGCGTTTGTGATTTATTTGTGTTGTTCTGCTTGAATTTCGATTGAGATTGACTTTCTGCCCTGAAATCATCCTATTCGAATTGTATATTTCGAGGTTCTGGAATTTTAAGGGGTTGTCTGGTTTTTTTAAAATTTTCTTTCTGCTTCCTAAAACCTTGATTTTTTAGTGTGTTGTATTCCTTCACTTACTTGTTTACACAGAAGCAACCGATTTGCTACAGAAGTTATCGCTGGAAACTCAGCCCAAGGCCCTTGAGATTCCTGAGTCTAACAAAAAGGTAACAATTTTTTGATTCCGAATGGCTGTTATATAAAATTAATGATTGAAGGTAACAATTTTTTGATTCCCTATGGCTGTCATTTAAGATATCACAAATCCATAGCTGAAAATAAAATGATATATTTATTCCTCATTTTGTTTTTTTTTTTCCAGTTAATTGTCTGGTATTTAGTCAATTTTTTAATTTCTATGCAGACCACTGGGAATCAATTTGGAGCAGTTGATTCAGGAAATGCTGCAAATGCCCAGACCCCATCCTATGGACGGTCTGTAACCCCTGTGTTGCAGGACTTCATGGATCCCACCATGTGTTACCTTCCAAACAGCTACCCGTCTACTGCCTATTATTATGGTGGTAAGTGTGTTGGTTAACTAAGTACCTGGTAGAAAATTTGTTGGTTTCAATTCTTTTAAGATAAGATATATTGCAATCATATAAGCAATTTTATGTAAGCTGGAATGTGTGCTTATTGTAGGTTATGAAGGGACTGGTGGTGAGTGGGATGATTATTCTAGATATTTGAATCCCGATGGAGTTGATATGACTTCTGTAAGTATTCTTTTTTCCCCATTGTTCCTAACTCGTTGGAAATGTTCGACTCCTATCTAATGCTTTTTATCTACATTTGGCATATTGACAGGGTGTTTATGGGGATAATGGATCTCTAGTCTATCACCATGGATATGGTTATGCACCGTATGGCCCTTACTCACCAGCAGGATCTCCAGTTCCAACAATGGGGAATGATGGTCAGTTGTATGGACCTCAACACTATCAGTATCCTCCCTATTTCCAGAGTCTAACTCCAACTAGTGGGCCATTCACTCCTACTCCTGCTTCCCTTCCTCAGGGAGATGTTTCCACCTCTGTAGCTGCTGATCAAAAGCCTCTTCCTGTGGAAACAGCTAATGGAAATTCCAATGCTGTCACCAATGGCGGGAGTGCTAAAGGTAATAGTTGTGCTGCACCTGTTAAACAGGCCTATCAAAATCCATCGTCTACTTTGAATGCTTCATGTGAAAGGTTTACCATGCCAGGACGCACTCCTACTTCGGGTTATCAGGATCCAAGATTTGGTTTTGATGGAGTACGGTCAACTATCCCGTGGCTAGATGCCCCACTATTTTCTGATGGGCAGTCAAGACCTGTAAGTAGCACAACTAATACCTCCTCAGTATCAGGTGGCAACAACCTTACAGCTTCAAGGAACCAGACTTACCGCACAAATTCCCAATATATGGTATATAATATTTTTAAAGTATTTGTTATTTGATATTTTATGTATGGTGTCTTGCATATCTCAAGATTTGTTGCTTGTTCTATCAGTTGGGATAGAACTTGTAACAAAATGTCTGTATTGATCTACTTATATATTATGATTAACATAACATAATTTGAAATGCTCTTATGTCTTTTTTAGGGTTTGCACCATCCAAGACCTATACCTGCCATGGGAGCTACCCCTGGGTTCATTAATAGGATGTATCCAAACAAGTTATATGGTCAGTATGGAAACGCAGTTAGGTCAGGAATGGGTTATGGATCACATGGGTATGACTCTCGCACAAGTGGCCGAACTTGGCTTGCTGTTGACAGTAAATACAAAACAAGGGGAAGAAATGGTGGTTACTTTGGGTATGGAAATGAGAACACAGATGGTTTGAATGAATTGAACAGGGGACCTAGGGCCAAGGGAGACAAAAATCAAAAGGGTTTTGCTCCATCCATTCTGGCAGTTAAAGGTCAGAATTTGCCAGCAACTCTAAGCACAGAGGAGGAGAAAGACAAGACTAGTTCTATGCCAGACCGTGATCTGTATAACAAAGCTGATTTTCCTGAAGAATACAGTGAAGCCAAATTTTTTGTCATCAAGTCTTACAGTGAGGATGATATCCACAAGAGTATCAAGTATAATGTGTGGGCAAGTACACAAAATGGCAACAAGAAGCTTGATGCTGCATACCAAGAGGCCCAGCAGAAATCTGGTGGCTGCCCTATATTTCTTTTCTTCTCTGTAAGCATCTGGGTTCGGGTATTGATCTGTCGTTTTCTTTGTTTATTTGGTAAACTTCATCTCATTTTTCTTAAATGCTTTTGCAGGTTAATACCAGTGGCCAATTTGTTGGGCTTGCAGAGATGGTTGGTCCTGTTGATTTTAACAAGAGTCTTGAGTATTGGCAGCAAGACAAGTGGAATGGTTGTTTTCCTCTGAAGTGGCACATTGTTAAGGATGTTCCCAACAATGTGTTGAGGCACATTACCTTGGAGAACAATGAGGACAAGCCTGTCACAAACAGTAGGGATACACAAGAGGTAATTGAGGTTTGCTCATCTCATTGCCAAGTTCTCTGTTGACTTTTGCCTTCGTCTGACCAACAAAGTTCATTCATTTTTTCAGATACTGTTAGAGCCAGGACTGAAGCTAATCAAAATTTTTAAAGAATATTCCAGCAAGACCTGTATTCTGGATGATTTTGGGTTCTATGAGGCTCGTCAGAAGACCATCTTGGAGAAGAAAGCAAAACAACAGTACCCAAAGCAGGCAAGACATCTTTAATCATACTATGCTCATTTTTGTTTCTTTTGGAGATTATCTGAAGGTAATATATGTCTTCTGTGCTAAATATATATTTTTCATCTGAAACCAGGTATGGGAAGGGAAGCCTTCTGATGAGAAGATAGAAGTGACTGGGGAAACCAATACTCAGAAATCCGAAGGTATCCCACAATTGCTCAAGGAGTCTACCCTTGCTGAGAAGGAGAACAATGACCACAAGCTTTCTGAGAATGGAACTGTTGCTAAAGCTGGAGATGCCCCAAAGGGAGCTAAACTAGTTGCATCTGAAAGTAAGGTCGTTCCCAATGGGGTTGCTAATGGCTGCTAATAAGCCATGCTGGGTTCAAAGATGGTCCAATCTTGTTCAGTGGCATTTGTTGGTTCTTAGGAATATGATACCTCAGCATCCTGGTTCCGCCAGATTGGATCTGTCTTGCTTTCTCTTGCAGTCTATTCTGAAGATTTTGTTCGATCAGTGAAGATAAAGATTGCACAGAGATTGGCTGGGCGGAGTTAGTTGATAGAATGCTAGCACCAACCCTGTCATTGGGTTTTGTTCTCAGGGGTTAGCTCCTAACAGTTTTTACTTCTAGGGTTTTTGGGTTTTAGGATTTATGCTTTAAGATGCTTATATTTTTTTTGGTTTTTGTTCTCGCGTTATCCTTTTCTTTGTTTTTACTTGGAGTCATTTCCTGCCTTGTAAATTTAGATCTACCGGGTCGCGGAGCATCTTTCATTTTAGGGGTAGATGCAAGGTTGGAATATTGAAATATAGGTCTTTTTTTTTAATGTAGTCCGTCTGTTAATTTACTACCCGATGATTGACTTGCGCTTCATTGAAAAATATTTGTGGACAATCAATTAAGTAGTGGGGTGTTTTCTTTCAAAAATATTTGTGGACGATCAATTTAGTAGTAGGGTGTTTCCTTTCAACTTACAATTCCGTTGCACGTATCGTTATCTGTTAACAGTGTTATATTTATACTAGTTCTTCACAGTCTCCATGAAGGCCAAGTTTGTCTGACTCATGAAGTTTCTCAAAAATGTTGAATTGTGCATTCCGACGACTCGATGCTGTTTTTTTACAAAGAATAATTGATGCTATCTGTCTGGTTTATAAAAATTTGTAGGCTTTAATGTGTGTTCAATCTTTGCAAATATGGTTATTATCCATTGAAGATCGTGTAAAAAAACAACTTTAAAATGACTCTTGTAAATATTAAGCGTTAACGATTAAGTTCCTCTGTTAACTTTACTTCCAAAAAAGCTGATGTGGCTAACGGTGATGATGTCAACATGACATCATCATCGACGTTACTTTCACTTGTCATCATCTCATTGGACTATTATGTCACGTGTCACTAAATGTCATCATAGACTCATGACACTGACATGTGTCATGTGGCGCTAGTGTGGCAAAGTGAAACATAGTGTGTTATTAAAAGATATTGAAATTTTGGCAAGCATAGGGATCAAACTAGACAGAAAGCAACGCCTTAAGTATATATATTTTTAATTTAGTTTTGGGATAAATTGAAAGTGTCTGTTCATGGCAATAAAATCAATCAGAAATTGGTCCCTTTTGCACAGAATTATGAGTTTTATGGGTATATTAGGCAGTTTGGATTAGCCTCCATTGTGTTTTAGCTACATTACTGTGGATCAGTCCGGAAATATTCATCCTGGGGCTCAGTCGTACAGACGGATCCAGAGGTTGCTTGATTTGGTAGATGTATGTGATTGATTTTTTTGGTTGTTGTATTGTACAATATTTTCACGTTAGACTTAGTTATTTCTTATTAATATTGTTCTTTTATTGCCTATAAGCTAAATAAATCCATTTTGATAAACAAAAAAACGGATTTACCTTATAATCAGGTAAATCCATTATACTGATTAACAAAGACGGAATTAAGTTTTAATTACGTAATTCCGTTTTTTGAATTTTTAAAAAACGGATTTAAATTTTTTTAAATATTTCCGTTAGCCATTTTTTGGTCGAAACGGATTTACATAAGTTTACCTAAATCCGTTTTGTTATTTTATTCAAAACGGATTTAAGTATGGGTTATGTAAATCCGTTTTGAACATTTTTATCAGGTATTTTTGGAATAATTTTTTTTTTGGGGTATATTAACAATGAGTGGGGGTAAATAAAACCAAAAAATAACTCTCAATATAGCCGGTCCTGTTTCCATTACGATCCGACTCATAAATAGAGCTGGCAAAATGGGTCGGGCCCGTCGGGCCGGGCCGGTCTAGCCCGAAATATGGGAGGGTTTGGGCTGAAGAAAATGAGCCCATTTTTACACCCGGGCTTTTTAGCCCGGTCCACAAAAGCCCGAGCCCGTGTCGGGCTAGCCCGACCGGGCCATGAGTAGCCCGCAAGCCCATGATTTTTTAAAAAAGGTGTATATTATTGCTGCCCAACCCAAAATCAATAACCCAGTTTCAATTCAAAAAGACCCAACTCCCAAGTGTTCACGTTTCTCACTCTCAACACCTCTTCATTTTCTTTTTGATCTTAGTATTATAAATAGAATAACCCAAAGGCAGTTCACGTTCACGTTTTTCACACTCTTAGCCTTCATTTTCTTTTTGATCTTCTTCTTAGTATTATAATATAAAAAGAATAGTAACCAAAAAAATAATATAAATATAATAAAAAATAGAATCACTTTAAATAAAACACAACTACACTCATAATCAAACTCTCTCTTTATTCAACATGCTGGTTTTCTCAGTATATATATATATATATATATATATATATATATATATATATATATATATATATATATATATATCATTTTACAGCGGAATGAATAAAGACATTTTTATCTATGGAGGCACTAGTTCGTAAGAACTGGCCAGTTCACAACACTTATTTAGCTAAGTAAAACCATAAAAAATTACCTGGAAGTAAGCAGGATGGAAGAGTGGAACTCCCAAGCTATAACTTTAAAACTTTATTTGATAAGAAGTTATATTACAGAGAGAGGTTACAGGAATGAGAGATGAGAGATGAGAGAGAGGCTAAAGAAGAGCGTGCCTCTTATGAAACAAAGAAGTGCCTTATATAGGCTAAAAAGGCTTACTATTTAAGCCGGTAAAAGGGCTACTGTTCATTCCGGTAGCCTGTTAACAAAAAATGACAAAACGTCTTTAGTGATGCCGGGTACGCTGAGTGGGCCCCATAGTCACATCAGAAAAGAAAAGTCTAAAAGAAAAGAAAAAAGGAGGGGACACCATTATTAGATGCCTTGTACAATTATTTTTGTCCTTTTCCTTTGATGTGCTGGGTCATGTTCTGGATCATTGAATCCCAGAAGTCTTCCGGATAGGCTTCTTCCTCTTGAGATTCCCCTGCTAGGCAATCCATGTCATTAGGATCCATAGATCCTTGTGAGGACGTTGACATGTCCTTTACTGGGAAGGTGTTGAAGAACTGGGCCTTCATGTGGTCAAGGGTTCTGACCATAATTTCTTCCTCTGTTTCTTGAGGGTATTTCTTCTGGAAGTAGTGCCTTAAGTTAGGCATGGATAAATCTCTTAGATTAACATTTTTAAGCCCATTATTTTTATCTTCGTTGATGGAAGTTTTAACCCTTTGGGTTAGGCTTTTTAAATCCTCGGGGTCCATACGATTCCACCATTTGTAGAAGAAATTTCTTCTAAGCAAAGGGATGTTATACTTGTCTTTGTCAATGGTAATTGTCCATCTTCAGATCCAAGGTATCTGGAATTTAATAAAGAAAAGGCAAGGACATTGTCCTATGATGAGCTTGTTTGAAGCTATATTGGTAATAGAAGGACTGTTGTCACACCATGAATTATATGAGTTCATTATTTCCTCTGGTAGGATTTCCAGAGATGGGCCAAATTTTTGCCACCAATTATAAAACCAATTTGGTACGGGTTTCGTGATAATTTCTGGATTAATGCTAAAAAACCAAGAATGCTTGTTTTTTGGATTCTGGTAGTAAAAAGCTTTGGAAAAAGCCTGGATATAATCCCAGTAGTTAAAATAAGCGTAAGAGTTTTCAGCAATTTTGATTGCCTTTTCTCCATTTGGATTTAATCCCCATTCTCTTGGAAGGAGGACCTTATTAATATGGCACTTGCTAAAGTTTATAAAACTTTGAGGATTGTTGTTCTGGTGGTGATGAGTTATGGTTACTGATTCCGTAACCAGTAAAAGAATTTCTAAGTGAGGTCTTGGCTTACCATAGAGACCTGGGTATCCCCTTGATTCAAGGTATCTAGTTTTAATAGACCATGGGTCCTTTGATACGTTGAGGTCTTCATCATCAATATACATGATGTCCTCAGTGATGGGGTTTTCAAGGTATTCTTGAGTTTGGTCTTGGGATGGATTAACCATGGCCTCAGCATATGAGCTGGACTTAGTAGCTGAGGAGGAAGCAATTTCTTCCTTCTTGGGAGCAGGTAAAGCCTGCATTCTTCTTTCCCTATTAGGGTAGATTGTTGTCCAGTCTCCTAAGAGAGGGACATTAGATTCTTGTTGGTAGGGTAGCAAGTTGCTACCTCTCCCTCTACCTCGGCCTCCTGGACCCCTGCCTCTACCCCTATAGGGGCTAGTCATGTTTCCTGCAAAAATTCTCGTGTTAGAAAATCAGCAAGTGAATTATTTTCACCTTTAATATACTCTATATCAAAGTCAAAAGCAGATAGTTGAGCTTGCCAATTAGCAAAGATTTGTTTTGAAACCAGGTTTTTAACATCCTTTTCAATGATTTGCTTAGCAGAGCTGCAATCAATTCTTAGGAGGAATTTTTGGTTTAATAAATCTCCTTGGAATTTTGAGATACATTTGATGATAGAAAGCATTTCTTTCTTGACTGTGGAGTATTTGGTTTGGGTAGGATTCCATTTTCCTGAAGCAAACCTGACTAATACTTCTTTGGAAGTACCAGGGTCAACTTGTTTGAGGATACCCCCATATCCTATGTTGGAGGCATCAGTTTCAACGATTTTAAAAAACTTTGGGTTGGCCAAATTTAGGCAGGGAAGGCTCTTGACCCTATGTTTAATATATTGGACTGCTTTGGTGTGGGCTTCAGTCCAAGGGCTAGCATTTTTCCTAAGCCTGTTATATAAAAGGGCTGTATCTTGGGCTAGGTTTTTGTAATAGTCTGAGATATAGTTCAGACTTCCCAAAAATCTTTGTAACTGTTTTTTTTCTAAAATTTCATCTGGAAACTTAGAAGCAAAATCAATACTCCTACTAATGGGAATGATCTTTCCTTGGTCAATTTCATGACCTAAGAACCTTACTTTTGTTTGAAAAAGCTTCATTTTTGAAGCAGACAGGACTAAACCATTATTTCTAACAACATTTTTAAAATTTTTAAGATGTTTGAAATGTTGTTCTATAGTTTTTGAAAAAACTAAAACATCATCAATGTAAACAATCATGTAATCCGTATAAGGATTAAATATATCATTCATAATATTCTGAAACTCAGAAGGGGCATTTTTGAGCCCAAAAGGCATTACATTCCATTCGTAATGTCCAAACGGAACCGTAAAAGCAGTTTTATGCTTGTCAGATTCATTTATTTGAATTTGCCAATATCCAGATTTCATGTCAAATTTTGAGAAAATTAAGGCTTCATTTAGCCTATCTAGTAAATCCTTTTTATTGGGGATTGGATATCTAATCCATTTTAAAACCTTGTTGAGAGGTTTGTAATTAATGACTAATCTGGGAACACCCCGTTCCTGTTCTGCATGCTTATTAACATAAAAAGCGGTGCAGCTCCAAGATGACTTGGAAGGTCTAATGAGATTTTTCTCTACTAGAGAATCTATCTCCTTTTTACATAAGCCAAGATACTCTTGATTCATTTGGGCTGGTCTGGCCTTAGTAGGTACTTGACTTTCATTGAAGTCATCTATGTAAGGGAGAGAAACTATGTGTTTCTTTCTTTTCCAAAAGGCATTGGGTAGATCACTACAGACTTCAGCTATGAGCTGTTTTTCTAAAACCTTTATTTGGTTTTTCACCTCAGTTTTGTCAAGTTGTTCACTGATGTTAATAACATTGATTTCTTCCTTTAAGAAACACAATTGTTTCTCTTTGTTGGTTAGAAGCTCTTTAACTTCGTTAATCATCCTAGTATGAGGATCAGAAATAAATTCGAAGATAATTTCTTTGTTTTCTAAAATGGTTGTTATGCCTTTCTGGCTAATGCTGGTAATGGGCATGAGTTGGTGGAGAAAAGGAGTACCCAGTATTATTTTATGGGTCAGGTTTTTAACCAAAATGAAGGAGGTAGGAATGCAAATACCTTGGTTGCATATGTAAGCATTAGGTAATTTAAAATTGATTTTTAACTTATCACCTCCTGCTTGGGTAAGTGACTGGGTAGTTTTTGAAAAGTATTTTGTAGGGATAATTCCCTCTTGGACACAGTTCAAATCAGCCCCGCTGTCTACGAGAGCAATGGTATTTTTTAGAACAAAATCTCTATCAATAATAAGAGTGATTTTCACAAACCATTTTTGAGAAGTTACCCTATCCAAAATGGAGAGGTAGGATTTTGAAGATGTCTCAGCTTTATTGGGGTTCTCTAAAATAGAAACCCTTTCATTGAGGAACATATTTTCCTTTTTTATCTGGGAAATCTCATTTTTTAAAATGTTGATTTCCCTTCTTAAATCATTTATGGAGATAGGTTTTTCCCTAATGTTGGATTCATGGAACCTACTGAGAACCTCACTGATCTGGTAAGGTGCCTCTATAATTAGAGGGGTATCCTTTCTGGAATCTTTCTTAGAATATTCTTTCATAAGAATTTCTATCATTTTTCTTTTTATGTTTCCATCTTCAATGGAATCAAGCGCTTTTAAAGCTTCATCTTGTTCTTCGGAAAGAACATTTAATCCATTCATATCAACAATGGATTTCCAGTAATTGATTTCGTTGCATTGACAATCATTATTGTCTTCTGGTGACGACTCACTAGAGGTCTGGATAATATCAGTATCCTCATTTGAGGATTCTGTGTCAGTATTTAATTCTGATTCAGAATTAATAAGTAAAACCTTTTCAAGTTGTGAACGTAATTGTTCATCTTCGATTTTGTTAAGTGCTTTCTTGGTCCAACACTGGTTAGCATAATGGCCAACCTTGCCACACTTGTGACACTTAATGTCTAGCCTTTTGGCCTTTCTCTTTCCTCCCTTCTGGAAGGGTTTGGTCTTATCTCTTTTTTCTGAAAAGATTTTTCTTTTTCTAAAAGTTTTCCTTTTGCTTTTATAAAAGTTGTTTGTCTTTTTGTCAAAAGATTTCTTTTCTCTTTTTCTTTCCTTGCTTGGCGTGTTACCAAGGTCGAAGGCAAACTGTTCACAGAATTCACCTAGCTGGTGTTTTTCTGTCAATTTTTGCTTTTTCAATTGATTTCTCAGCTTTATATCATTGCATAAGGCTAAGCCTTCATTGATACAGCAGCTTATTATCTGACCATAAGTCAGGCTATCATAGTTGATATTAATACCATCATTTTGGACTCTTAAGGTTTGCCTAACCTTTTCTGCAAAAAGATGTGGAAGGCCATCTATGAATTTTGCCTTCCAATGAATATCATTGGGTCTGGTTAGTTGGAAAACTCTTGACAAAAAGGTATCCTTATACCATCTAAAATGGGTTAATGAAGGGCACCTAAGGTTTTGTAATAAGGAAGTTAATTTTTCTCCTATAGGGACATTGGTTCCTACAAAATTTTTAAGAATGGAAAGGCACAGGGAGTAAACGGCGTCCTCCTCACCGGTGCTACTAGTAGCACCATCTTCCCTTTTGATTTCTTTTTTGTGGGACAATATCTCCCTTTTTTGGACTTCTGTGAGATAGTGATCCCACCATCCTCTTAATTGGCCTATGAAGCCTGTTGCTATGAAAGAAGCAATGGAACTATCAGTATTTCCATGCTGTTTACAGACTGTAGAGTACATGATCATCTTATGAACAAGATCAATGATTTGTTTATCATTCAAGCCATCTATGTTCCATTCATAGATTTGCTTCCCAGAATATGAATTCTGGTAAGAGTCATTCTCTTCGTAAAGTAAATCTTGTGGGGAAGGTCTCTTGTAGTAATATTTCTCAACCTGTCGTTGAGTATAAATGGGATTTATTTCCTCATTATAATTGGGTGTATTAATATTCTGATTAGCAAACATTTTTGCTAACTTGTTAACTTCTTCATCAGAAGCTTCTGATAAGGATGCTTCTGAAAGAACATTTAGATGCATGCTCTTAAGTTTTTCTTCTAATATTCTAATAAATTCATTCTTATTGTCCTCTATCTCAAAGCCTTCTATCTTGATAGGGGGTTGGACTAAGGGTTCCTCTTTAATGATGGGAATAGGGGAAGAAAGGTTTTCTAAAATAATTTTTTGCTGGGAAATATGATTTTCGAAAAGGTTTTTTAGGGAAGAAATTTTTTCTTCAAGGACTTTAAATTGATCTCCTATGCAAACTAATAACATGTTTGTATAATTCTGGGATTTAATAAAAGAATTTAACTCTTTCAAAGTCATTTGGTGGCAAAAATTTGGCCCATCTCTGGAAATCCTACCAGAGGAAATAATGAACTCATATAATTCATGGTGTGACAACAGTCCTTCTATTACCAATATAGCTTCAAACAAGCTCATCATAGGACAATGTCCTTGCCTTTTCTTTATTAAATTCCAGATACCTTGGATCTGGAGATGGACAATTACCATTGACAAAGACAAGTATAACATCCCTTTGCTTAGAAGAAATTTCTTCTACAAATGGTGGAATCGTATGGACCCCGAGGATTTAAAAAGCCTAACCCAAAGGGTTAAAACTTCCATCAACGAAGATAAAAATAATGGGCTTAAAAATGTTAATCTAAGAGATTTATCCATGCCTAACTTAAGGCACTACTTCCAGAAGAAATACCCTCAAGAAACAGAGGAAGAAATTATGGTCAGAACCCTTGACCACATGAAGGCCCAGTTCTTCAACACCTTCCCAGTAAAGGACATGTCAACGTCCTCACAAGGATCTATGGACCCTAATGACATGGATTGCCTAGCAGGGGAATCTCAAGAGGAAGAAGCCTATCCGGAAGACTTCTGGGATTCAATGATCCAGAACATGACCCAGCACATCAAAGGAAAAGGACAAAAATAATTGTACAAGGCATCTAATAATGGTGTCCCCTCCTTTTTTCTTTTCTTTTAGACTTTTCTTTTCTGATGTGACTATGGGGCCCACTCAGCGTACCCGGCATCACTAAAGACGTTTTGTCATTTTTTGTTAACAGGCTACCGGAATGAACAGTAGCCCTTTTACCGGCTTAAATAGTAAGCCTTTTTAGCCTATATAAGGCACTTCTTTGTTTCATAAGAGGCACGCTCTTCTTTAGCCTCTCTCTCATCTCTCATCTCTCATCTCTCATCTCTCATTCCTGTAACCTCTCTCTGTAATATAACTTCTTATCAAATAAAGTTTTAAAGTTATAGCTTGGGAGTTCCACTCTTCCATCCTGCTTACTTCCAGGTAATTTTTTATGGTTTTACTTAGCTAAATAAGTGTTGTGAACTGGCCAGTTCTTACGAACTAGTGCCTCCATAGATAAAAATGTCTTTATTCATTCCGCTGTAAAATGGTATCAGAGCCACTTTAAACTTAAGGATGTAAGTATAGGAAAGCTTGTTGGGAAACAAGCTATGTAATCTTACTCTCTAGGCGAACCGTCCCCTATGATCTGACAGAGGAGTCAGTATTGGGAGCAGTACCCTGGGAGTCTGGTATCCCCATGTGGATACGTCCAGAAATGGATATTCCTTATACTTACACCAAGAGTTTTGAGTTGCTCGTACTTCTTTGGGTTTTTTTGCGCAAAAACTAGTTAGGTTATCTAGTGTTCTCGGCTATGGTCCATTAAACCTCGTTTATCTGAGGATATGAATTAGACCGTGTATTTAGCCTTGAGGATTTTTATTAGATAACAAAACTACATCTTTGGTTTAGGAGTTTACTCCTTCTATCCCTTGTTGGTTGATAGTTCAAATGGTTTTCCATTTACAAAGATGACAAAAGAAGTATCAAAAGGTATCTATTTTATTAGATGTTATGTTTAACGTTTTTATCTCCAGGCTTAGTTTTTAGAACTAGCTTTTTCACAACACTTTTAGCATCCTTCTTTCTTATGGAAGTCAGTGACTACAATCATCAAAATAATGATGTTAAAAATGATTTTATATATATATATATATATATATATATATATATATATATATAAGCCTTACATTGATGTGGTGTTAATTAAAAGATTGAAAACTGAAAAGTGATAAATTAATTCTATGCAATTTTTTCTTTACAATTCAGTCCGTTAAACGGAAATAGAAAAAAATTGGCGCACAATACGGGCTAGCCCGAAAAGCCCGCAGCCCGCATAGGCTGGGCTTGGGCCAAAAAAGTTGAGTCCGAATTGTAATTCGAGCTTTTTGGCCCTGACCGTAAAAACCCGAGCCCGATGTGGGCCGGGTAGCCCGTTTTGCCAGCTCTACTCATAAACCATCGTTGCGTTGCACCGTCATTCATTTATTCCGTTAATCAGTTCAACCACCGCTCTCACTAGTTCTTGTTGAAGGAGGATTTCGCGAATTCAGAATCTCTTCTTCTCACTCAGTTTTCAACAGCACAATACAATGGGTAAAGCTAAAAAGGGACCCAAATTGGCGGTTATGAAAAAGCTTATCACTTCCAAAGCTATCAAAAACTATAAAGAAGAGGTTTTGAACCTTGAAAAGAAGAACCTTCTCAAGGAAAAGTTACCAAGAAACGTGTAACCCTTCCTTCCTTCTTACTCGAATTCTCATTCTTCGTTTCGTTAGTTTTAACCTTAATTTCTAATAATGTATCTATGTTTTTGAATTTTCATTATTCAGACCAAATTCCTCAGCTGTCTTCTTTCAATACAATACCGCGTTGGGACCACCTTATCAAATTTTAGTCGATACCAACTTCATCAATTTCTCTATTCAAAATAAAGTAAGTGTCTGCTTTATATATATATATATTTAGCTTTTATATATATATATATATGTGTGTGTGTGTGTGTGTGTGTTTTGATAGCCAATTGGTGGTTAATTAGTTAAGGGAGAATGTTAGTTTTAGGATTAGATCACCAATTGAGCTGTCTACTTGAGACAAACGAGCTACCTGCTTTGGGACGAGTGAACTATTGTATGATTATATACCTGGTTCTACATGCATAGTTTTCCCTGATATCTCTGGTTGCTAATTGTATTTATGAGTGTATGTTGAGGATATGCATGTGATTTTTATGGGCTTTTCCTTAAGCATTTTAGTGTGTGATTAGTCTGATTAGAATTGTATGTGTTGTATGATTTTCTTTTTACAATTATCACGGACTGTGTGATGGCTGAGCTAGAGAAGCTAGGCCAAAAATACCGTGTGGCTCTAAGGTAGATAGATGTTTTGTCATGAATATACTTGTGAGTTAAGTCAGAAAATTAATATTATCTAAAAGCTTTTATTTGTGATAACATTTTGACATGGTCATGGATAGGGTTCTGGTTAACTATTAAAATTTCTTCATGTTCTGTGTATCCGGAATCATTTCTAAGGGAACCTATTATATCGTGGGAGATTTTTGCTCCAAATCCAAACCAATAGATAGATATAAAAAGTGTGATTTCATGCATCTGGGCTCTATCCTTTGTTTTCCAACAATAGTGTCATCCATTTTCCTATTCTGTTAAAAAATAAACATTGGTGCTTATAGTAAATGTGGATTAATTCACAAAGGGAGAAACATCTTTCATTAACAGACAAAATGATGAAGGGCAGACCAAGTCTAATGATGCCCTGAATTTTATTTTCCTTCGACCATTCTATATTTCATGCTGCTGCTCTACTGCTCATAAGCAATCTCTCATTTTAGTAGAGAAAAAAGTTATATTGATCCAGTTTGAGCTTCTGAGTCTATTGATTTATCCCCTCTATAATGACAGGATTGCAAAGGATTCTCGATTTCAGAGAATACTCTGTGACCATAAGGGGACCTATGCTGATGATTGCCTCGTTGAGAGAGTTACTCAGGTGTGTTTTACTTTTATGTATCTGTTAAGTGCCAGAAGCATTTGGCATTATATTGATTGTTAATATTAATTTATGGTCTTCAGACAGGACAAAAGGTTCTGTTTACTTTATAAATAAAAATCAGTTTTCATTTTCTAAAATTTGTATTCATTTTAAGTTGCTAACAAGAAGATGGAATACTATAGCTAGGGAGAGTGCTTATTGAAAACTATAGAAACAGTTTTTTGACATTTTCAAAATTTCTGGAAATACTGAATTTGTTTTCAAAATTTGAAAAAGAAACGGTGAGGGAAACATTGGATCTGTTTTCTCTAATGTTTCTTGGTTTTAGTAGTGAAAATGAAAACAAGAAATAAAGGAAGTAGAATGGCCCTTATCTTTTAACTGTCTTTTGTTAGTCTTATGATCTTGTAGAAAGGGAAAAAGGTTTTACATTTTTGTTTGAGTTTTAATAACTATATTTACGTGAGAAACAAGTTTTACATAGAAGTTCAATTGTACTACATCATCTTGTCACATTACAATATTGGGATACTTACATTTTTGAAGTTACTTTTCCTCTCGCCAATCTTGTAATCTAGCAATATTTCAAAGTTCAAAATGACAACAAGATAAGCAAAGTTTTATTCCCAGGCTGTTTTGCTTTAATATTACAAATAACATATAACATACTACAAATGAACATAGTTTTGCCTCCTGCACAAAGACATACTGCTTGAATTCATGTGAATTCGGATGATATGAACATGTTTTTGGTGTATTGTCAATAACCCCGCCATGTTTTTGGTCCTTAGTCATAGAATAGAAATTTACAGATCCCTAGCTGTCACATTAAAGCAAAGATTAAGCTGATTTGAATTTAAAGTAAATTTTGTAATAAAGGCAAAACAAATCTTGCGTCTTCTCTTAGTTCTGAATGAAAATGAACAACTAATCCTATTAGCAAATTGCGATGCTAAACTGTTTTATGCTTGTTCTTTGTTTTGCTATATTTTTTTGGCACTGACACACCTATGATTCTTAATGCAGCACCTAGAATTTGATGCAGTTAAACTGGCAAGGATAAGCATTTGGTCCTTTTACTAGCTGGATTGAATTGAATTCTGATAGAAGATTGACACAGTCACACTGAACAAGAAGCAACTCTTCAATGGTGGATGCGTGAAATATGTAACTTGGTAGATATTGGGGGCTATCGAACATTGTATTCCCTCCTTACCTCACTGATGTATCAAAAGTGAACCTTGGAGAGTGCCTAAACTATGCATTTTTGTAGTTCTAGCCAAATTAAAGTAACAAAACCATTAGAGAAAAATATAATTATTTTTAGAAGAGAAACAAAGTGTTTATTTAATTGATGAAACTCACTCTCATATTATCTCCAATATATTTCATTTTTTGTAGTTCACAATGTTGTGGTTCTGTCACCTAAGATAAGATAATAATCAATGATAAGACAATGATCTAAGTAACGTAAATAAGATGAATGTGGCTTAGTATAAAAGGAACTATTAGTATACTTGTGCATACGAACTTAAATGAAATTTAATTAGTTTGAATATTACCCTGCGAAAATTAAGAATAAGTGAAAAATGTGAAAAAGTGAGAAATATTTCAAAAAGTATGTAAGAGATAGTAAAAAGGTGAACAAAAGTGTCTTAATTTACGTTTAACACGATAATACTATGTCAGCAACATGTAATATTTTCTATAGAGACAAAATTGTATTAATTTTTTTTAACAACAAAATTATATTAAAATTTCAAATTTTCTAAAGAAGGAAAAAGAAACCTTATTGATACAGAAAATTTGAATATTAAAATTTTGTCAAAAATTATTAAGAAGAGAGATGGGTGAGAGAGAGAAAGTTAAAAAGTGAAAAATGTTTCAAAAACTGTGTACAAGTGAGAGAGCGCGAAAATGTGAAAAATGTTTAGAAAGTGGGAAAAAAGTGTGTTGGTTTACATTGAGAGACGATAATATTATGCCAACAATATGTAATATTTTCCGTAGATTGTTTAGTTGGAAAAAATGTAAAATTAGGGTTTTGGTAGTGAGTGATTTATATAGATAGAAGATAGAAGATAGATGAGAATGTTTGAAAAAGTGTGTGTGTGTGTGTGTGTGTGTGTGTGTGTGTGAGAGAGAGAGAGAGAGAGAGAGAGAGAGAGAGAAGAGAGAGAGATGGTTTGAAAAGGTGAAAAGCAAGAGATTAAAATGTGTGTTAATTTACCTAAATATCCTTAGATTGCTTGGTTGGAAAAGGGTAAAGTTGGTATTTTAGTAGTGAGTGATTTGTATCAAAAGTTGGATAAATGACAATGGGTGATTTGTATAGATAGATTTCTCGTAGAGACTAAAACACAAAACTGTATTAACTTTTTTTTAACAACAAAATTATACTAAAGTTTCAAATTTTCCAAAGAACAAAAAAAATTATTAAGAAGAAAGATTAAAAGAAAGATGGTTAGAACCTAGGAAATTTCATCACTATTTGTTGCCTTGGCAATTTCAACGATACGGGGACGTCGGCTCCCGGATTTGAACTTAGGTGTGAGCGATGATAGTGTGTGTTCGTGGTGTTTATTTTCCACTTTCATCTAAGTAGACCAAAAAAAGATGGTTGAGAGAGAGAGAGAGTGTGAAAAAAGTGAAAAAGTGAGAAATATTTCATAAAGTGTGTGTGAAAGAGAGAGCGTGAAAAAGTGAGAAAAAAGTGTGTTAGTTTACTTTGTAAGACGAGTCAACAGCAAGCTGCAGATCCGCAGCTACTTCGATGGCAGCCTCCAACTATTGGACGCCTCAAATGCAACGTCTACGGTGCTTGGTTTGAGAATGCTAATCATTGTGGCCTTGGTAAGTGTACTCGAGATCATTGTCGCTCAGGGACAGATTCACTTGTTCCTAATTGGGGGCATTTGCCCCCACTTGAAAAATTATTTTGGTTAGAAATATGTATAACAAACTAATTTTGCCCCCATAAAAAAATAAAGATTGACCCAGAAGATAATTTTTTAAACTAAATACAGAAATTTTGCAAGTGACAAATAAAATAGAGAAAAAGTTGATACTAATTTTACCTTATAGCTATGTAATTTGTAGAATTTTAGGTGTTTTAAGATATTTCTGCATTGAGAATATGTATTTTGTAAAAATCTACCATTTTTTTTTGAGAAAATACTTTAGGCTATTTTTTTTGCTCCCACTAATAAATATTTCTGGATCCGTCACTGTTCTCGCTCCTTTGTTATTGCTAAATTAATTTGTATTGATGGCTTTTTATCACCTCCGGAGATTGAGGCTCTTGGTTTGTTGGAGGCCTTACGGTGGATATCTCAACGAAGATTTCTTCATGTAGATATTGAACTAGATTGCAAGCAGGTTGTTGATGCAGTCAAAGGGAAGCATAACTTATCGACGGAGCTTGGAGTCGTTGTATCTTCATGTCGCTCATCTCTCTCTAGTTTTCATAACTGCACTCTCAGTTTTATTTGGCGACAAGCTAATTGTGTTGCTCATAGTCTTGCCCTAAAAAATGGTCCACTGATGGACCTTTACCATTTTTGGTAAGTTTTAATAAAATATCATTTTCATTTTTAATTTGTTATCATTATAAAATTCTTTTTTATTAAAAATAGTAAAGGTCCACCGGCGGACCTTTTTTTGGGAGGTCCATATTAGATGAACCAGGTGATTTGAATAGATAGATTTAAAATTTCCCAAAGAAAAAAACTTTATTGATACAAAAAATTAAATAATCAAATTATTAAGAATATATATTGAAAGAAGGATTGTTGAGTGAGAGAGAGAGTGAGTGAAAAAAGTGAAAAAGTTAGAGATGTTTCAAAAATGTGTGAAGAGGTGAAAAAGTGAAAAATATATGAAATATGGAAAAAGCGTGTTAATTTACATTTTAAGACAATGATATTATGCCAACAACATGTAATATTTCTCAGAGTGTAAAAATTGAAATTGTATTAATATTTTTAACTAAAATTTTTACTAAAATTTCAAAATTTTCAAAGAAGAAAAAAAAAGCTTATTGATAGAGAAAAACTGAAATTTAAAAAATTTCAAAATAGTAAAGAGACGTGAGAGAGTCGGAAGGAGAAAGGAGGATAAAAAAGATAAAGAAAATTTTAAAAAAAATTGAAAAAAAGATGGGTGAGGAAGAGAGTGTGTGTGTGTGTATGAAAAAAGCGAAAAAGTGAGAATAGTTTGAAAAAGGTGTGTGAGAGAAAGAGTGAAAAAATGAATAAAGTTTGAATAAGTGAAAGAAAAATGTAATTCAGTGGAACAATCCGACAATTGGAAACAATGACCCCAAATTCAGTGGAACAATTTAGCCTCCTCGTGAATACGTCCACCACTTGCTTGCAATCCAGCTCAATATCAACAGCATAAAAATGTAATTGTTGAATCCAACAGAGCGCTTCTACCAAGCTCATCGCCTCTATCTCTCTTTGGCGGAAGGAAGCCAACAAACCACATTGTTTTCGCCTGAATAAAAGAACCATGGTGATCACGAAGACAAAAGCCAATACCACAACGAGTTACCTGCTGGAACCATGTTGCGTTGATGTTGCATTTTGTGCGTCCATCCACTGGTTTCTGCTAGCGCACGGTCTGCTGCGATAATCCACTGCTGGTGTCCGTTTTACGCAGCCGGAGTCATTCAAACACGATAGTGATAGTGTCCATTTAACCATTTATTATTTCATTCTACATATTTATCTCTCAACGATAAATAGTTAATGATATTTTTTGGTCGAGACCAGGGTATTCACCGCCGAACGCAGTGACTAATCCCCTCGCTGGATTGGAGACACATCGAACGGTGAAACAGTTGGCCCAAAGATTTAAAGCTGTTTCATACCCAATGCGAGGATCGAACCCTCGACACCAAGGATCGAACCCTCAACACTTGGTTAATGATATTGTTAACAAAACATTAGTAAATGTTACATTAGATTTTAAAAATAACAAATCAAATAAAACAAATTATTCTTAAAAAACATTTATTATGAAACAGAGGTAATACTAATAAAGAAATTATGAGATAGAGTTTTCTTTTTTAAAAGTACAACATTTAATTGGGTCAAAAAGTACAACAATTAATTTATTTTAATACAAACATTAGTAATAAATGTTGCACTTCTCACTATTTTTTCCCCCAATTCCTTAACTCGTAAGCATTTTACATTTACATTGTCAAAAAAATATTTTCTGTGTATCTAATGTTAACTTATTTTTCTTAAATCAATGTATTATCCACGACGATTGTGGACACTAATCTTTCGACATATCAGAGATCTATTTAAGGAGTTGTTTTCCAACAAATATTTTTTTCATACAGCCAGGATTGAACCCAGTTTTGAATATAATTTGTTACAACATTTAATAAAAAAACTGTTCAAGAAACACATATTATTTTATTATTTTCTAGAGACATACATTAATATAATTTTTTGTTCAAGAAACATATATTATAAATAAGAAAATACAGTATAGTATAATATAAGATACCTTTTGCTTCACAAAAAATATAAGATACCTTTATTACACTTCATTAAATTTTAATTTTGATAAATTTGTACATAATTTTACTAGATCTAAAAACATGAAAAAAATACTCAATCTATAATATACATTTTAGAAATAATTTCAATCTATAATATACATTTGTACATAATTCTCCGTTGAAAGCCATTGCCCACCGCGGTAAGCTCTCGTTTGCGACATCTGCAACGTAGATTTCATCATCGTTCTCACTTCTGCAAGCAACCAGTCGTCGCTGCGAAGGCTCGCAACACCCCTAGTTCCTTCGCTCATCGCAACCTCGTGCATGCTTTTTTTCTTCTGCCACTGTTTCTTTTATGATCTACAAACCAACCAACCGACCCTCATGTGACCGTCACCCAATAAATCGTCTTCTGTCGTTCTAAACCGTCGGGCATAAGTTCATATTTATGTCGAGACAACTGAAAAATGCACCCGCTTCTCAAAGATATGTGTTGAGGCAACTGTTAATTTGAGGTTAATTGTTTAATTTAGAGAGGGACTAAAGATATGTTACCCCTTTGAAATTATGTTGAGAACCGACAGGTGTTGGTTCATATTTTTGGGTTCATTTTTTCAGTTGCCTGAAGTTAAGTGAATTACTTGTCCCTCTTTAAATTAAACAATTAATTCAAAATGTGTTACATATCTTTGGTTCCATATCTAAATTAAACAATTAATTACATCAATTAAGTAATATGCTTTAACAAATAAGATAATTATTTATCGAATTTATATATTGTATTTTAATTTATTATACAAAAAGAAATATATTACATATTTTAATTTACCAATAACATTTTTTTACCTATTTTTTCAATTTTCATAATTTAATTTTGAAATTTAAAATAAAATTTTTTAAAAAAACATAGTTGGGAAGTTGGGGTGTGGGTAGGCGACTTCCCAACTGCACTTAAAAAGTGTGCTAGTTTGGTAAATAATTCCAAAATTGTGCTATTTTGGTATATCAATTTTTTTTGGTCTAGAGTTGTTTTTTTACCACCCTGTAAAGTATGGTGGACCATACTTACAATAATCATATATTTTTGAACGACAAAACAAATAAAACTTAGTTGGAAAAATGGTTGACGCTAAACTTTGCTTCACATGCGATTTGGCTCTTGAGTTTAAAAAAATTTGCAAGTTAAATGGGGTGGAATAAAATTTTGTCGACCGCAATCCGCTAAATCCGAAGTCAAAAAAGACATTCAGGGTGGATTTTCTCTGGTGCACGGGTCACATAGTGTGAAAATCGATTTAACGATTTAACATGGATTATAACGTGCGGGTTCGACTTTAAGAGCATCTCCATCCCTAATCTCCAGCCAATTGCTTAATTGGGCGTCACTACTTCCACATCATTTTAAAGCAACTCATCTCCTTTTTATTTCAACGACGAACTTGTTAAAAACTACAAATAGGTCTCACAACTACTCTCAATTAAATATTATTTATTTATTTATTTCCAACATAAATTATTAATTCACCTATTTTAAATTTGTAACTATTTTTTTGGGTTAAAAATACACAACTTTTTTAAAAGTATTGAAAAAGCACACAACGTTCATAGTTTCTTTCAAAATTTTAAAAAATAAACAAAATAAAAAGAGAGCATTTAGAGCCTTCGAGGCTCATCACCTTCTTTTGTCTCTACGACACACTCACTTTGATTAGTCATTTCTCCCCAAACATTTCATTTCTCCATTTCACCATACTCTCTCATCCTCGCAGCATACCCTCTCATCCTTCAACACTCGCTCCCTCTCTCCTTGCACACACCCTTCTCGCTCCTTCTCTCTTACACATCAACTCCCCTTTCATCTCTCAACCCTTTATTGCCAAAGAGTTCTCAAAACCATCTTTGATCATGTTAATACAACTACTAAGTTAGCGATTCTCACTGCATGTTCGCTAGAGCAACCACAATGGGTGAAAGAGTTACGATTGCGGTTCTCTCATTTTCCCTCTTTTCTCGGATATGGATCTAGATGTTTGTTGTTTTTTATTTTATTTTCTTTTAATATCTTGTATCTGAAACTTTAATAAAAAATTGGGTATTGGTGTTTTTGTGTTCAGTGTAATTGAAGGTGGGTTTTATTTCTTTCCTCGATGTTTTTTTTTTACAACAGAAAAATGAATATTTTCCCCCCATTTTTTGCATTAAATCAAGTTACATTTGCATGTGTGTAGGGGTGTCAAAATGGATTATTTTTTAATACGCTTATGGTTATGTTGTAAAAAAATCACTTTTATACGATTGTATCCAAACATGGTAAAAATTATTTTTCTTTTAAAAAAAGTGATTTTAGTTATGGTAAACAAACGAAAAATAATTTCTACTTTTCACTAAAATCTCTAAAACATAATTTCTAAATTATTTAATATCAAAATCACTTAGTTTTTAACCAACACTCCTAGTCCAGTGGTCAGGCTCCTGCTGGAACGTGGTGGGGTCGATCCGGTTTGCTCCTGTTGTGACACTGCGTGGGTCGCCCACGAGGGTCCGATTAAAAAAAAAAATCGCTTCGTTTTTAATTTGTAACAAACGGCATTGAAACTGAATCACTGCTTTTGGAGAAACAAAACCCTCTCTTCCCCAAAACCCAAACCCTTGGCGGCTGCGAGACTCGTTCTCTCTCTCTCTCTCTATCGTTTTTTTAGGGTTTCTCTTGTCTTCGATTTGGGGCTAAAACCAGTTGATTTTGATTTGCTCGATTCAGATTCAGATTCGGTTTTGGGGTTCTTATTTTTGCTTCTGAAGAAAGAACGAAATCTCGTGATTGATTTGAACATGGCCAGCGTAGCTAATTCCGCAGATCGTATCCTTCTTCTCTGTGATATTTCTTTGCTCTGTTCTTAATTTTTTGATCTGTTATTGCGAACCGCCGATTGGATCGGACGGTTTTCTCGTTTTTTCTTGCGATCTTTTAGGGTTTGTTATGATATTTGGTGGTTGATTTATTTGATGTGTGATACGTGTGTGATTTATTTTTGTTGTTCTGCTTGAATTTCGATTGAGATTGACTTTCTGCCCTAAAATCCTATTCGAATTGTATATTTCGAGGTTCTGGAATTTTGAGGGGTTGTCTGGTTTTTTTAATTTTTTCTTTCTGCATCCTAAAACCTTGATTTTTTAGTGTGTTGTATTCCTTCACTTACTTGTTTACACAGAAGCAACCGATTTGCTACAGAAGTTATCGCTGGAAACTCAGCCCAAGGCCCTTGAGATTCCCGAGTCTAACAAGAAGGTAACAATTTTTTGATTTCGAATGGCTGTTATATAAAATTAATGATTGAATGATGTCGTGTACTGGTGTCATTTAAGATATCACAAATCCATAGCTGAAAATAAAATGATATATTTATTCCTCATTTTGTTTTTTTTTCAGTTAATTGTCTGGTATTTAGTCAATTTTTTAATTTCTATGCAGACCACTGGGAATCAATTTGGAGCAGTTGATTCAGGAAATGCTGCAAATGCCCAGACCCCATCCTATGGACGGTCTGTAACCCCTGTGTTGCAGGACTTCATGGATCCCACCATGTGTTACCTTCCAAACAGCTACCCGTCTACTGCCTATTATTATGGTGGTAAGTGTGTTGGTTAACTAAGTACCTGGTAGAAAATTTGTTGGTTTCAATTCTTTTAAGATAAGATATATTGCAATCATATAAGCAATTTTATGTAAGCTGGAATGTGTGCTTATTGTAGGTTATGAAGGGACTGGTGGTGAGTGGGATGATTATTCTAGATATTTGAATCCCGATGGAGTTGATATGACTTCTGTAAGTATTCTTTTTTCCCCATTGTTCCTAACTCGTTGGAAATGTTCGACTCCTATCTAATGCTTTTTATCTACATTTGGCATATTGACAGGGTGTTTATGGGGATAATGGATCTCTAGTCTATCACCATGGATATGGTTATGCACCGTATGGCCCTTACTCGCCAGCAGGATCTCCAGTTCCAACAATGGGGAATGATGGTCAATTGTATGGACCTCAACACTATCAGTATCCTCCCTATTTCCAGCCTCTAACTCCAACTAGTGGGCCATTCACTCCTACTCCTGCTTCCCTTCCTCAGGGAGATGTTTCCACCTCTGTAGCTGCTGTTCAAAAGCCTCTTCCTGTGGAAGCAGCTATTGGAAATTCCAATGCTGTCACCAATGGTGGGAGTGCTAAAGGTAATAGTTGTGCTGCTCCTGTTAAACAGGCCTATCAAAATCCATCGTCTACTTTGAATGCTTCATGTGAAAGGTTTACCATGCCAGGACGCACTCCTACTTCGAGTTATCAGGATCCAAGATTTGGTTTTGATGGAGTTCGGTCACCTATCCCGTGGCTAGATGCCCCACTATTTTCAGATGGGCAGTCAAGACCTGTAAGTAGCACAACTAATACCTCCTCTGTATCAGGTGGCAACAACCTTACTGCTTCAAGGAACCAGACTTACCGCCCAAATTCCCAATTTCTGGTATATAATATTTTAAAGTATTTGTTATTTGATATTTTATGTACGGTGTCTTGCATATCTCGAGATTTGTTGCTTGTTCTATCAGTTGGGATAGAACTTGTAACAAAATGTCTGTATCGATCTACTTATATATTATGATTAACATAACATAATTTGAAATGCTTTTGTCTTTTTTAGGGTTTGCACCATCCAAGACCTATGCCTGCCATGGGAGCTACCCCTGGATTCATTAATAGGATGTATCCAAACAAGTTATATGGTCAGTATGGAAACACAGTTAGGTCAGGAATGGGTTATGGATCACATGGGTATGACTCTCGCACAAGTGGCCGAAATTGGCTTACTGTTGACAATAAATACAAAACAAGGGGAAGAAATGGTGGTTACTTTGGGTATGGAAATGAGAACACAGATGGTTTGAATGAATTGAACAGGGGACCTAGGGCCAAGGAAGGCAAAAATCAAAAGGGTTTTGCTCCAACCATTCTGGCAGTTAAGGGTCAGAATTTGCCAGCAACTCTAAGCACAGAGGAGGAGAAAGACAAGACTAGTACTATGCCAGACCGTGATCTGTATAACAAAGCTGATTTTCCTGAAGAATACAGTGAAGCCAAATTTTTTGTCATCAAGTCTTACAGTGAGGATGATATCCACAAGAGTATCAAGTATAATGTGTGGGCAAGTACACAAAATGGCAACAAGAAGCTTGATGCTGCATACCAAGAGGCCCAGCAGAAATCTGGTGGCTGCCCTTTATTTCTTTTCTTCTCTGTAAGCATCTGGGTTATGGTGTTGATCTGTCGTTTTCTTTGTTTATTTGGTAAACTTCATCTCATTTTTCTCAAATGCTTTTGCAGGTTAATACCAGTGGCCAATTTGTTGGGCTTGCAGAGATGGTTGGTCCTGTTGATTTTAACAAGAGTCTTGAGTATTGGCAGCAAGACAAGTGGAATGGTTGTTTTCCTCTGAAGTGGCACATTGTTAAGGATGTTCCCAACAATGTGTTGAGGCACATTACCTTGGAGAACAATGAGGACAAGCCTGTCACAAACAGTAGGGATACACAAGAGGTAATTGAGGTTTGCTCATCTCATTGCCAAGTTTTCTGTTGACTTTTGCCTTCGTCTGACCAACAAAGTTCATTCATTTTTACAGATACTGTTAGAGCCAGGACTGAAGCTAATCAAAATTTTTAAAGAATATTCCAGCAAGACCTGTATTCTGGATGATTTTGGGTTCTATGAGGCTCGTCAGAAGACCATCTTGGAGAAGAAAGCAAAACAACAGTACCCAAAGCAGGCAAGACATCTTTAATCATACTATGCTCATTTTTGTTTCTTTTGGAGATTCTCTGAAGGTAATATATGTCTTCTGTGTTAAATATATATTTTTCATCTGAAACCAGGTATGGGAAGGGAAGCCTTCTGATGAGAAGATAGAAGTGACTGGGGAAACCAATACTCAGAAATCTGAAGGGACCCCAGAATTGCTCAAGGAGTCTACCCTTGCTGAGAAGGAGAACAATGCCCACAAGCTTTCTGAGAATAGAACTGTTACTAAAGCTGGAGATGCCCCAAAGGGAGCTAAACTAGTTGCATCTGAAAGTAAGGTCGTTCCCAATGGGGTTGCTAATGGCTGCTAAGCCATGCTGGGTTCAAAGATGGCGGTCCAATCTTGTTCAGTGGCACTTGTTGGTCCTTAGGAATATGATACCTCAGCAACCTGGTTCCGCCAGATTGGATCTGTCTTGCTTTCTCTTGCAGTCTATTCTGGAAATTTTGCTCGATCAGTGAAGATAAAGATTGTATATTGAGATTGGCTGGGCGGAATTAGTTGATAGAATGCTAGCACCAACTCTGTCATTGGGTTTTGTTCACAGGGGTTAGCTCCTAACAGTTTTTACTTTTAGGGTTTTGTGGTTTTTTGGTTTTAGGGTTTCTGCTTTAAGATGCTTATATTTTTTTTGGTTTTTGTTCTCGCGTTATCCTTCTTTTTTTTTTGCTTGGGGGCGTTTACTGCCTTGTAAATTTAGATCTACCAGGTCGCGGAGCAGCTTTCATTTTAGGGGTAGATGCAAGGTGGGAATATTGAAATATAGGTCTTTTTTTTTTAATGTAGTCCGTCTGTTAATTTACTACCCGATGATTGACTTGTGCTTCATTGAAATATATTTGTGGACAATCAATTAAGTAGTAGGGTGTTTTCTTTCAAAAATATTTGTGGACAATCAATTAAGTAGTAGGGTGTTTTCTTTGAGCTTACAATTCCGTTGCATGTGATCGCTATCATTATCTGTTAACAGTGTTATATTTATAATAGTTCTTCACAGTTTCCATGAAGGCCAAGTTTGTCTGACACATTAAGTTTCTAAAATGCATTCCGACGACACAATGCAGTTTGTTTACATAGAATAATTGATGCATGTAATTACAGACTAAAGTGGTCATGGCATGTTGTGAAGAACTATATGTAGTTTTTACATAGAATAATTGGAGGTAAAAATTTTGCCTTAATTTGAACAGTCTATAAGTGGTCATGGCATGTTGTGAAGAACTACATGTATTTTCAAGTTGTGATGTTTCTAATTAATGGCTGTTATGGTTGAAATAACCATGTGTTGAAAAGTTCAGCGACTTGATTGCTAACCGGAGTGTTTTTTGGTTGCCTGATTTGATCGATGCATGTGGCTCTCAAACTCTTCCAGCTATGCCAAAGCCTTCCTGAAAGTGATTTAGTATTTGTTTGGTTTAGTGGTGGAGTGGTGCAAAAGCACTTTTGCACTCCACTTTCGTGATTTTAGCCTGCAAATCGTTGTTTGAGTGTCTCCAATAAAAATCAATTCTACCCCTCAAAATCAATTCTGAGGGAAGCTGGGATTTGTAGCTTTTACGGTGAAACAGAATTGATTCTACACCTGCAGATTTTTTAATTTCTTCCACCTTCCATTAATACCCTTCATCCTCTCACCTAATAAAAATTAAAGAAACAAACAGACACGCTGATTTATGACTACGCATATAAATTGGCTCCTTTATTAATTTTCTTCTTTGCAATTTAATAATTTTATTTTTTATTAGGTAACTATTATCATAGACCGATTAATTTACATCCATCTCAAAATTTAAATACAATATCTTCATTAGAGATGGAACGTCTTCGTGACTCTATTCGGGATCAAATTATTGAGTACAAGCAAAATAATTGGTCATTATTTATGGTTGGTATTGTATTGAACTTTATGGTTGGTATTGTAATTTTAATTATTGATTTTATACCTTTATTTATGGGCATTTCAAGATCTGGTCTCCTATCAATCACCTCGGTCATTGAATCTTCAGGAAATGCATCTGGGTAGGTTGCCATAATTCTTGTCTTCATGCTTCTGCAGAAAAGATGGTAAACCAAGTTTTAGGTATTTGAGTTTATAATGTATAAATGAAACAAATATAAGTTACGAACAGATTCTATTCTTGCATTGTACAAAATTAGCTAAAGTAGAAATCCTTTTTGCTATACTGTTCGTCTGCTACCTCACCTCATCATTTAACATACTTATGGAATAGTGTATAACTAAAATGGGCGTGGCAGCCCTAAAAAACTAACAGCTTAGGATACCCGATTTCACTAAAAAATATAATCAGTTCTAGAGGGCCTCCCAGGAACCAACACCTAAAGTTCAGTGACATTGAACCTTCTGCTGCTGACTTTGCTTGCTCTTAGTATTTACTTGCTGCTCTAGCACCAACTGCTCTGTTATTAGCCAAATGTCACTCAATTGTCATCAACAAAGACAACTTCATCTTCAACATCTCCGTCAACGTTTCAAACGCCCCTCCTTGGTGTTCCTCCATGTCTCCTTCATCTCAATTTTGGGTTATTTTATAAGAAAGACCCCAAGTAACCAAGAGTCAATGATGACCTATAATTTATTCTGTTTCAACATTCTAACTACTGCGTAAAGTTCTATAAGGAGCTAAAATGCCTGCCATGCAAGAGCCAGAACAGTATCATTAAGGCTGTAGAGCACTTCACTGAAGGAGTATCTGGCTAATGGGAAACATTTAAACAAAGACATTTATTGCCTATTTATGTGGACAGAAATAAAGAAAAATTCCTTATAATCTACTATGGAAGTTTGATGATTGAAAAATTATGAATCAAGATAAATTCTAGCATTGAGTAATATCATAAAGTTGGAAGTTGACGGATGACTGCATATGTGGAGGAAACACAAGGAAAACAAATGTTCAAGCTTTACCAAAGAACCGAACCGGAGGCAAGAAAATGGAAGTTTTATAGGTATGGATTGCCCGACTTTTTGGCGCCAAAATCGTGGCAACTTTGTCTCTACCTTTCCATAATTTATGTACTCTTTCAACTAATATTTTTGTTCTCTCTCGCATTTTCTCTCTTTAGTCTAAATTCACATACAGTCTACCTTGAGTTTTTCTCTCTTTAGCTTAAATTCACCTACAGTCACCCCGAGTTTCGCGCCAAAATGTCAGGGAATCCATATCCCGATCCTCTGCATTCAGCAGAGTCTATCTCTCTCTATTCATGTTTTTCATTTATTTTTTTATTAAAAATAAATCAACAGCTAAGATTTAAAGATGACTCAATCCAATGGTTATGGTGATGCTTAACTGCTGTGACTGCAGTCAATTATGATTGCAGTGGAAAAACCAACTCAGAGCATAACAATCCTTACAATCTATGCATCATCACACTGTAAGCATTAAGGAAAACGCTATGTTATGTGTTATGAGTTATGACTGATAAAGCTTCTTGAGATTGGAATCAAACAAAGGCTAAATATTAAAGTAGACAAGACAATTAAATGATAATAAAACTACTAATAACTCCAATTGAACTAGGAAATTAAATGATCATGAACAGTAATTAAATAGTAATAATCGCAATACCTAAGTTTCAGAAAAATATAATCAAGATCAGATTTGATAGTCTTCAATTGACGAGTGTTTCTAGCCATGTTACTTGAAATCTCATCAAAACAGTTTTGAGAGAAGTCATTAGAAATGTGATAAAACGGCAGTACTGTCTTGCAATCTTCCCAATCTGAAATTCAAAATCAAATTATTAATTCATTGATCGATTATTTTCAGTAGAAAATGCAATTAAACAATGAAAAAGAGAGTGAGATGAAAACGTACATGGTGTGCTGTAAATGGTTAAGGGCGTGGAGGTCATCGGAACTGACTAGGGTTTTGAATTCACGCGAAACCTCGTCAGAACCCACTTTCACCGATTCTGAGTCTTTCTCTGACATTCCGTTTGATTGCTGCAAACGGAACACAACAAAATGGCTTCTTACCCTTTACACAATCCGTTAGGCGCATACTTTGTCCAACCCCTTAGCTACTCACCGGACACCCCCAACACTTAAATATTCTCAAAATACCCTCACGTGAAACACCCCCTCACGGTGCATTTTAACTGGTTCGGATGGCCGTGATCCGAACCTGTGTAAAATGGGGGGTGTCTGTATATTCAGTGCTTTAAGATTTGAACCGGTTCGGATGACCGTAGTCCGAAATTGCGTTGGGTCACAAGATTCATTAATAACATTTTGATCTTTTCACGTGTATTGTTAAAAAATAAATTTAACATACATTAACATTCACATAAGTAGTAGGGGTTGAATAGGCTGGCCGAGCTAGGCTTTGCATGGTTTGAGTTTGGCCTGCGTTGAAAGTGTTAGCCCCGAGTCTGGCCCGTGGCCTGTCGTAAACTCATTTTATAGGCTTAGCCTGGTCTTTTTGAAAGTCTGCTAAGGCCTAAAAGCCTATTTCACCATTTTTTTTTATGAAAGCCTACGGCCTTAAAAGATGTATGCTTTTAAAAATAGACTAAGAAGTTTTTTTTTGTCAAGACCAGGGTATCCACCCGCCGAACGCAATGACTCATCCCATCGCTGGATTGGAGGCACCTCGAAGGGTGGGACAGCTGGCCCAGGGATTTGAAACTGCTTCATAGTCAAGGCGAGGATCGAACTCTGGACACTTGGTTAAGGAAGGATGAGCCTCAACCACACCCCCTGGGTTAAATAGATAAGAAGCTAATATGTTAAGTTCTATTTTATATAACATCCAATTTAAATTTTATTTGATATATTTAAATGAATAGAAAATATTATAAAATCTATGATTTAATACAATGTACTAAATTTAATATATTAACAATAATATTAATAAAAGTATTTTTTTAATTTTTACTTAAATAGGTCGGCCTAGTAGGCCTAAAAGGCTTTTTTGATGGCATGTGGCTTGACATTTTTAGCTAAATAGGCTTTTTAAAAAGCCTTAGCCTAGTCTATTTAAAAAAAAGTCTGGTCTAGTTTGGGACTGACGCAGGCTGAGCCATAGGCTCTGTCGGACGACCTGGCCTATTCCCACCCAAATAGGCAGGATCAAAAGATTCAAAACTATAAATATAAGCTTTTAAATTTACAACAATAATAACAATATCTTTTTTTTGGCTTATAAAAAATATTTTTTGTTGGTGAAAGAATAACAATATCTCCTCTAATAGTCTAATATGGGTATATGACACACACAGAAAGTAAAAGTAATCTTTTATGAAGGCAGAAATTACAAAACATACTGCAAGTGGGGTTCCTATTACTTGTCTGAAAAGCAAAACTAATGAAAGGCAGATAGATGGCTGTATGCAACTAAAATCGATTCTATAGTACTTTACTAAAAATAGAGAGGCAAGTGGTAAATGCTTGAAAAGGTCGTCATAAAACATCCCCTCATAAGAGCTCATTATGTTAATCTGTTGCAACCAAAGCACACTTCCTTCACAAACAAGTAAAACACCATCATGAGTCAGACATGTTTGGGTAAAAATAACGAGGCAATTCTGTCGACTCCACAACAAAATGTCTCTCAAAAGCACAAACCATAAATTGAGTATCTAAATAGGGAACAAAATACCTTTCAAACTATTTTAAGTAGTTTTACTAAATATTAAAAAAAGAAAAAGACGGATTTCTTCAACTATGTTGATTAGGGTCTGGTTAACTTTTTAAAAATATATTGTGTTTATTTTTAATGAGTAACTAGTACAATACCTGTGCATCTGCACGGGCTGATCGTGTTGCGTGACATGATTATACTCAAACAGAAATGTTAATTTGAAAATGTCATTTTTCTAAAATCAGTTATATATAAATATTGTAACATTTTAGTTGTTGTAAGAACAAATTAAGAAATTAAAAAATCAAACAATTAACTCGAAAATTAAGTCTAAATAATTTTAATATGGGCTGATCGCGTTACTTGACATGATTATACTCAAACAAAATTGTTAATTTGAAATTTCATTCATCTAAAATCAATTGTAAAATATCAATCCAAAAAAATAAAATCAATTGTAAAATATAAGGAATGTAATAGTTTTCTTGTTTTATGGACAAATTTACTAATTAGAAAAATCAAACAATTAACCCGAAAATAAATTCTAAAAGATTATAATTAAAAATTAAAATTAAAATGATAAGTAGGAAGATAATACTGAAAAAATCTTGGTAGATTAAACAACAATTATTGAGATAGAAATTTGACCACCTATCAAAGAATCACTCTATGTAGCATCTGCACAGGTCGGATACTGTCATATTCTTTTTATAAATAAATAGACTGAGACAACATTTAAAAAGTGTGAAAATTGAATTATAGGCCTCAACCTCAAATTGAGTAGTAATCAATGAATATACGTAGAATTTAGAATTACTTCACCGAATATACATTTCCTTTACAATGGAGGACCAAAATATATCAACCCATAAGAAAAAATAACTTCCATAGGTTCCCGTTTCAAGTTTGGTTCCCATTTCCAATACATTTATTAGCAATTTCAAACCAAACGATCACTTCATGAATGAGACCTATTGATGACATCTAATATCAATTTTGTGGCACAACGACAAATAGCTTTGAAATTGTAAAGGAAAGAAAGGTTTGTTCATGTGGAGTCCATCTTGATAATCCGTGCAAAACTTAACAATTGAATGTAGTGCCTCCTCCTGATTTTAATTAGCAACTTTCATGTCTTCAACAAAGCAGGTTTATAAAACCTACAATATAACAGTGGTGGCATTATGAGAACAATAAAAAAAACTTAGCAAATAAACTCAACAACAATTTGCAATGATTAAAGTGTTGATATTCAAATCCAATTGAAATCATAGGTATATAAACCTTTCTATGTCTGTGTATTTCATTTTCTTTCATTTCCTTGTGGGCCATTCAACATAATCCTCAATTAATGACTAAAATCACTAATCATGTAGAGACATATCCATGGGTAGCGTGTTGAGAATGAACTTTCATTGATACCAGATTAACAAAATCAGTGTGCTTGATCCTAAAATACAAATTCAAAGTGGCACACTGATCCCGAAATACAAACTAACTATTGTTTCGATCCAAAATATAAATTAAAATTGGCAAAACTATAGGTGCTATTGCATTCATCCTTTAATTCACAAAAGTAATCCCTAATTAAGAAATTGGCACAACGATATCATTCTAGTGTTCAAACTGAAATTATAATTTTCAATCCAACATCAAATGCACTAAGATCAGTATCACCTTGAGCATTGCCTTCCCCTTGGCAGAAATGGAGGATTGGATGATATTGCTTCTCTAAAATCAAAATTAAATAGGAGAAGAAATCTGCATTTACTTTTGAATTGAAGGGAGTAGAAACAGAAGCAAAGAAACGTGCAGGTAGGTAGGAGAAGAAATCTGCAAAATCAATGAATAAATAAATGTAGAATCAATAAATCAAATATGCATTTACTTCTCTCTCATAATCAACTATGAATGAAGCTCTTAGCGTTGAATTAACTTTGATATCTTGACTCTTAAAAAATTCAACTTTTGTCTTGGCCATGCTTGAGGTCTACATACTGATAGCAAAAACAGGCAGAACGCAGAAGTGCTGAAACCAACGAATTCAACATAAACTTGGTACAGTTCTTAGAGTTCTGAAAATCAAAACTACATGAAATTCCTAAACCACTCCCATAAAGAAACAGAAACTGCACATACAATGAAGAAAACTTTATAAGACAAATCTCCTCTTCAAGTATGACCAAGAACTCATATATGCATATATGTATTTATTGCCTCTATAATTAATAACCATGTTCAGTGCTTTATGACACACCCCATATGGATTTAAAATTAAACGGATAGTGTTGTCAATAACATTTGACTTTTTTTTCAAACTTGTAAATGCTTTGCAATGATAATAAGGAGAAAACAAAGTAAAAAATCTCAAACATTGATGAAGTACAATGTGTGTATCGATATAGAGGCAAAAAAAAGTAGTCAAAACATATTTTTTAACTACATCACAAACATAAAAGATAAAAGAGGAAGTGTACTGCAAAAGCCTTCACCTCTTGATCTCTTTGACAGAGAACTCCATGGAAGCATCCTTCAACTAAATGTATATTTTTTGATTACAAATCCCATAACCCAAACATCACAAAGAAGAACAACAAAACCTAAGAACTAAAAAACCTAACATAACAAAAACCCAAGAAGACCAAAACCTAAGAAAACCCAAAAATTCAAAATGTTTTGTAAAATTAGTAGAAGAAGGGAACCGAAAATGGAAGAAACAATTTATCTTCTATGTTTTGCCCTTTTGCCCCTTTTGCCTAGCACCTCGAAATCTCCACATCGATTTGGTAAAGGAACGCAGGTTTTGATAACCTTTGAAATTTCTGAAATGAAAATGAAAGAAGAAGCAGAAAAAGAGATGAAGATAGGTTTATGAAATTTTATGAATATTAAGAAGAAAGTGAAGAAGATAGGTTTTGGTAAGAAAGAAGAGAGTTTAGAGAATGAGAAGAAGAGAGTTTAGAGAATGAGAAAAAGAGAGAATCGTGAGAGAAGATGTGAAGGTTCCCAGAGAGAGAGAGTAAAGTGGGGGGAAATAGGAAGGGAAGAAAAATTAAAATTAAAATTCAAAAGGGAGTAGAAAGAGAGGGAAATGTGAGTCAATTAAATTAGACAAAATTGACCCTAGTAAATTGAGGTGTCAAGGTTCCCAAGTGTCCCAATAGGTAAAATCATATGTGGTGAATTTGTATAAATTCATAGTAGATTACAAGAAAATGAAATACTCTTATAGTGAACCCTTATGATAGAGAAAAAAAGTAAAAAGCAAACTAAATAGACTGTATTTTTAGAATTAATGAAAAAAAATTCTTGGTAATTTCAAAACTTTTGAAAAAACATTATACTTGTTTTCTTTAGAATTAATGAAAACAATTTCTTGGCAATTTCATGCCAATCCATGATTTTAATTGGCTTATTTGTTCTTTACATCACTTAAAGGTTTCTAATCTTATTAGGAGCTCAACTAAAAAAACCATGTCATGGACTTGGTTTACAAATCAATCCATTAACGGTAAAATTAGTCTAAATAAGGCATAGAGGAAAGATAATAGCACACAACCCAGTGTTCATAACATTTAGTTAGCACATCTGTCTACTGACATTATCTGTTTATGAAAGTACTTAACTAGTAACATAGATTAATAGTTATAAGTATCTTAACAAAAAGGTTTTCTGATCAGACAAAAGACCAGTTCATGAACATGAAAGCCAGACAGTGATTGCAATCATTGTCATCCAGAACTTTCCATACAATTGCCTGCTCATAGGACACCAGTCGATTCATACTCGATACGCATATTCCAGCCGGCAGATATGCAAATCCCTGTAAATGAAAAAAAATGAAAAAGGACTACATAAGATAAGCTGTAATCATATTTATTCATATTTCAAACATAGGTATTTGGGGAAGATACAGACAGCTTGCTTCATAACTCGCTTTTTACCACATATTCTAGAAATTTCAGATTCTAATTCTCTATTGAAACTGCACCAGAATTCATAATACTACTCAATCACCTGTTGCATTATCTTGGAGAACTCAAAGGAGAGAACCTTCTTGCCAGCTTCATCAAGAACTTTATCAAGCATTATGTCTTGAAGGGCAACTAGAGTGGTTTCAAGCATGTCAAGTCCAGCTTGGTTTGCAAACGTGAAAACCGGCGATGCCTGCAGTCATTTTGGCAGTCAATAGACGCACTTACAGAAGAGAATAATAGCAAGATAACTAATCAACGAAGATTCGGCTTAAATAGAGACGATGAGGGTTATTACATTTGTTTTTACTGAACAGCACATTATTGCATCTGAATGGTGCCAAAGCTGCTTTAAGATTGCATCAGTTGCCATGGACTCGGCTTTTAAAAGCTCAGTGTGGGTGTGGATCCTGAAAGAAGCATCATTTTACTATTCAGACAAGACATGGAAAATAATCGGTGAGATTTTACGTTCACTGAAACAATTTTCAACTCACGCAATTTGTGTTTGAACATGACCTTCTTACATAATCACAAGACTAGCAGTCAGAACTAATAGTACATACCTGTAGCTTCTAGATATCCATTGTGCAAAAGTAAGAGCCTCTGGTGGACCAGGAAGTGACGTTAGCCTCAACTGGGTACTGAATGGAGAGGGAGTAATTGCCATAGCAACCCTCTGAACAGAACGCACTACACTACGCACATATTGACGAGCCATAGTGGCCACATTGTCTCGCAAATGGTTCTCAAAGGTAAACTGGAATGCAATTGTAAGGACAGACCTAAGGTTATAGCTATTTGGATCACCTTCACCAGCTGAATGGGAATTACCAGATCCTATTTCAAGTGTTGACGTCAAATCCAATGTCCGAGTTGCAGCTGGACAATCCTGAAATTGCAAAATAAAAGGAAACAAGAATCCTTATTAGTTATTAGGTAAGGCATCTTTCAAAACTACTTAAGAAGCCAAAAAATGTCACTGAACCGTTTTAGGATCCAACGGTATGATGCGGAAACCAGAAGGAAGTAAAAGAGCATCATCTGCAAATGATTCATCAATAGGAGCAAATATGAGCTGTGCACATGCTCCAACTGCATTTTCATCAACTCCACTACACAGCTGCCATTTTAAAATACAAGTAAAAACAATCATTCACACAAACAATAGCAACTTCCGCTTAAATAAAGTAAGCAGACTAATGGCCCATCATGTGCACAAACGACTCTACCTGCAGTAGATGCATATCATGTGCCAAAGCCACATCATCCATGGAAAACGCGTGACCCTCTATACGAACTACCTCCAAGAACTGTATAGTTGTAATGTGTGGTAAATGAGTATATGCAACAGAAATATAGAGTAAACTTTACCAATCATCACTCAAAAGAAATATTAATACCTCTTCATGCTCAAGAGTGTGAGCAAGCGGTAAAATGACCTGGTTGCTGGGAAAGCCACTAGGTCTTGCACAAGGAACTGCATAAGGACTAGCCTTAAGACATGTAGCAGAGTATGCATCAGCCCCAGAATCAGCCCACTCTGAGCGATGCTCCCTCAAAAATCGAACAAGCAAAGCCGGAGGAACATTCTGCACACCACCATTTGATAATTAAATTTAATGAGATAAATGCACTGAAAATCCAATGATTCTAGAACTAATTTAGACAGAAGATAATTTCAACATAGATTTGTTTGCTTGGGAATTACCTTCAGGAGCATTGATGCCCTGGCACACATGACCCCACCACCAAATGTTGGGAGCATCGACGTATTGTAATGGGAGCCAACAAACTTGTTGAGAGATGAGTTTATGGCTATGGTCACATCTTCCATCCCATCATTACCCATTGAAGACCAACCATCATCCAAAAAACCATTGACAGCATCATTGAACCCTCTATGAATCAAATTTTAAAATAGTTATTGGTCAGTAAGTAAGACATAGTGATTAACCAAATGCCCAACTTCACGATGAACCTGGATGCCAAATACTATAGGGCCTTACCTGCAAAGTCTCTGACTAAATGTCCTTAAGACAGCTGGCTGCCGCCCCCCTCTGTAATGAACTTCTCCACTTGATTCTAGTGCAATCTGTTTTACATGTTGCAAGGCCTGTACAAAATTTGAGATGATAAGCAACACACTTCGACATGATCAAACTTTTGTAACCCGTGTTACTTATAAGAAGCCTTACCGCAATAGTCAATTTCTGAGCCAAGAACTTTGATGATTCATAGAGGGGTCTCAGAACTTCAGGAACACTAGAAACCTACATCAATAACAAAGTTAACATACTTAGGAGATCAAGGTCCAAAACATGGAAATTTTGAAAATGCTTTGAATTGAATCATCTTGCTTACATCTAAATCAAGGTGATCGACAATGTGAATAATAGACCCACCACCCTCGGCGGATCTAATTAGATAGCCACTAGGAAGCATTTCAGCTCTTACAAAGTTTGATGCAGGAGGCCCTGTGGAACCAGCCCTTGAAGAAGTCAAGGATCTCTCACAAATCTGCATGACACATAAAAAGTAAGTTGTTTTACCAAAGAAAGCTCGTGCAAACCACGATAGATTCTTCTCAGTACCACAAGACTCCCATCTTCCAAACTTCTGGTGTATCTTAGAGTCCAGAAGTCTCTTGCTGCTGCCAATGTTGTAGGTGCATAAGTCTGATAAAAAGTCATAATTTAAATATCAACAAAATAACATGAAGTAATTAAAAAGTAATATGAATTGCACTTCAACTTTATTTTGTAGATTTAAACAGCCATATGACCTGCATGTACATGAGCTCTATTGTGCCCCCATTTCCTGAGGGGACTATGCTCAATACATTAAGGCATCGACAGTCACGATACCAAGATGGACGATCTTTAAGAATCTCGGCAACCTGAGAAGATTTAGTATGAAATTAAGTCAATAAAAGCAAAGTTTCATTGTTTAACAAAAAAAAGTGATCTACAAAAAACAAGCATAAAATGGTTACATACTGTTGAAGTTATTGGGTTTTAGATAAAGAAGGAGAAGAGACTATGATTATCATTGATGGTTTGAATATGATGTGATTAAAGATAATGAGATTATACACAATGATAACTTCTAAGATAATTGATAAGTTCCTAATCCAATAAGATAATACAAATAAGATCATATATTCTAACACATACCTTTGTGGGCTCGAGGCTCACAAGGCCACAGGCTCGTGCTGCCACCCCACTACAATCGCGGGAAACAGCAACGATACCAATAGAATCCGGACCAGGCTACACAGGGTAGAAAACATGACAAGGAAAATATAAATAATAAAACATAAAAATGTATAGCTTATACAAGCAATGACAATGGAGAAATATTATATAGGACATACCTTCATCCCATTCATTTGTACCCAGTTGACAGCAGTTCCAGTCGCCTTGGAAAGGAACTCTGCCAGGGTCTCCTCAGCTATTGCGAAAAGACTGGCAGAATAAAAAATTAGTGGATCACGACACAATTAAATGGATATGTATTGAACAAACTTGTTAGCAAAATGGAGTGACTTACCCAGCTGGGTTGTTAGCATCCCATTGGGGATGTTGAGATTTTGGGATTTGCTGATTGTGATGATCACTCACTACCACAGACTCACAGCTATTGTCTGTAGCAGTAGCAGATGCCTGCTAATAAACCAATAAATAGGACTCTTCAATAACATAACAATACAAATGTCTGTACATATGCTTGCATAATGAGAATTTATAAAAGAAATCACCCAGAGGAGAGTTACTTACGGTCTGGACTTGGTGTTTCATGTATCCATTGTCATAAACCAAGCGCGAGACCTGCTTCTGCAGGCGGTCATTCTCTTCCATTAACAACTTATTCATTGCGGATAGTTTTTTGTTCACCGTCTGCAAATCAGAAGCTTCCTTGCGTTGTTTTTCACGGCATCTACAGAAGAAAGAAAATCGACAACACCAGTCTTGGTAAAAATGTGGAAAAGAATATTCGGGACCACATGCAGTAACTACATTTCATCAGGAAAGCCATGTTGCGTAGGCTATAGGAAAGCCATCTTTCCAATGCAGTTTGCCACTACATTGTAAGCTAGTCACTTCATTATTCATTTCATACTATAAATTTGCCAATTTTGTTTCCTCACACTACACTTAATAAATCATTATACCAAGCATCAGATGAAAACCAATAATATTTTGTGAGAAACGTGATATATCTATATCCATTAGCATTTTTTTTTATCAAAAATCATTCAATCTATATCCATTAGCATTTGATATATCATTCATGACTATATATAAAATAAAATATCTATGCAGGTAAATGATCTGATAAAAGAGTCGAATAAAAACTAGAGGGCAAAAAAATGGTGAAAAAGATCCTAAATTTATTGTCCATAACTCAAAAAGAGAAAATACTAGTGAGATGGAAAAGCAAATAATTCCTTAAAAAATGAAAGTCAAAAAAGTGAAAAAGAATCAATGTCTGGAAAAATCATCAAAATCAGCTGTCACTATCCTTCATCTCATCCATAACCAACCCCAGAATCAAAAAGCCAAATGATCATGTGAAAATTACTGTTGCAGCATCTTTTATACAAATCATCAATAATGAGTCCGAAGAAAGAAAATGAGAAGAAAAATTCTGTAGTAAAAGTGAATGACTTTCTGTCATTATCTCCATTTAATCTCAGCTCAAGTAAATAAATCCCTTCATCTGAGGAAAATAATCAAAACAATATATTTAAAAAGAATATGACAAAAATGAAGCAACTTTCCCGATAGATCTTCCTTTCAAGAAGAAGGAATAACAAACCCTTCCCTTTCTAGCAAGATACTAAGTCCATTTCTAGGGTAAGAAAAGAAAATCAACCATGCAATGCAAAGAGAAAGAAACCAAAGATAACATTTTTATTTAAAAAAGAAAAGAAAAACAGTTATTTACCTTCGATTCTGAAACCAAACTTTGATCTGTTTAGGTTCAATATTAGCAAGGAGAGGACATTCCCTAATAAGCTGTTGTCTTTTGGAAGAAGTTGGCTTTGGACATTCAACATAAACCCTTTCCAAAGCTTCAACTTGTTCAGGTGTATACCTCACATACTTGTTACAATCCATTTGGTTCTGTTTTTTTGATGAATCTCTGTGCATAGAAAGCGCCATAAACAATGAAAAAGGGGTTTTAGAAAGAAACTATAGTTTAGAGTGGTCTTCTTCTTTGTTTGATAAGCTCTCTTGGAGAAGAGAGCCTCCACTCTCATTCATCAGATGCTTGTAAAAATCCAAACTTGGAACAAAGAAAGCTTTTTTGTATGCAAAAAAACAGCGACTACAAAATGAAAGACATGTCTGTTGCAGTTGCTATTTTCTTTCTTTAATGGATCTGCATTTTCTTTTAAATAAAATAAATAAATAAATAAAGTGCTCTCTTTTTTCTCTCTCTGAGGCAGTGACTTTCTCTCTTTTAAATACTGTGTGTGCTCCAAAAATGCAAAGAAAAGCAAGTTAAGTTCAAACTAGCCCTGGCAACAAAAAACCACAACAGAAAACACGCGACTTTATTTTTTTGACAAAAAAACAGGCAAAAAAACCATTGAGGAGGAAAAAAAAATTATATACCAAAATAATGCACATCGTGGGTTATTTATCAAAGTAGGCAAAAAAAAATTTAGTTCAAAAGTCGCCCCTCCAGGGTGACTTTTGAACTATGTTTTGCAAAAATTTTTTAAAATGCAGTTCAGAAGTCGTCCCCCAGGGTGACTTCTGAACTGTGTTTTGCAAAAAAAAATTAAAATGCAGTTCAAATGTCGCCCCTCCAGGGTGGCTTCCGAACTGTGTTTTGCAAATTTTTTTTAAAATGCAGTTCAGAAGTCGCCCCCAAGGTAAATTCTGAACTGTGTTTTTTATTTTTTATTTAATTATATATTAAAATGATATAGCCTTAATAAATTAAAAATAATTTTATAAAAATGATTATACTTATTTATAATTTAATTACGTTAATATTTACGGGAAAAAAGTGAGAGATTAAAAATTGTAACATAATATAATATAAAAAAAAGACTGAAATAAACATTGATTTTAGGGAAGAACCAGAGAAGAGAAGATTAATCAGAAATATAGGTTGAGGGTAAACTGTTGGTGTGAATTTGAGTGTAACGTGAGAATGTATTTATAATAGGGTGATTGTATGTAAGCCGTTGATTTTGGATGATCTTAACCATTGATTTTAGGGTTTAGTGTCGGCAAAAGCTAGACCGTTAAAGAGTGTCGACAAAATCTAGACCGTTAAATAGTGTCGGCAAAATCTAGGCCATTAAAGAAATTAAAACCTATGCACTCTGCACAATGCACACTATGCACTCTGCACAATGCACACTTTAATAGTGCACTCTGCACAATGCACACTTTAATAGTGCACTCTGCAGAAAACACTATTAAAGACAAAAGAGTAAATTATTGATCCAAATGTAATAAATGTAACATAAGATTAAACCCTTAAAATTAATAACTTGGTTAATATAAAATTACAATAATTGATAAATTAAACTAAAAAGACAGTACAGAAAAAAAATTAACAAATATGAGACCTAGTTCCACACTTTCGAGGTTGGGGGACACGCCGTAGACGTTGATGCCGATGTGGTGGTTGATGTTCTTCCTCAGTCGGGGCAAGGGGCGGTGGCTCTGGAAAATATTGGGGAAGTGATGAAGAACTAGCACCGCCCACCTGCTCTTGAATTTGACGAAGCAAAGCTATAGATTGCGCAGAGCCGGGTTGGACCCCAAAGCACTCATAGAACATATCGGGGTCCCTTTCGGTCGTAGAATGTCGATATGTATCTTGAAAAGGAGTATGTTCTATTGACTGATTGTATTGTTCGTAATATCGGAATGTTGGTGTGTGGGAGATAGAGTGGCGGTGAGGCACATCTTCTTGGAATGTTGGTGTGTGGGAGATAGAGTGGCGGTGAGGCACATCTTCTTGGGTTCTCTGTTGAGTTGGTGGTGCACGTCGATGTCGATTACGGTTACGTTCTCGACGTTCGGTTTGAGTAGTTGGGGGAGCTGGCACGTCTTGTTCATCTTCTTCATCCACATCACGAACATTTGCAAGACCACGTGGATCCCTTAGATGTTGGTCGGCTGAAATGTATGGCCTTGATTTTTTTAGAAACCAGGGCATGTATTTATCTGACTGTGTTGGTTTAGCAAAGCACGGTCGACCCACAACACATCGATTTTGTCTATCATTCCATCAATCAATTAACTGTCTGTGATATACAGCCCAATTGACATCAGTCTGTCCTTGCATGGTGATGTTGTGCATGTGGCTGATATCTATTGGTGCTGATGGTATGTCTTGGACGAGGCCAAATTGCAAGGTCACTCTATCCGCATGGTGCCATTCTACAATATGGAAACAGACCATAGTCGTGTTTGTAGTCCATATGCGTTGGTGCCGATATGCTATTTCTGGCAAATTGAATTCCCGATATGGCAACCACTCAAACTCTTCATGTGCCATGTGGTCTATTGTTGATCTGTATAAAACAGGGCTTTTTAGACACTTAGTGTGGCTAAGTGGCGTGCGAACCTATCTGGTAAAAAAAATAAATTGTTAACATAAAGAAGAAATATAATTGTTAGTATTCATAAGTTGTGTCAAATTTTTACCTATTTGCTAGTGGCCATTCATAACTCTGGTGCTAGGAACGGCATGCGGTACCAGACCCAAGACTGTAACAAAAGAGTACATCCACCCATTGTGCGTGAGGAGCATGTAGCTGTCTTACACAACATTTTGTATAAGTTCGTTAGACATGCTGACCCTCAGCTGTAACTTGAAATTTCATCGAAATTTTTCAATAGGGGTAGGTATTTTATGTTGACTCTGTTTGATGATTTGTCTGGGAGTATGTATCCCCCGATCAATTGCAATAGATACGCCCTACAATATTGTCTTCGCACTTTGTTGGAAGCGCCCTCTAGAACATTATTAAATTCACGTTGTAGCCAAGTGAACTTAATTTGGTTGCCTACCATGCCATTTGCTGGGATAGGCTTACCCAAAAGTTGTTCGCATACTCGATCCCAATTTTGTTCACAACTTCCAGTAACGGCATTTCCATCAACGAGAAGTCCCAACTGCAACGCCACGTCTTGGAGAGTTATTGTGCACTCCCCTACTGGAAGATGAAAAGTGTGTGTTTCTGGTCTCCAGCGTTCGACCATTGCTGCCACCAAAGCTGGATTTATTTTGAATGCGCCAATTGAAGCAATGTCACGAAACTGATAACTCTATTTTATATAGAGTTATTTGTGCTTTTTCACTTAGATAAATGCCCAATATCAAGTCTATTATATGTTAAATATGTTAGTATGAATAAAATAACAACATTTATGGTTTACAGATAAGAGAAGTCCATAACTTAGCATTTTATTGTATATTGGTATGTTTGATGTGTTTGTTCAGTGCAGCCGCAGTTTAGTGCAATTGCACCAGTTGATGCAACTGCACCAGGCAGTGCAATTGCACTTGGTGCAACTGCACCACTCTGTACCGAAGCAGCTCACAACCCCACATTGGAAGCACCTCAATTCTTACCATTGCCATAATGCTTAGTTGGATTGCTGCTTGCTCAGAAGTCACATGGGAACACATGGCCACTTGCAAAGGAGGCGCCTACAATCAAAAAGGCTTCACAAAAATCTATCTTACAAGACATGTGGCAACCATTTGTTGGACCACAAATTAAGGATGAGTGTTGAAAGCCAAGCTGATCTTCAACTTTTAAAAAGTAACCATGGTTTGGTTAACTTAACTCAGCAAGGAAACCTCAACATGAAGGAAATCTCCAAGGCTATAAATAGGACTCAAATTCCTCACTTGAATATATTCCAAATTGTAGAGAATCATATCATATATCATATAATCTTTTTATGTTATTTTTATTTTAGTTTTTCTTAGTTTCAAAGTTTTATTTTCTTATAGTTTCATAGTGTTAGTTTGAGAGGAAGGTAAGAGGAAGTTTACAACTTCTATCTCCACTTCTTCAAGGAGCTAATAGGTGCAAGAAATTAGTTGAAAGTAAATATATGCAAGAGTTTTCCAATTGTTACTATTTTGAATCCTCTTGTAGTTTTTCCTATTGCAATATGTTTCCACTCAATTATATTTGCTTTATCATGTCCAACATGAGCTAAACTCTTTTGAGTTGGGATGTTCTAGCTTTCCAATGATCTTTTGAGGAAAGTTATTGTGTTTTCAAGTGGTGTGCACTTTAGTTCTCGTGTTTAAATTCTTAATCTTGTTTAAGGTTGATCACTTAGAACAAGTAGAGTTATATTCACTTAATTGGCTTATAACTAGAAATCAAGAACTAAGTAGGGATAAGTGTTTAATAAAGCTTTTTGTTAAAACTTGTTTTAATGAAGTTAGCTTGTTAATTTCCTTGTTAATTCTTAACTTAAGGTTAACATAGTCCTTACATTAAAGTGTAGAGAACTTAAGATACAAGAGTGTACTTATTTAAGCAACTTGGATCATCTGTAAGGGGGCGAGAGAGGCACTGACAACCCTACTCTTTACCGCAAAAAAATAGGATCATATTGAGCTTATAACGAAACTCTGACGAAAGTAGCTGACCAGCACACACTGATGCAACTGCACTAAGTGCAATTGCACCACAAGAAAACACAATACACTCAAAAGTGACTTAGCTTGTGAAAACATTCCAACTTTCATTCTCAACTGATTTCTTACACAATTTACTCGCTTTCTATTTAATTTATTTTCATTTCAACTTCAACCAAAACCCAAAATTTTGAATAGTGTAGTCACACTAGTTTGCCTTTCTTTACAAACAACACATAAGAGTTAATCCAATCTCTGTGGGTTCGATCTTTTATACTATAACTTGTGACTGTGTATACTTGCACATTTTGGTATCTATTTACACGCCACCAAGTTTTTGGCGCCGTTGCCGGGGATTGTCATTAATTTTTGTTGTTTTAAAGATAGTAGATTAGTGTTTATTTTTTTGTTTTGTTATTCTGGTATTTTGTTTTTCTGTGCAGAAACAGGTGCATTTACACCTAGTGCAACCGCACTAGCTTATGCCCAGAGACAGATCTCCAGAATTTGACTTAAATCCAGAAATAGAAAGACAGTTTAGAAGGTTGCGTAGACTCCAGAAGCAAAGACTTCAAAGTTGCAGCAATACCATGTCTCAACAAGGTGAAGGAGAAGGCTCAAGACCAGCCTCAGTCAGAGGTGGTCCTGGATCACAAAGAGATGCTGAAGCAGGTCACAGAAATCAATTCATTCACATGGGACCAATAGGTATGATTAATGATAGAGATAGACCTATGAGAGATTATGCTATGTTTGATCATCAAAACATGCAAACAAGCATAGCAAGACCTCACATAGAAGCTGTCCATTTTGAATTTAAACCTATGATGTTTCAAATGTTACAAACAATTGGTCAATATGGTGGACATCCTCATGAGGATCCCCATGAGCATTTAAAACAGTTTTTAGAAATATGTAGTAACTTTATCATACCTGGTGTTAGTGAAGATGCATTTAGACTTAAGCTATTTCCATATTCTTTGAAAGATAAGGCTAAATCTTGGTTAAATTCATTAGAGCCTAATTCTATTCATACATGGAATGAAATGGCTGAAAAGTTTTTGGCAAAATATTTTCCACCCATTAAAAATGCCAGAATGAGAAATGATATTACATCTTTTAGACAAAAAGAATCTGAATCATTGTTTGAAGCATGGGAAAGATGGAAAGAACTTTTAAGAAAATGTCCACACCATGGTCTTCCAGTTATTATTCAGATGGAAACATTTTATAATGGTTTGGAACCACAAACTAGAATAATGCTTGATGCATCATCTGGTGGCGTATTGTTAAATCTGTCTTATAATGAAGCATGTGAATTAATTGATAGAATTGCTACCAATAGCTCTAGTTGGCCTACTGAGAGGGTAAGTGCCCAAAAGAAATCACCAGGGGTACATGAAATTAGTGAAATATCTGCCCTATCTGCTCAAGTAGCCTCACTAGCAAATCTGGTTAAAAATTTTAACAAAACCAGTGCAACTGCACCAGGTGCAATTGCACCAGTTGAGAACACTGCAGCAGCTGTAGAACAAGCCCCTCCAGGAACTGTAAGTTGTGTCTATTGTGGAGGAGGTCACCTTTATGAAGAATGTCCTAGCAACCCTGTCTCTGTAAATTATGTAAGTTATGACAGGAATAACAACCCTTACTCCAATACCTATAATGCTGGTTGGAAGAACCATCCAAACTTCAGATGGAACAATACTAGTGCACCTGCACCAAGTGCAACTGCACCAACCATTCCACCAAGATTTCAATCTCAAAACTACCAAAGGCCACCACAACAACAACTTGCTACTGATAACTCCTTAGAAGGTTTGCTCAAATCTTTCATTAGTGAAACTAGAACAGCTAGGCAAGCCCAAGATGCATCAATCAAAAATTTGGAGAATCAGGTAGGTCAGTTAGCAACTGCTCTGTATCAGAGACCAACAGGTACATTACCCTCTAATACAGAAGCAAGTCCATCTCAGAGGCCAGGTAAGGAACAAGTAAAAGCTATCTCTCTCAGAAATGGGAAAGATCTTATAGAACCTTATGAGAATGAAGGTACAGGTAAGGGAGAAAAATATAAAAATGAAAAAAATTCTCAAAATGCAGAAGCACCTGATGCATCTGCATCTCATGAAGTTCCAACTCCAAGGTTAGTTCCTGAATACCCTCCTCCTCCTTTTCCTCAAAGATTAAAAAAGGCACATGAGGAGAAGCAATTCAGTAAGTTTTTAAATGTTTTAAAGCAATTGCATATTAATGTTCCCTTGATTGAAGCATTGCAACTAATGCCTAATTATGCTAAATTCATGAAAGATGTTCTTTCAAAAAGAAGAAGATTAGGTGAATTTGAAACAGTTGCTTTGTCCAAAGAATGTAGTTTGATTTTGCAAAACAAAATTCCAAGAAAATTAAAAGATCCAGGTAGCTTTACAATTCCATTTTCAATAGGTAATTATTATACAGGTCGTGCATTGTGTGATTTAGGAGCAAGCATCAACTTGATGCCTAAATCTGTCTTTGCACAGTTAGGAATTGGACATGCTAAACTTACATTTTTAACATTGTCACTTGCAGACAGGTCAATAGCTTACCCAGAAGGAATCATTGAAGATATCTTGGTAAAGGTTGACAAATTTGTATTTCCTGTAGATTTTGTTATTCTAGACTTTGTTGCAGATGAAGAAGTACCAGTTATTCTTGGAAGGCCATTCTTAGCAACTGGGAAAACATTGATTGATGTGCAAAAAGGAGAACTAACCATGAGAGTAAATGATCAAGAGGTGAAATTCAATGTAATGAATGCTCTGAATTATCCTGCAGAGGAAAGTGAAGAATGTTCAGCAATTATCTCTCTTGATCATTTGGTGCAAAAGCAGTTCAACAAGCAGTATGATCATCTTACCAGTGCACTTGCACCTGATGCAAATGCACTTCCTGAAGAAGAAATGCTGGAAAAAGACATACTGCCAAAGGAAGAACCAACACCTAAGGTATGGGCTAGAACTTATGAATCTCTTAATTTAGAAGACCCTAACCTTAAACAAAATTTACCCTCAATTGAACAATCTCCCAAATTAGAATTGAAAGAACTGCCTCAACATTTAAAATATGCTTTCTTAGGAGAAGGTGATACACTTCCGGTTATCATATCATCTGAGCTATCATTAGAACAGGAAAATGATCTCATTAGTACTTTGAAAAAGCATAAGAAAGCTATAGGTTGGCAAATGGCAGACATAAAAGGAATTAGCCATTCAATTTGCATGCATAGGATAATTTTAGAAGAGAATTCTAAAAATTTCATAGAAGGACAAAGAAGGCTAAATCCAATAATGAAAGAGGTTGTAAAGAAAGAAATAATTAAGTGGCTAGATGCTGGAATCATATACCCCATATCAGATAGTGCATGGGTAAGCCCTGTACAATGTGTTCCTAAGAAAGGGGGTGTGACAGTAATAGCCAATGAAAAGAATGAGTTGATACCAACTAGGACTGTCACAGGTTGGAGGATCTGTATGGATTACAGAAAACTCAATAAGGCCACAAAAAAGGATCACTTTCCTTTGCCTTTCATTGATCAAATGTTAGATAGGTTAGCAGGAAAAGAGTTTTATTGTTTCTTAGATGGTTATTCAGGTTACAATCAAATTGCAATAGAACCTAAGGATCAACAAAAAACTACTTTTACATGTCCCTATGGTACCTTTGCATTTAGAAGGATGCCTTTTGGACTTTGTAATGCACCTGCTACATTTCAAAGATGCATGATGTCTATATTTTCTGACTTCATTGAGCAATCAATGGAAGTTTTTATGGATGATTTTTCAGTTTTTGGAGAAACATTTCCATTATGTTTATCAAATTTAGAAAAAATTCTCCAAAGATGTGAAGACACCAACCTAGTACTCAATTGGGAGAAGTGCCATTTCATGGTACAAGAAGGCATTGTGCTTGGACATAAAATTTCAAAAAAAGGTCTTGAAGTGGATAAGGCCAAGATTGAGGTCATTGAGAAATTACCACCTCCATCAACTGTCAAAGGAATCAGAAGCTTCTTAGGCCATGCTGGCTTCTATAGAAGATTCATCAAAGATTTTTCAAAAATTTCTAAACCATTGTGTACTCTTTTACAATTAGATACACAATTTCACTTTGATGAACTCTGTATGGAAGCATTTCAAAAGCTTAAAAAGGCACTGGTAACTGCACCAGTGATAGTAACACCAGATTGGAGCAGGCCCTTTGAACTCATGTGTGATGCTAGTGACTTTGCAGTAGGAGCTGTCCTAGGGCAAAGGTATGACAAAATCTTTCACTCAATTTATTATGCTAGCAGAACACTTATTGAAGTTCAAATAAATTATACTGTGACAGAGAAAGAGTTATTAGCTGTTGTATTTGCATTTGATAAGTTTAGATCCTACTTGATTGGCACTAAAGTTATTGTTTATACTGACCATTCTGCCATCAAGTATTTGCTTGCAAAGAAGGATGCAAAACCAAGGCTAATTAGATGGATTCTCCTCCTTCAAGAATTTGATCTTGAGATTAGAGACAAAAAGGGGGTGGAGAACCAAGTGGCTGACCATTTATGTAGATTAGAAAGTGAAAATGCAGGTACACAAGAAATCAAGGAAAATTTTCCAGATGAGAAGTTGTTGGCAATTACCAATAATGCAATAAGTGCTTGTGCAATAAGTGCAATTGCACCAGCCAGTGCAATTACACCAAGTGCAACTGCACCATGGTATGCTGACATAGTCAATTTCCTTGTGAGTAGAATTGTACCAAAGGACATGAGCTATCAACAAAGAAGGAGATTCTTCTACATAGTAAAGCAATACTATTGGGATGAACCCTATCTGTATAAGATGTGTCCAGATCAAATAATGAGGAAATGCATTCCAGAATCAGAGCAGAAAGCAGTGCTTCTGCACTGTCATTCAGCACCATATGGAGGTCACTTTGGAAGCAACAGAACAGCAGCTAAAGTATTGTAGTCAGGTTATTTCTGGCCCACTTTATTTAAAGATGCTTATAATTGGGTCAAAACCTGTGACAAATGCCAAAGAAGTGGAAACATTTCTGAAAAACATGAAATGCCTAGAACTAATATTTTGGAAATTGAGCTTTTTGATGTTTGGGGCATGGATTTCATGGGTCATTTTCCACCTTCTTTTGGCAACAATTACATATTAGTAGCTGTTGATTATGTGTCCAAATGGGTAGAGGCAGTAGCATTACCAAATAATGATGCCAAATCAGTTAGCAAATTTCTTCAAAGAAACATTTTTACAAGATTTGGCACCCCAAGAGCAATCATCAATGATGAAGGCTCACATTTTTGCAATAAACTTATTGAAAAACTTCTTGCAAAATATGGGATCAAACACAAGATAGCTACAGCCTATCATCCACAAACAAGTGGACAAGCTGAATTATCTAATAGGGAAATTAAGAGAATGCTTGAAAAAATGGTTGGACCAACAAGAAAAGATTGGTCCTTACACTTAGATGAAGCATTATGGGCATACAGAACTGCATTTAAAACTCCATTAGGTATGTCCCCCTATAGGATAGTTTATGGCAAAGCATGCCATCTACCTATTGAGTTAGAAAACAAGTCATATTGGGCTATTAAAAAGCTGAATTTTGATCTCACTAGGGCAGGAAAACAAAGGTTTTTAGAGCTTAATGAATTAGAAGAATTTAGGCATTTCTCTTATGAGAATGCAGAAATGTACAAAGCTAAAACCAAAGCATGGCATGATAAGAAGATCCAAAGGAGAGAACTTAGAGAAGGAGGATTGGTTCTGTTATACAATTCTAGGTTGAAATTGTTCCCTGGAAAATTAAAATCAAGGTGGTCAGGACCATTCAAATTAGTTAAAGTCTATCCTCATGGCGCAGTTGATCTTTATGATGCAGCCTCAAATACCACTTTCAAGGTAAATGGGCAAAGAGTGAAAATGTATTATGGTGAACATGTGGTGCAAGGTGAAAGCACCACTCATTTTGAAAATTCCTGAAACAAGGAAAAGTCAGGCTGAAAGACTCTTAAAACAAGCGCTTGATGGGAGGCAACCCATAAATTTTTGATAAATATTTAATATTTTGTGCAATTTGATGTTTTTCAAGTGTTTTGTAGATAAACAGGAATTGGTGCAACTGCACCAGGTGCAAATGCACCTATTACTCATCAGGAGCAATTGCACCGAACCACTTTCCAGTGCTACTGCACCAACAATTTCAAAAAGGGAGGATGATTTTGATGAAGTGCCAGCGCAACACAACGTACTTCAGTTTAAATGGTGTGGATTCACCTAATCAGACACGTGTAGCCTTGCATGTTAGCCCACATAGCCTAACGGCTAGAAACATCCATCAAATCAACCTCCACTCATACCTCTACCTCATTTAAACCATCCCACTAAGCCAAAAAGTAACCGTTCACCACTTCTTTCAATACTCAAACAGTAACCACTTCTCACAATCTCTTCTCTCAATTACCCACAGTGTTAGACACCCCAGAATTTCCATCCTGGGTATTTGAAGAAGAAGAAGATAAAGAAAAAGAGGAGAGTGAAAAAGAAGAAAAGAAGAAGAAAGTATTGAAAAGAAAGAGGGAGACCAAAGGAAAAGGAAAGGGAAAGAAAAAGAAATTGAAGGAAGTTCTGGATGAAGACTTGGAGGATACTGATGAAGACCCAGAAACTGTTAAAATAGTGAAAGAAATGGAGAGAAATGAAGATGAGGAAAGTGATGAAACTATATCTGATTTAGATTTGACCATGGAGGAAATGTTAAGGAAGAAGAAGGCTGCTAAAAAACAAGCAGAACCAATTCTCACTCCAATAAACCCATCCAAGCAACAAACCCAAATCACCCCTAAACAAGAAAAATCCCCATCCATTTCACCAATTCAATCACCACAACACAAATCACCAACTCCAAAAGAACCAACACCACCAACACAACCAGAAACCACTCAAGCTGACACCATTGTTCCAACTAACTCCAATATTTTGAAAGCAAATGTGCAGGTTACTAATGAAGAACCAGGGGAGAAAACTGGAACAGGAGGTCCTGAAGTATCAGCAGCTGGTGCAACTGCATCTTATGCTACTGCATCAAGTGCTGTTGCACCCCAGCATATTCCAACAGCATCTCTCTTCACATCAGATCAAGTGCAAAACACAATTGCAGTAGTGCTCAAAGAGCTAGCAGATAAAAGAAGAGAAGATTCTGCAACACTGCTTAAGGGAATTGCTGAGGCAGCTGGGATTGCTCAAGAGACCCCAACAACAGGTGAAGCTGAGAAGGAGGTAGACAAATCTGGTAAAGAAGGAAAGGCTAAAGAACCAACTGATGTGCAAGCAAGGGAAGTGGAGGAAGGTCAAAAACAACAAGCCAAGGAGAAAGAAAGAGGTCAAAAATCAATCACTGAAGAAACTGCTGCAAAGGAGAAGCAACCACAAGAAGTTGCTGATCAGAGCAGTGCAGTTGCACTTGGTGCAACTGCACCAACAGAAACAATTGGTGCTGATGCACCACCTGAAGCAGAGAAGACAACAACAAAACCAACTGAGCCTGGAGCAACTGCATCCAAGGCAGCAGCAGCAAAGAGGCCAAAGAAATTACAAGTCAAAAGAGCAGCAACAAGGGCTAGCAAAAGACTCAGATCTGGAGCAAAACCCGAGTAATTTTAAATGTTGTTTTTTTTAAAATATTTTCAGTACTTTATGAACTTATATAACTGTGTTATCTGTTTTAAACCCACATGTATTAACCCCCCTCCCCCATTTTGAACAAATTTCTTTTAAAAACTCAACTTAAGAGCAGTGAGGACACTGCTCACTTTTAAGTTGGGGGGAGAGCACTCAAACTTTTAAATGCATGTGTTAGTCTATAATATGTATGTTTGTTTTAGTATTTATATGTGTTTTATTTATTTATATTGTGTTAATAAGTGTCATGTTAAGTATCATATTTTTACTAATTTTTTACAAAAATAAATAAACGTTGTAAAAAGATTTGATGAGTCTTGAAGCATGATCAGCTTATACCCTCTTTTTCAAAAACTTAAAGAAAAATGCAATTTGTGAACTGATTTTTAATGATGAAACAAGAGAAAAAGAAAAAGCCTTGTTTTTTCCAAAGATAACCATTGTTATTATCACTTCAACACATCAAAGCTGAGTTTTTGAAAAGAACCTTGCTATGTGATAAGCTATCTGATGCAAGAGGAATTTTTAGAAAACTAAGGTCAAAAATAAATTTTTATTAAAAATATAGAAGAGCTTAAAGAATTAAGTTTGGGGGAATTCTTATGAATACAAAGGCTTGAGTATGAAAAACTTAGAGTAGTCAATGCATATAGGTTACCAAAAGAACTCAAAATGAAAGAAAGCTTTATTGCCTGAGTCATAAACTGTACCTGTTCCAATAAGTGCATTTGGTCAGAAAAAGAAAAATTCAAAGAAAAAGAAAAAGAAGAAAAGAAGACAGAACTGACCAAAGGAAAAAAGTATGCATAAGGAGGACAGTGAGGAGGGCAATATTAGCTAGAAGTCTTGAAAAGAAAAATCAAGTGCAGTTGCACTAAGTGCAATTGCACCGTTAAAAAGTTTAGTGCAATTGCACCGATACAAAAAAATACCTAGTGCAATTGCACCTCAGAAAAATGATGCACCTGCACTCACTGCATTTGCATCAAGAAAATGAACCACCAGAAATACAAAAAGTGCATTGACTCAACATTTTGAAATACTCTATCCAAGCCCTTTGTTGTGCTTAAGGCCCCCACTCTTGAGGACTTTGTTAGTCTACTCTATATTTTGAAACATCTTTATTTTGACCGAACGTGATCTAAATTTTTCAAAGGCTAGGAGAAACTTGTTACTTAGTTTTGGAACTGATTGAATCTCAGTGGGGCACACACTCACACAAATGAGTTTTAATAGCTTTGGATGTTTTGGAATTCAAAGGCACAAAGACAAAAGTTTCTGAAAAAATGAAGTTCATGAGTTGCATTTACTGAAAAATCATTTTTACGAAAAAGATGTGAGCTGATCTGTTCTTCTTGATTCTGGAAATCTTATTTGTATTTTCTTTTTGTCATTGCTTGAGGACAAGCAACGATTTAAGTTTGGGGGTGTGATAACTCTATTTTATATAGAGTTATTTGTGCTTTTTCACTTAGATAAATGCCCAATATCAAGTCTATTATATGTTAAATATGTTAGTATGAATAAAATAACAACATTTATGGTTTACAGATAAGAGAAGTCCATAACTTAGCATTTTATTGTATATTGGTATGTTTGATGTGTTTGTTCAGTGCAGCCGCAGTTTAGTGCAATTGCACCAGTTGATGCAACTGCACCAGGCAGTGCAATTGCACTTGGTGCAACTGCACCACTCTGTACCGAAGCAGCTCACAACCCCACATTGGAAGCACCTCAATTCTTACCATTGCCATAATGCTTAGTTGGATTGCTGCTTGCTCAGAAGTCACATGGGAACACATGGCCACTTGCAAAGGAGGCGCCTACAATCAAAAAGGCTTCACAAAAATCTATCTTACAAGACATGTGGCAACCATTTGTTGGACCACAAATTAAGGATGAGTGTTGAAAGCCAAGCTGATCTTCAACTTTTAAAAAGTAACCATGGTTTGGTTAACTTAACTCAGCAAGGAAACCTCAACATGAAGGAAATCTCCAAGGCTATAAATAGGACTCAAATTCCTCACTTGAATATATTCCAAATTGTAGAGAATCATATCATATATCATATAATCTTTTTATGTTATTTTTATTTTAGTTTTTCTTAGTTTCAAAGTTTTATTTTCCTATAGTTTCATAGTGTTAGTTTGAGAGGAAGGTAAGAGGAAGTTTACAACTTCTATCTCCACTTCTTCAAGGAGCTAATAGGTGCAAGAAATTAGTTGAAAGTAAATATATGCAAGAGTTTTCCAATTGTTACTATTTTGAATCCTCTTGTAGTTTTTCCTATTGCAATATGTTTCCACTCAATTATATTTGCTTTATCATGTCCAACATGAGCTAAACTCTTTTGAGTTGGGATGTTCTAGCTTTCCAATGATCTTTTGAAGAAAGTTATTGTGTTTTCAAGTGGTGTGCACTTTAGTTCTTGTGTTTAAATTCTTAATCTTGTTTAAGGTTGATCACTTAGAACAAGTAGAGTTATATTCACTTAATTGGCTTATAACTAGAAATCAAGAACTAAGTAAGGATAAGTGTTTAATAAAGCTTTTTGTTAAAACTTGTTTTAATGAAGTTAGCTTGTTAATTTCCTTGTTAATTCTTAACTTAAGGTTAACATAGTCCTTACATTAAAGTGTAGAGAACTTAAGATACAAGAGTGTACTTATTTAAGCAACTTGGATCATCTGTAAGGGGGCGAGAGAGGCACTGACAACCCTACTCTTTACCGCAAAAAAACAGGATCATATTGAGCTTATAACGAAACTCTGATGAAAGTAGCTGACCAGCACACACTGATGCAACTGCACTAAGTGCAATTGCACCACAAGAAAACACAATACACTCAAAAGTGACTTAGCTTGTGAAAACATTCCAACTTTCATTCTCAACTGATTTCTTACACAATTTACTTGCTTTCTGTTTACTTGCTTTCTGTTTAATTTATTTTCATTTCAACTTCAACCAAAACCCAAAATTTTGAATAGTGTAGTCACACTAGTTTGCCTTTCTTTACAAACAACACATAAGAGTTAATCCAATCTCTGTGGGTTCGATCTTTTATACTATAACTTGTGACTGTGTATACTTGCACATTTTGGTATCTATTTACACGCCACCAGAAACCCAGCTCTTTCTATCAATGGTAATATAGAGGCATCTGGTTCGGGAAGATTGAATGCGTGGTGAACTTCCATTGGGTCATCGTTGAGAAGCATGGAAATGTGAGGTTCTTCGTTTAGTAAGGAAGACATTTTTAGAGGAAGTGTTGTTGAAGAGTTATTGTGACTTGAATGTTTGAATTATGTGGTTGTGTTGCTGCCTTTTGTTGTATATATTCTAGTCTAAGCATTATTTTAGAGGAAGTGTCGGTGGAGACAAGGAACTATAATGAAGGAATATATTCCTTTGTTTTCAAGTTGTCAAAATAAGCATGGAACTATAAGCATGGAATATATTCCTTTTTAACTTATACATAATTCAATTTTAAGCATGGAATATATTCCTTTGTGACTTTTTTAACTTATACATAATGTGACTCCTCTATTCCATCATGTGGGGGTCAGCATAATGTGCATGCTCAGGCTTTCCATCATCACAATCTCCATGAATATTCCACACATTTGGAAGGAACGTGAAGAAACAATAGTTATTGGGATATTGTCACTAAATTAAAAAAAATGAAATGACATTATAGTAGAGTTATAGAACTACGGTTTCATGTTTTGAATTAGTGCTAACGGACTTATAACCCACGTGTACAATATTCGAAACAATGACTAAAAAAGGTTTTTCCTAAGTCTAATACTTTTTTACATTGTTTAGATCAATTATACATATAATTCTGTTAAATTACTAAATTAAAAAAATGATATGACATTATAGTAGAGTTATAGAACTACGGTTTCATGTTTTGAATTAGTACTAACGGACTTATAACCCACATGTACAAGATTCGAAACAATGACTAAAAAAGGTTCTTCCTAAGTCTAAAAAATGACTTTTTTACCATGTTTAGATCAATTATAACCAATTTTGTTAAATTACTAAATTAAAAAAAATCATATGACATTATAGTAGAGTTATAGAACTACGGTTTCATGTTTTGAATTAGTACTAATGGACTTATAACCCACGTGTACAAGATTCGAAACAATGACTAAAAAAGGTTCTTCCTAAGTCTAAAAAATGACTTTTTTACCATGTTTAGATCAATTATAACCAATTTTGTTAAATTACTAAATTAAAAAAAAATGAAATGACATTATAGTAGAGTTATAGAACTACGGTTTCATGTTTTGAATTAGTACTAACGGACTTATAACCCACGTGTACAAGATTCGAAACAATGACTAAAAAAGGTTTTTCCTAAGTCTAAAAAACGACTTTTTTACCATGTTTAGATCAATTATAACCAATTTTGTTAAATTACTAAATTAAAAAAAATCATATGACATTATAGTAGAGTTATAGAACTACGGTTTCACGTGTACAAGATTCGAAACAATGACTAAAACCGATTTTTCCTAAGCATGGGACACTGCACTCTGCACTAAGCGCGCTGCACAATGCACTCTGAACAATGCACAGTGAACAATGCACATTGAACAATTCAAAAGTGTCGGTGCAATCGTGGCCTTTAAAAGTGTCGGTGCAATCCTGGCCTTCAAAACCATCGGCGAAATCTAGACCATTCAAATTTCAATAAATAGGCCCTAAATCTCTCACCACTAAACACCCAACTGCCATAGATTCTCCTACTACCAACTGAAACTCAAACACGCCCTCCTACTCCCAACTTCGTCAATGGCTCCAACGAATGTTTTCATCACGGTCTTTTACAATGGTTATGTTGAAAAAACAAATACTGAGGATATGTTTTTTAGGTGTGATAACAACACCCTTGTCAAACTCAACTCTAAATCCAAACTAGCTCAAGTTAAACAAGCCATTGAAAAAAAAAATCCCCCCTGACCATTCAAAAATGGTTGCTAGTCTTACATATCGGTACCCCACAACTCTCAGTACTGGTCATACCTTTTACGGGGGATTCGAAATAAATTCCGAGGATGATGTTGAACTTATGATAGAGCATTTGAAAGAAGATAGACACCTTGGTATATGTACACCAGAAATATACGCAGATTTGGTTGAGGCTCCTTCTAACTACACCCAGGTAAGTCACGCCCACTCTATTTCATCTTCATCACAACAGAACATACGTTTTCCTCAACAAACAGAAATACCATACACTGACTTCATTCCACCTGTTTACCCTCAATTCAATCCTTCATCATTCGAAACTGACATGCATTATAGACCTTCAACACCTCACCATCACTCTGCACCATCATCCTCAAACACACCCATTGATCTTAACACAAGCCACCCTCTACATACTCAAACTAATACCCCACCGTTTAGTATGTTTGTTGGTGTCCATAATGAAGACGTTGGGGACTTTAGTGAAGATGAAGATGAAATTCTTCAGCGTGACGTCGCTGAGGAACCAATTGAAGCTAACCCCAACATAGGTGTTGCATTCCGTGAGCCTGTCCCACACTTTCAAAACGTCACAGCTGATAACCCAGAACCTTATGATGTAGAGTTTGGCCATTCCATGGGCAGGAACCAACTTTTATCCAATGAAGACTCAAACGAACTCAAACTCAAAATGAAATTTCCCACAAAAGAAATAGCCCAACAATTCATCCAAACATATCACCTAAACCATTCAGTTGCATACAAAATCTGTGAGTCTAAACCACACACATGGACCGTTTGTCGTGTTCACGAAACCTGTTTGTGGAGGTGTGTAGTGAGACTAGGAGCAAAAACTGGATATTGGGGGATTACACAGTTGACTCACCCACACACATGTACAACATCGACTATTTCCCAAGATCACCGCCAGCTGACCTCCTCCCTCATGTGTACTCATATACTTCCACTTGTAAGGAAGGACCTGACAATATCAGTGACTGTGTTGATTGCACACATCAATGAGCGGTTCACGTACCAGAGTTCCTACAGAAAGGCTTGGATTGCTAAACAAAAAGCAATCGAGCTTATCTTCGGTAATTGGGAGGACTCTTACAATGAAGTAACCAGGTGGCTACATGCTTTGTCTTACTATATTCCAGACACAGTTCACGACTGACAGTACAAACCATTCAATGAGAATGGACAACTAGTTGCCGACAAAGGTGTATTCCACCGCATCTTTAATTTGGAGTTTTGGCCCGTGCATTAAAGGCTTTCAATTTTGCAAACCAGTTGTCTCTGTTGATGGAACATGGTTGTACGGTAGGTACAAAGGGTGTCTTCTTTTGGCAATCGCACAAGATGGAAGAAACAACACCTTCCCAATTGCATATGCAGTGGTTGAGGGTGAGACAAAGGAGGCTTGGTTTTTCTTCCTATCTCGTTTAAGACACTATGTGACACCACAGGAGGGTATTTGTTTGATATCAGATAGACATGAGTCTATCAAAAGTGCTGTTACACAACTAAACACCAATTGGAAACACGTCTTCTGTGTTCGCCACATAGCACAAAACTTCATGAGACACTTCAAAAACACTCTTGCCATGAAACATGTCATCAATATGGGTGAGTAATTTTAACATTTTTTTTAATTAATTAGTTTCAAATTTCCATTCCATACTTACCAACATCTTCTTTTTTTTCTTCAGCATATTCAATGACGGAAGAATCGGCCGATCATTACAAACAAAAAATTGGTCGGGAGTAGGTCCTGAGGGGGTGGCTTGGGTTGAAGACATAACTGCAGAACAATTGTTGCAGTGGTGCGATGGAGGTTCCCGTTGGGGGCACATGACAACAAACCTTGCAGAGTGCATCAACAATGTCCTTAAGGGGGTGCGGAATCTCCCTATTCGTTCATTGATAGATGCAACATATTTCAGGATGAACGAGGTTTTCGTCAAAAGGGGAACATAGGCACAGGCAATGTTGAGATCCGGAACTATGTACTCTGAAAAATTGTTGGAAAATATTGCCAGGAACATAAAAGTCTCAAAAACGCATAACGTCGCAGTTCACGATCGTGCCCAACAATTGTTCCGAGTTGAAAAACTTGTACGATCACAAAGTGGTAGACCTGCGCGAACATTCGTGGTGAACTTCAGAGCAAAAATGTGAGTGTGGGGAATTCTAGGCACTTCACTACCCTTGTTCACATGTCATCGCAGCATGCTCAAAATGCAATTACGACCACATGCAATTCGTGGATCCACCGTACACAATGGAGAATGTTTTCAATACTTACATTGTGGAGTTCCCACCCTTGCCAATTGAGACGTCATGGCCTTATTTCAATACTTTAGAATTACAGCATGATCCAACTAAACGAAGAGATAAAAAGGGTCGTCCACAGTCTACCCGTATTCGTACAGAGATGGATCAAAGAGAAAGGGGTACACGCACCAAAAGATGCGGAATTTATAGAAATGAGGGTCACAACAGAAACAACTGTTCTAACCGCAATTAATGTGTTGTAATATTTCGGATTAGTCTTTTAAATAACTATTGTAATTTTCGGTTGGTCTTTTAAATAAACTATTGTGTTGTAATATTTCTTTGTGACCCTTAAATTTAATTAGGAAATTTGGATTAAAAATATTAATTATCTAAATACAATTTTTTTATTTAAATTAAATTAAATTTTATCATTTTAATATATAATTAAATAAAAAATAAAAAAACACAGTTCAGAAGTCACACTGGGGGGGCGACTTCTGAACTGCATTTTAAAAAATTTTTGCAAAACACAGTTCAGAAGCCACCCTGGGGGGCGACTTCTGAACTGCATTTTAAATTTTTTTTGTAAAACACAGTTCAGAAGTCACCCTGGGGGGGCGACTTTTGAACTGCATTTTAAATTTTTTTTGTAAAACACAGTTTAGAAGTCACCCTGGGGGGGGGGGGGGGGGGGGGGGGGGTGGAGCGACTTCTGAACTAAATTTTTTTTTTGCCTACTTTGGTAAATAACCCACAATGTGCATTATTTTGGTATATAATTTTTTTTTGCTCCTCAATGGTTTTTTTGCCACAAAAACATGCAACTTTTATTTATTTATTTTCAAAACAAATGATGAGACGGTTGTTGTGCTTTGTTTTTTTGGGGTCAATTAACTTGCGATTTACTATAATTGGTGCGCAGAGGTGACTCAGTATCTGATAGGTGTGGTTCCACCGAGATTCGAACTTGAGACCTTCCGAGTGAGATCCGAATTTAATTACCATATCAACTCTTCTTTGTATTATTTAATTTTTTTTAGCTACCCCTTATTATGTTATTGTGCACAGTTTCCAGGTAACTAATCTACGCCAAGAAATCTGTCTGACTATGTGTATCTGACTTTGTCGTTTTGTGTAGTTCTCTCTTCCTAACAAAACTTTTGCCACATTCAAAATTTGAACTTGAAACTTTACAATATAGTCCAAACCTATTTATTGTTTCGAACAATTTTTGTTGGCAATAAAATAAACTAATGTAATATAATTTTTGGATTTTGGGGTGCTCGACTTCGCAATAATGTAATAATTTTAATTTCACCAATAAAACGTAATAATATTAATATAATTAGATAATTATATTTATATTGAGTAGTAGTAATTTTTATTTGGTGGACAAGGATATTGGTGAAGTGCATTTCATTTTGTGCAGCCAGTACTAGTAGAAAAGGTGAAAAATGTACATAGGATAATGGGTAAGAGCATTTTTTTTTTTAAAACAATGTATCCCTGCGTGCACACTGCAAAGACTAATTTTTCGAGGTATTGAAATCTATTTAAAGGGTTGTCTCCTCCCACCAGAAATCGAACCCCTAACTAAATGGTTAAGAAACTCAGATATTTACTAATTGTGCTATACCATGTTGGTGGTAAGAGCATTTTGTCATGTTATTAAAAGTGTTTTTTTTATATAATTATGATTATGAAAAGTGGTTTGAAATTGAATGTTGATGTGTGATGATGCATGCATTGCATACATGTGTGTTGAAGTGTTAGATACATACATGCATACATACATACATGTGCGTAGATGAGAGAGTGCATTTAACAATGTACGGTAGGGTTGGCCGCGTGGAGTGAGAGTATTGGGAGTGGGACAGAGGCAGGCGTTGTATTGGGTATGCTGCTGCCGTGCTACTGCTGCGTGTGGGGGGTCTTTATACACTGTACAGTAGGGTGTAAAGCTTGCAACTTTTCAGCCTTTGACCTCAAAAAACACTGCTATTTATTTCCCTGCTTAAAGATCTGGTTTTTACCAACACAATTGTCCTTTTATCCCTTGATTTAGTATTATTACTATAAAATATAAATTCAATTCAATGGCTAAGATGTAAGAAGAGCAACTTGATTGGTAGTGTATCATTTTGTATCCTTTTAGTCATTTCATGCAGGGACCCGGAAGAAGGGCAATTTTCCTGAGGTGGATGACCGGTGATTATTTATGCCTTTTTTTTTCTTTATTACATGAACCAAATGAGTGTTGTGTCGTAGACTTTCTCACACAAGTCACAAGACCCCACCCACCAACTTTCTCACTCCACAATTGTCTGCATCCCCTTGCTTTCGTTTTGCACCTTTTTTTTCTCTTGTTTTCTTGAAGTGTCCAGATTAAGATGTCAACTCTTACAGTATTTCACTTTGATTGGCATATTAAAATTAAAAAAACGAAAGAATTTTGAAGATTCAAATTTAGCAATTTGTATCCAATCCAACAATATTACTTGGATTGGATCGATTTCATTTATACAGAAACCTCACATTCATTGCAGATGTGCAGTCCAATGGCAGAATTGGGGAAGCGACAGCATACTAAATTAAATACCAGAAGACAAGCATTGCTATCAAAATGAAGTCTAATTTAAACATTTTTTTAACATACGAAACACATCTGAAAATGCCAGAAGAAAACGCATCTCTGTTTGATATTGGGCAGATATGTGTTTGATGTAGTCGTGCACCAAATTTAGTCACAATAAGGGTCAGCTAAGTGGTCTATAAGACATTATTTCAAGCATGTTTTGATATTCAACCAATAAGCAAAAAAGTTGAAGTAATAATAAAGCAGAATGAAACAAGGGATAACAGCATAATCTGACTTCAGACATTATTCAGATAAAAGCTAATAGAACAAATATGAATAAATTCCCTGTAGGTTCCATCTCAATTTCAGTACAATTTTAAGGCGCGCAAATGCAAAGAAATATAGCAGATCTGATAGTCTAGTTGAAACTAAAAAAACACATTATTTAAGAAATTTATGAAAAAGGTGCAGCTTCACATAGTAAACTATTCCTTAACTAGCAACACAAGCAAAAGAACAATTAATAGATGGAATATTTCTCACTAGCCCCAGGCCAGAAGTTCTTGTAGATAGCCTTGGCAATTGGAAGAACAGCAATAAGGGCAATCTGAAGCTGGTCTGAGCTACTTGTTCTCACAGTGATCTGTCCACTGAGTTTGTTGTTCAACCCAGCACGAACAGCCATCTTATAACTTCGTCCAACAGAAAATTGGGACTGCAAATTGGCCCCTAAAGCCAAGTCACCTCTCCACTTCACCAGAGAAAGGCTCAATGAAGACTGATCCTGACCAACTGGAAAATCTGCTTCTCTAAGCCGCACTTCAACATTGGCACCATAAGCAGAATCGCCTTGAGCCCTTACAGTCCCTGTGCTGCCCACTAATACCAATCGTTTCCCCAATGCTATTTGATCTTCAACTTTCAGCCCCGTGGACACATTTTCACCCAGAAATGTCACAGAAAACCCAGCAGCAGTTCTATTTCTTTTGAAAGTTTTCAATTTCGTCTCCCCTCTAACAATGTATGCTAGCTGCTTTCCGATGTTTTGAATGTCAAAGCCGACCATGGTTGAGCCATTTTCACCATGTTTTGCAGCAACTGAGGAATCCAAGTGGATGCTGAAGTCCTTCTTATCTTTTGTAACTTGAACAGTAACAGCTGTTGGGAATTTATTGACAATGACTAGACTGTTTTCAATGTTCACGCCATCGTAACCACAATCATGGTCCCAACTATGAGTGTCTAAGACTGGCCTGGTCAACAACTGGGAAGTTGGTTCTAAGAAACGGTATCTATAGGCTGGGCTGTCACTGTCAAATGATGGTGGCAAGACCATATCAGGCAATGGAACCGGCACAGCAGCTGGACTTCCATTCTCTTGATCATCATCTTCTTCCGTGTAAACATTACCAACTTCAGTCGTGTTGCCTTTTTTCTTCATCTCTTTCATCCTTCTCAACTCCTCTCTCCATTGCTTCTTCTGTAGAAGTTTCACCCGATACTCATACTCCTCAATGTATGCTTTTTGCTGCTCTCTATTAAGCTTAGCAATCTGATACTTCTTTAAAGGCTTAAATGGTGGGAGCTGGTCATATTCATCTTCACCTTCTTCTTGATCAGAATCAGATAGGTCAGCCATTTCAATATCAGAATCACCATTGTCCACCCCACCTTGATCAGCAGGGAGTTTGGGGTGGGCACGCGATTGCAATAACCAAGATAACAAATAAGGAAGTGGCGGGGAACGGGTTCGAAAACCAAACAGCCTGCGCTGGTCAAATGCTTCTTGGGGTTTCGAAACATTACCAGCCTCAGATAGAATCTTCATTGAGTAGCACAACAGCAACAATAGAGGTCTCCAACTTTGACCATTAGGAAGCACCTTCTGGCCATCTCTATTTTTACGACAGGAAGGATGGTTTTCCACAAGAGAAACCGGATTCATCAAACTTGGATTCATAAGGCGAAGGTCACCAACAGCCTGTCCAATAGTTTGTTGAACTATATGAGATCTTTGAGCAACAAATACATCATGACTCAGTGGAGAACCTGACGGCCCATCTGGAGGAGCAGAGGCGCCATGAGTCAGTGTCACTATAACATTCCGCCATATCGATGGCTCCAAGGCACTGGAGATTGATCTTAACATTGGCAGATCGTTCATATCCCTGGTTTGTAGGTCCAGGCGATCCACATAGAGGACAATATCCGGGGGAGATTTTTTGGTCAATTTCTTCACATTAGACAAGACTTTTCTGTTGTAACTTTGTTCAAGTGCAGATGTTTTCAGACCTGGTGTGTCAAAGACCCTTATTTTCACCCCATCAACCACTCCAACAATTTCTGTCACAGCAGTAGTAGCAGGACCATATGCACTGATGGTGGTCTTTGTTTCACCAAAAATTGAATTTATCGTAGCACTTTTACCCACACCTGTTTTCCCAAGTACCAGTATATTTATAGAAAAGGTTAAATCATCTCTTCCCTCAGTTTCAAGCTGGGAAGCACGCTCCTTTGCAGCATCAAGGCTAAATAACTCACCAGTTTGCCTCCCTGCCACAAGGGTCAAACGATACAGTACCTGCGCTGCCATCGATTCTTCGGGAGTAAAACCTAACCTCTGAACCAATCTTAAGAATTTAATCCTGATCTCCTGCAATTTCTCCAGCTTCTTTTTCTCTTCTTCACTCAAATTGATATCAGTATTGGTAGCAGCTCTACTAATGGAAGGCGTAAAAAGATTGGGGCGATTTGATCGTATTGAAGGTTTACCTGATGGGAGTGATGATCCCAAACCAGCAGGCCGCTCAACAGAAAAAAGCCTCGATCCATCTTGAGAGGCTATGGTGATATTGCCTTCACCATCATCTTGTCCTGCTCCCGATGCTGCTTTCAAAAGAGCAGCCAAAGTAGCCGTATCAAACAGCTCTTTGCTATCTCCATCATCATCAGATTCTTCTTCTTCATCGGAGTCAGTAACAATTTGGCCATCAATTCTCTCATCCGGCGAACTCTCCCGGGCTCCAAATTGCCTTTCCAATTCCTCCAAGTACTTGTTGGCAGAATCAGAACCTCCAAAGATCATTCCTTCTTCCTTTCTATCCAACAATGAATCATCAATTTCTCTGTCAATGGGATGATCAACTTCCTCACCACCCTCACCAATAGCCTCAACAGAATGATCAACACGACTCTCACTTTCAGCCTCTACAGCATGATCAACACTCTGAATTGCAACTTCTGAATTCCCAACCTTCTCAATAGGAGCATTGTCACTCTCTTGACCAGCAACCTCATCAACAATACCTTCAACGGCCTTGGGATCCCCACTGGCAACCTCATCAACAACTCCTTCGGTGCCCTTATCTTTCTCTATAGGTCCCAAACTATTATCACCATCCCGGCTAGCCACCTCGTCCACGGCACCTTCACCACCGCCCTCTTTATTAGTTGGTTCAAAAACATTATCACCCACACCAGCAACCTCATCAACAACTCCTTCAATGCCCTTCTTTATAGGTTCAGAACTATTATCATCCACACCAGCGACCTCATCAACAACAACTTCACCACCACCACCCTCCTCATTAGTTGGTTCAAAAACAGTATCATCTCTACTAGAAACCTCACCAACAAAACCTTCAGTGCCCTTCTCTAAAGGTTCAGAACTAGTATCACCCACACCAACAACCTCATCAACAACACCTTCACCACCACCCTCCTTATTGGTTGTTTCAAAAACATTATCCTCCCCACCAACAACCTTATCAACAACTTCTTCAGTGCCCTTCTCTACAGGTTCAGAACTAGTATCTTCCCTGTCAGTAACTTCATCAACAACACCTTCACCACCACTCTCCTTATTAGTTGGTTCAAGAACACTTTCACCAACCTTCTGAACAGGTTCAAAACTATTATCCAAGCTCACAACAGGAGCAGGAGCCTCTAACCCTTCAATTTCAGACTCCTTAACATCTTCCACCTCATCCCCAACAACAGCTACTCCTCCAGAACCCAACGTATTAACTTGTAGGGTATCAACAACAAAATCTCGACCACTTGTAAATTCCTTATCCTCAACACCGTTTTCAACAACAACGGACTCAGAATTACGATTGGTTTGGGTTCCACCATCATCCTCCTTCTCCTCTTCGACTACTTCTTTAACAACCTCAACTACTTCAGAATCTCCGCCATCAAACCCTGTATCATCAGCCTCCACAAAAACCTCATGACTATCTTCGTCAACTGAATTCTCCTTTTCACCACCGCCTTGCTCCAAAACGACGTCGTGCGTGTCGTCCTCTTCAACATCTTCGTCATCGTCGGTTACCTTGGCAATAGGCCTCGGAAAATCGTCCTCCTTCAAAGGCTCTTCAACAACAGTGGATTTGGCATCTGGATAGATGAGAACGGGTCTGGCTGGTTCACTATCTTCCTCACCGCTAACGAAACCTTCGCTATCGGTATCGGAATCGACGCCATTAACACCGTTAACGAGGTTGGGTTCAATTTGGGGAGAAGAAGAAGGGAAAGTTAGGGTTTGAGAAAGAGGAGTTTGAGAGTCCATGGAAAGAATGAAGAGATAAGGTTTTAGGATTGTGAAGACGGCGAAAGGGGTTTTACGCACAAACAAGAGACTGTGCTGTGCGTATATGTTGCATCTATAATATCATCATATCATATCCTAATCCTATCACTCACGAGAGGTGCTTCTTGGAGAGTAACGACGATTCCTTCGACTCCCTCTATTTTCATTGGATGAGTTTTTTATTTTTTTCATTTTTTTAAAATTCATTATATATCACATAAAACTTCTCGTGCCTTCTTGGAGGAGAGTAACATAAATTAAAATTTGTAATTCGTGCTTTAAAATGATAAAAGATATTCATTTAGTCAATGATAGATAAGAAGATAAATTAAAGTATAAAAACAAAATAAAAAGTGAAACCTTATAAATTATAAGCTCTAACACTACTTAAGTAGCGTCCAGAAAAATGTGATAAACTTGTAAATAAAAATACTATAAATAGTACCGAACACTTATTCTGATCTTACCAACGATGAGCTTTCCATTAATATGCACTAACTGTATAAAATTTTACGCTATTTACTAAAAAAATGTTTATGTATATGATTGTTTGTTAAGCTTAGTAATTTAGTTTAATAATTGATTTATCAATTAATTTAGTTTAATTCCAAATAAACCACAATAAATTCATTAATTAAATACCTAAAGTCAATTAATAATTCATTCAAAATATATTAAACTAATAAACTCATTTGACTATATTGGCTTGATTTTTTTTACCATGTTATGGTGCGTGTAACATCCTATCAGAGTTTTTCCGCACCTAAAATTCGAACCCGAAACATTGGCGTGGAGTCCGAGCTCAGTTACCGTTTAGATCAACCCTTATTGGTTATTGCCTTAAATTAATTAAACTATTGACATTTAGATTAATTAAATTCAAATAATTGTATATTGAGTTCTATTAAGAGTATTAATGTCTTTTCAAAACTAATCATCACATCTCTCTTCACTATTTCACTTATCTTTCTCATGTTCCAAACAATACCCCCAACTCTACCCTATTTTCACATTTTTCTCTCTTCCCTCACTCTCACTTATTTCTCTCTCCACACTTACTTTTCTAGACCATACACTTAGGTTTTGTTTGGCAAAAAATAGAGAATACAGGATAAGTTAGCAAATAGTTGATAAGCTAGCTTATAGCGGGTGGGTTGATAGTGGATTGCTGGTACTCCCTCTGTCTCAATTTAAGTGTCTTCTTTGCTACTTTTACTTGTCTCAAATTATTTGTCGCTTTAGAATCTCAATGCAACATATTTTCTCAATAATACCCTTACTTTTATTTGTATTTCCAACTTTTCCATTTCTCTCTCCTCATAATAATATAGGGGTACTTTAGTCATTCCATACTTTTTAAACATAAATAATAGCATCTCCAATCATTTTCTTAAGAACCGCGCATCACCTTAAATGACAGTTAATTTGAGACGGAGGGAGTAGCAAATAACCTAGCGAATTTAACTTAAATGTCTGGTAAAAATTAACGGTTCAACTAGCTTATATATGTAAAATGACATAAATGGATATTCGTAATTAATGTTTAAATATAAGATAAAATATTCATTTAATGAGAGGTAAATGGAAAATATAACTAAAGAAACATGAGTAAAATTGAGAAAAAAATGGAACACTATAACTATAAGCTAGTGGTTTTGGCTTAATCCCCATTTGTGCCCTTCATTGTCTTTCTTTTCTTTTTTTAATAAATTACAGGCTTTAGCTTTTCTTATGCCAAGGTTTTGGCCTAGTGATAAACTCTAATTTAGTGCATTTATTAGAGATATTTTGAGTTGTTTTTAGAGTAATTATTACTGATTAAATAAATAACTGACTTAAATTACTCTATATTTGCAGGAAGGTAGGAAAAGAAAATAATATAAATGTGGGCTGAAATTAGAAGAAATGTTAGAATAAAAGAAAGCAAGCCCAAGCCCATTAATGCAAGAAGGCCCACAGTAATAAAAAGAAGATCCTCTTGGAGATTTCAATCAAAAGTGATGCACATGTGACTTGGAGAGAAAGAAAGAGGCATGGAGTGGAGAGCAAGCAACACATATTTAGGAAGAATCTAAATCCTAATATTTAGGGATTGGCATATCTTGCAATTAAAAGTGGAAGCAATCTTGACTTGATCCTTTGCTTGGAGAGAAAGAAAATGAACTAATATAAAAGGAGAGCTTCACTTGTGAAAGGGGTCTAGACACCACATACACAAACGAGAGCTACGGAAACGCTACGGAGGGAGAGAAGAGTTATTTGGCACCATGAAAGAGCTTTGGAGCAAAAGAAGGAGATTGAAGACATAGACTAAGACTTTCTCTATTTCCGGGTTATTCTTATTTCTGTAATTCATGAACCTTCTTTTTCTTTTAATGTTCTTTATTATTATGGACACCTAAGTCCTCTTCTAGGGTCTTAGGTGGATCTTGCATGTTTAGAAACCTCTTTATGTTCTAATTTCTTATTTGAATTCCTGTTTTTATTTCAATTAATATTGTCATATTGCTTTAATCACATAATTAGGATTGACAACCCTTTGAATGTTCATAATCAATTAGTTGATCAGCGACCGTACTGCAATTAGTTGGTGGACCTATAGGATAATTGGGGCTATAATTAATGCATGACCAAACTTTAATTTAGTCTTCCAATCATTCAATACTTCATGCTTTTCTTAAATTTAAATTCTAGCATGACCAAACTAGGATTACTTTAGGGAAAAGAATATTAATCACGAATGACCAAACGGATTAATAGGTTTAGTAAAGGGATTGGTAATTGAATAAAATAAGGGAATTCAGGTAGAATTAGACATAGGGGAATCGAAGCTTGCAAGTGAAACCGCGACCCTAGACCTCTCTCCAAATTATTATATCTTTTATTAATTCTTGCCATTTATTTCTTTTTATTTTGTTTCTACAACATCCAAATTATTTCTTCGTCTAAACATTAAATAATCTCGATTAGTTTGGTATTTGCTAATTAATCCCTGTGGATATGATATCTTTTATACTACTTCTGCGAGAGAGTACACTTGCTCTCAAGTGTGTTTTTAACGCAACACCTAGTCCCCCTTTGTGCCATTCATTGTCTTTTTTTTTCTTCTCTTTTTTAATAAATTCTGGCAGGTTGTCTTTTTGATTAAAAAAACATTGCCAAACTGCAAGAGAATACGAGATGATTTTACAACTCCTATATTACTTTTCTAAACCATATACTCAAGAATCCAACTCAATCATAAGATTCATAACCTTATGCTAAGACCGTTGACTAGAGCCCACATTTTAGCCTAAATAGTTTTATTAGAGCTAACTTTGCAATAGAATCCTTATCAAAACCACTTGTAATCAAACCACCACGAGTAGAGCTCCCATTATTTTTACTCTAAGCATTGTCTCTGATGGGGAAAGTGAATTTTTATCATGGTTTAGAATAGCAGACCGAATAGACCGGTTCAACCGAGTCAGATCGTCGGTCTATTTCATCAGAAAAAATCATCTTATCTCATAACCGGGCAAGAACCGTCAGAACTGGCCAAATTGACTCATAATCAGTCGATTTTTAAGAAACAAAAAATTCAATTTTAAACAAAAAAAATTTAGGTGAATAAAAGACCAATATTATACATAGTTATTTATCGTTCTGATTAATATTTAACCATATGAAATACTATAGTAATTATTTATCTTAGTTTATAATTTAGATATATATATATATATATATAAACTTATTACTTAATATACCATATAATCGGTGCCTTCACCAATTTAATGACAGGTTCAAGCATAATTGAATCCTTGAAACTTGAATTAGTGCTTTCACTTGTTCAATAACCGGACTAGTTTTCAAAAATGATTTTTATCTTTTGGTGTATCTTAGTTTTGGTAGCAAAGGTTAGTTTTGGTAAAAAATATAACCTATACAAGTCAACTTCTTTACATCTTATCAATAATTAATTGTTAACAAAGTAATTTTTTTAACCATATAGTTAACAAAGTAATGATTTTATAAAAAGAGGAAGATGTGCTTGAGAAAGATTTTGAAAATGCATAGGAACACTTAACAAAACTAACATGATTCAATTATCACTTTCAAGAATAAAAAGAAAAGAACAAAAGAAGACGATGACTGCACACCAAAAAAAAGGCAATCAAGTATTGTATTGACATTTCTTTCAATAATTGAATATTGTATTAAAGGTCAGTTGGCTCGGTATCATTGACATACGCTCCTCCCAACTTCTATGAAGGGTTTGAGAGATCGTTCAATCATATGCATCAATCCAAATACAATTTCACAGAAGGGTTCAAGGCAAATACTACCAAGTAGTGCATTGACATACATCTAAATATATTCTTAGACTAGTAGTTGTATTATTAATTTTATTTTTAATTATCATAAATGTTCAACCCATGTTTAAATTTATATTTTTTCTGTATCAACTTATAAGCAATTTATTTGAGTTGGGGTGTGTTTTGTTTTTTCTTTTCTAATATAGCTTTTTTCTCCTTTGTTCTAAACTACCGTAATTATAAGACTTTATCTTTTACATGTCCAACAATGGCTTCGTTTTTCTACTTTTTCTTTTCTTCTTCTTCTTCTTTTTTCTCTTATTCTTTTATCTTTTGTACTATTCGTCGTATAACTTTCATGAAACGTGATTCTCTATGGCGGGAATAACTCCCGGCAGCATATCTTCAGAATTTTCCAATGGAATTTCAGGTCACTTTCCAACTTTACTCTCCCTCTCCTCTTTCTATAGTGTCTTTAGTATAAACCGAATTCATACGATTTATTTAATTTATAAGAAATTAAAAGTATCATCTAACAATCTTAAACGTATGTCAAGTTAGTCATTTTTAGGATATTTTTGAGACATTTTAATCTCAATCGAGGACTAACTTTGGCTAACATCTAATATTCTTAACAAACCAAACTGGATTTTTTTAAAGATAAAAAAATAGGTTGTGCTTTTTGTTGGGGACCAATTTGTGTATTTACTCTAAGTATGTTTTGGGCACTTTTTATAGATAGAACTTCACTCATGTTGGTAGAGAACTTTCAGAGTGCATATTATGATTATAATTACGGTAGAGAATAGTGCATATTTGAATATTCTCTATCAAAGTTCACATAGAACGTTAGATATTTGAATAACGTAAAATAAAAATATGATTATTATTTTATTCATATATGAACTAACTTAATATATATATATATATATATATATATATATTAACACTACAAGAAATAGTGGATTTACTGTCGAAAACTTTCCGGCGGATATAAATCCGTCGGAAACTTTCCGGCGGATTTGATAGATTTCCGGCGGATTTGATCCCACGGTAGTTTCCAGCGGATTTTTTGGACTTTCCGGCGGATTTTTTGGAGGGAAAAAAATCCGCCGGAAAAATTTAGAGGGAAGAAAATTCGTCTATAAATACAACTTTCTCCTACACTCATCTCATTATCTCATTTATCTCTTTCTTTCCTTCTTATTCTCTTCTACATTTTCTCTATCTTATCTTTTTTCTTCTTTCTCATACTCTCTAATCTTCAAAAATTTCTCTACATATCTCTCTTCTATAATTCTCCTTTCTTCTTCATTCTCACTTCTTTATTCTTATTCCTTCTTCATCTCACTATTTTATTCTTATTTCTTCATAATTCCTCATTCTTATTCTCTCATATATCATTTCTTCTCATATTCTCTTTTATTCTTTCCTTTTTCAACAATACCATTCAACATTTGATTTTACTTTTGTTTTTTGACTTTTATTTTTTTTTTTGACAAGATTTTTGACTTTTATTTAAAACACATATTAAGTTATAAAATTCAAAAAAAATTAAAAAAATTTCGGATTTTAAAAAAATAAAAAATCCGCCGGAAATTACCAAAAATCCGCCGGAAATTTTTTTTAAAAAAAAAAAAATTCCGGCGGATTTTTGGTATTTTCTGGCGGATTTTCCAAAAAAAAAAAAAAATAAAAAAAAAATCCGCCGGAAATTACCAAAAATCCGCCGGAAACTACCAAAAATCCGCCGGAAACTGTTTGCGACGAGGGTTTTTCCGGCGCCAAAAATCCACCGGAAAGTCCACATTTTCGGCGGATTTTGGTCATTTCCGGCGGATTTTGGTCGCCGGAAAATCCAGTTTTTCTTGTAGTGTAAGTTAGTTCGTATATGAAAATAATAATCATATTTTTTTTGTATTTGGCTCTCTAGAGTTAAATTCATTAATACAACTTTAGATCAAATTATATTTTCGAATTCGTAAAAAATCAAACCAATAATTTTCCTAAAAAAAAATAAATCAAACCAATAATTTTGTATATCAGTGTTAGCGATAGCGACGCTAAATTTACAGATCAGTTTAATTTTTTCAATCCCTAATTTTTTTCATTCGGTAGGCTTGTAAGAAATTGCTTTTAATAGAATCACATACATGAGTGTTTCTAGAATGAGAGATCAACTAAGACACTCATCACTGAACCACCAAAATTGATCATAGAATATAGTATAAAATTTTACCAATGCTTAAGATTTAATACCAATTGATTTAATCTTAATCACTCATAGCATCTTATTGAATATCATATGTTTAACTTTGGTGATTTACTAGTGAGAGACTTAGTTGATCTCTCACCTACATACAAAAAAAAAAAGGTACAAATTTTGTTACAAAATATAAATAAGAAAAATGCTTAAATATATGTTATACCCATTATCCATTTACCCCTATGTAAAATTAAAACTCTTAAAAATGACCTTTCAAATGTAAACTGTTTACGGTTACCCCACTACTGTTAGATTATGTTGACAATGTTAAGTGTATAATGGGTATAAACCGTTTACGGTTCCCCCTGCAAAATATAAACTGTTTATAGTTACCCCTGTAAAGATAACTAAAAACACTTATTATTTGCAAGGTCTTTTTTAAGATTTTTATTTTTACAGAATAAATTGATAATGGGTTTATTGGCAGGGATAACATATATTTAATCGTGTAAGAAAGAAAAAAGGAGTGAGAGAGAAGTAAAGGACAAAGGAGAGAGCGGCGAGAGAAGACTGGAATGGTTTTTTACTCCGACAGATGGTCACACAGACAAAACTCACTGTTCCTCTTTGACGTTCTTATTTCTTAAAGTACATACATTCTCACACACACTTCTTCTCTTCCATTGCTCTCTCTCCCTTCAAAACGCCACCGTATTAACTTCCCCTTCCATTACGACTCTAACCCGCGAACCTCGATCTCACCATGCCGGACTCCGCATTTACTCTCTCCATCTTTCTCGTTCTCATTCTCGCCGGAGTTACCTCTGCCAGAGATCTCCGGCCATCGGATCACGGCCTCATCTTCCAGACACTATCTCCGGTAGGAGCTGCACATTCAACACCAGAGATGAAATCCTTTTTCAACAGCGACCACGCATCACCGACAATGTCTTCATCCTCCAGCGTAGCACTGCCGAGCGCCATCAACTCCGGAGATGCCTCTTCTCCGTCGTGGTCGATAGTAGACGGTGAAAGAGATAGTGGTGATAGAGTGGGAAAGGCACTGACGGTGGCCAGCTTGGCGTGCGGAATCGCTGGTGCGATTCTGTTACTGGCTTCGGGTTTGATTTATCTGTTCAAGAACAGAAAGCAAAAAGAAAACGCAGCTTCTGATGGGAATCACGGTGAATTGGAAAATGGTGATGATAACAACAAATTGCAATTAGTGGCACGCGATCCTTGAGAGTGTGTGTGGTGTTGTTGATTTTTCATCAGTGTTCTATTCCACGTTGCATGCAATGCAAAGGGTACTCTGGTTTATGTTTTAAGGCTATGCTTCTTATTTATATTTTGTTCTTTCTTTTGTTGATTTAATTTTTAGTAGCTTCATGTAGTATTTATTTATTTTACATTAGTAGCTTCATGTATAAAGTGCATTATTATGTATCATGAATATTTATGAAAAATAGTTATATGTTACTCTCATATCATGAATATTTATAAAAAAGTTACACCGACGGTGGTAGCAATTAAACGTTAGAAATCATATTTTCTTTCATTGTCTCCCACCATGCGGGGTACTCATTTTTTTTGACAATACATGCAGATTGCAGAGTACTCATTTTTTTTTATCAGACATGCAGGGTACTCATTAATCCCCACCTAATTGAATTATTGAACGAACTAGTATGTTAGTGTAATAATCCCTACTTAATTAAAGAATAACTTTTTATTGAAAAATATTGTTTTTAAATATTATTAATATATTGAATATTGTGGTTTTCAATAAAATTTTGGTTATATTCTACTTTCCGTCTCTTAAAATTTTTTTTTTGGCGAAAACAGACCATCAAATTTAACCTTTAAAATCCATAATATTGCGATCAACGTGACGTGAACAGTGTGACATTCCATATGTTGTTGTCACTACGCAATGACACTTGGGTGAAATGGTTTGGGTCTCTTCCAACTTAATGTCTGAGTTCGAACCTAGTCTTAGGAATGCTGCAGTGTTAAAACTCTTTAGAGAGAGTTGTATCTCTCATTGTGATCCTACCTGACTCGATGGATTATTTGCAGTTGCACACAGATGATACCCTGTTTATATAAAAAGATCTGTTGCTATCACTGTTTATTTGTTTTGAAGAGGTATTATGTAGTTATGTTCTTCTTGTTCGTGCTGAGTTGCTGGTCATTATTTACAGCAGAAACATTATTTACAATTTACAACAGCAACATGGCACAAAATGAAAACGGTATTGACCAGTGGCTAACCAAAAGATAAAAGCATAAACACCGTATGATTTTGTATACACACCAATTCAAATGTACACATGCATGCACACAAATAATCTGGAGTGGTCATAGTAACAACTTTAACGGTCACTCATTCATCAAGTTTGGTTGAATAATTTGACTGCATAAATTAACTAGAGAAAGGAAGTAACATATGAAGTTTAGTTATTGATGGGTCAAAACTAAAAATAGAGGAAAATTCTTCTGAGAGAATGTAAACGCTAATAACAATAATGTGGCTACTACTACTGATCAAGAGGTATCCACTCAAGTTCTAAGTCTAATTCTCCAGATTCAACGTTCTGGAGCTTGATTGACATAGCTTGTTTAACCTTACCATCACTGATATTGACTATGCTATCATGTAGAAGTGCATTGTCATGAGATTTCAGCCATTTTCCTATCTGCATATCATCAAACATTCCAGCATCTCCAAATGCCATTGCTGATGTTATCAGAGGCTGAAGATCAATCTCTGCTTCTCCCATTATATCATCAGCTGAAAACAAGTCATGATCAAATACCTTCTGCAATGCAATCAAGACATCTGTTAATATAAATAAAAGTTCCATTTTCTTATAAAATAGATCAATATTATATCTTTAACAAGACAAAACATAATTTAACCTTACCAAACTTATTGGCCCAAATTTCTGAGGAACAGACAGCATAAGTTCTTCATTCCAGATTGGATTCAAATTACTCTTTATTATGGCTGTCTGAACAGTCTGAAGGAAGCAACAACGTTGTCAACTTTAGAAAAAAAAAAGTTATCAACATCTATTAATCTTCAGGTAAAAATAAAGATAAAGAGAAATGGTTTCTCAATGGCTAAATTATAATTTTGGTCCTTTATATTTATTTTAGATTTCAGATTGATCCCTATGTATTAAATGTTTCGAATTGATCTTTGACGTGTTCAAGTGATACCACAATGGTCCCTCTGTTTTTCATCCCGAGGTGGTCCCTTATGTTACAAAAGGTATACCAATGTGGTCCATTTTTTTGGCAAAATTATGCAACAAAAAAGGGACCATATTGGTATAATTTTTGTAACATAAGTCATCATTTCGAAACAAAAAACATGAAGGACCATATTGATATAACTTATACACATAAGAGATCAATTCGAAACTTTTCATGCATAAGAGACCAAAATGAAACCTAAAAATAAACATAAGGGATTTAGGGTTTAGGGACTAACCTGCTGGCCAAGCTTCAAGACAACATACGGGTCGCTTGACATCATATCTCTGATAGCTAAATTTGTGCCTTTAATCACTTTCACCTTCAACATACCTATAAATTCTACCATTCCTTCCTGTTTTCACCATCAATATTAGTCAAACATCCCAGGAAATCACCAGCGAAATTCCATTTACTATAACAAACTTACCATGTTCTGTGAACAGCTGGTACTTCGAAAACTATCCATAAGCTTTTTGGAAAAACTAGGTTTACGATTGTGTTTTGATGACACAATGCGCAAACTCTGTTTCAAAAATTCTTGATGCGCATACTTTGACCTACAGTCAAAATTGTCACAATTAAAATGCCACTCTTAAACTTGTGCATTTGACCAAATTGGTACCATTAATGATGCTACTATGAACACTATCCCAATGTCGTGAAGATTAGTCAACGCTCAACCAAGGACAATGGGCCGCGATTAAAAAGAGTAACAGTAAAGAAGAATATATAACAGATTTCTAAAACAAGCCAAATGATGCTACGAAATAATGTCTAACCGGATGAATTTTGCACGATGCTCGTGACTGGCATCAGGTCCAGGTTTTGTATATCCTTCTGGAATATAAGCCTCATAAATTGAATTAGCAGAAGCATTTCCTCCAACTTCATACATTGCATCTATTTCATCACTTGACCATTCATCCAAAGTCACGGACAAGATCTGACAGTAAAAAAATGTCCAAATGTTTTAATGTGCGACAAGAAAAAAATACGGAAGTTCAACAACTATGTCACTATTAACTTGATGGAGACACAACTCATTGAAATGGTTACCCTTGATATATGAGTACCAAGACTCCTGTGCACGCCACAACATTTTAAGCATACGAAAACTCCAATATTGGCCGACCTGAAGAAGCAGATCAAAAAATTAATTAATTTTCAGCTAAGAAAAGGTAAAATGCAATCTACATTCTTAACAATATTACAATTCATGCGGCTGGTTTCCTAAGGTATAATTAGAAGGATGCCTCATAAACCTTTCACAGAAAAATCCTTAACACTCTATTTTGAGAATGACCATAACCATAAACCACCAAAAAAGATTAGTAAGTGGATATGTGAATACACTTACGCCCATTTAGGATCTGCAGCACCACAATCAGCACAAACACGATTATCTTTTTGAGTCAATAAATCCTTCAATCTTCTTTTACCTGTAAGAGACCTGCCAATCATTCAACTTCTCAAAGAAAAACAAGTGAAAATAGCTTTGCTTATCACAAGGAGACATGGGAACTAAGTAAACCAGATTTCCCTTAAACTGGCTGCCCAGTTTTTCAAACATAAAAACTGGGACTGATAAAAAAATTCTTATTGCCAAAAAGGTTTATATTGGGAAAATTCCTATAACCAGCACTACTGAGAAATTACAAAATAGAGATTTTTCTTCAAAAACATAACATTTAGTATATTGTTAACATTAAATATTCTACTTTAGATCAATTGTTTGACCAACACTACGTTGGTTTGAGTGGAACTGAGCTTGGATCCCAAAAACAAAGTTTCGGGTTTGAGTCTTGTGGATGAAAAAAAATGTGGTTGGCAAAGGGGACGCCGCTAAAGGTGGTTCTCTAGTGAAGATTACTCATCAGCGAAGTGGTAAATATTCGTGCCTATAACATGGTAACCAAAAACAATTGATTTTGTACTTTTAGGACATTGTTTAGGAGTATTTGTCTATCTCTAATCATAGCAAGTGAAGGTGTCGTGTCTAGACTATTCACAAATGAAACAATTTAAAATGCATTGTAAAGGTGGTTATACACTTATTGCTTATTCTTATCTTTAACGAAAAGAGAGTGTTTTAGTGGATAACTGATTAAATTGCAGATAATATGAAAGTAAAAATTGATTTTTAATAAGGGTAAATCATTTAAATGATCAAGAGTATTGCATATCAAGCATCATAACATACTTGAGATAGGCCTCCCAAATTCCATCCGTTTAGTATTCATTGCCATCCTTTAAGTCCACTAACAGCTGCCAAGCAAATCTACCTGAGAAAATAAGAAAGTATATGGTTAAAGAAATTAACATTTAAATAATTATGATGGTCAATAGAATAATTCCATTGCAAATTAATCTGATCGATCATTAAGAGCAAAAAAGAATATAACCAGATCAAGCATCAAAAGCCAGAATTACTAAAAAAAAATGTCAGTTTTGAGATCTTTTCTCATCAACCGAAATTTGAGATTTTTTTTTTCAGTTACAACTTATAACGAATTGGATAAGATATTTTTTTTGGGTTACATGAATTGGATAAGATTGCATATGAGCTAAAGAATTTCAAAGATTAACGTTGGCATTAAACAAATCTTCTTGCTATTAAGGGATCAACAAAAAAACAGAAAATAAAAAGAACAGAACAAAATAAATTAGGAATTGTGTGAAGGTGAATGAAATTACCGGTGAATGGAGGAATTGAAATCCGCAGAAGATCGGAGAGAAGAGGAAGAGAAAGGAAGGAGGTAGCGACATGGTTTTTTATGTCAGAAAAAGTTGGTTGGCAGTTGGCATCAACGACCTTTTTGTTTTTTTTAATTGTTTGTGGTACAATTATTTCTTTGAATCCTTCTTTGCTTTAAAATAGTTTTGTACTTTTTGTTAGTAATTTTACTTGGGGATTTCCTTCAAACACCTCCTATATGACTTTTGTGGTTTTGCAACCACCTTCCCACGTGAAAAGACAAAAATGTCCCACATCCACTTATTGACATCATTTTGTCTACATTCCACAAACTAAAGGGTATGTTTGGGATACAGATTTGGGAGAGTCTTTGGAGGGAGGGTTTGGAGTGCTTGATCTATATTATAATAATGATAAAACATTGTTAATCAGACTTCATTTTTTGTTTAGAAATATTTTATAGTTTTCTCAATTTAGAATTCAAAATCAAATCCTCCCCTCCCCTCCTAAACCCTCCACCAATTGTTAGGACTTAGGCACAAGAGAAGAGCTCAACCGTCCATTAAATGGGATAGCTTCGTAGCTTAAGTATCACATTGAGCCTTCTTATTTGCTCAATGTAGGACTCCTAACAACAGCTTCGGTCCTGACATTTTATGGGCTCTAGGTAAATCATGAAAATTCCTAGAACTAACTTACAATAGTCAGGTCAAGAAGAGAAAGTGACATTAGATCATAAAGAGACCGTGACACTTGTTTACTGTCATCCGAAACAAATGAGTCTTGGAAATATGTTTTTTCGCTATGCAAATCTTCTCGAGGATGATTGTTGTCGCCTTTAAGAGATTCCTTATTCACGTAGGTTTGAGCATGTATAACCTGAGCTTTTTGTTTGTAGTCCGCGTTATTAGTAACCTAAACTTGTGTAGAAACCTATTTTGCCTGAGCAACATATTTTGAGCTCTTTTGCTCTTTATTCGCTTCCATATCCTCGAGAAAGGTTAGGATTTGGATATGACTTCTAAAGTAGAAGAAAGTGGCTTGAGTTTGGGTTTAATTTTGGACTGGGTTTGGGGATGGAGGATGGAGATGGGGGAAGAGAAGAGGTGAGAGATTAGAATTTACTATCAAATAGTCTCTCTATACATGGCAAATGACTAAGCTGAGTTGTCATCCTAAGAGGCGCCACATTCGCATCCACAATGGCACATAAAGTGACACATCATCACAACTAACAGAGTTAGGGAGGAGACATTACAGCAGGGACTAACTTAACTAACAGATTTAACAGTGGAGGACTTTTTTGCCTTTTTGTTGAAGTGAGAGACCAAATTGACATTGAATTACACTCTGAGGGGCCAAAGTGGTTGTTTTTAGGGATGCTCAAAACCAACCAACCCAATAGAAAATTGTAAACCGAAAACTGCAAAAAATTGCAAACCGCAAAAATCTATTCAGTTTTATTTTTCAATCAGCTGCGTGGTTTGGTTCGGCCCGCGGTTTTTGTTTGAACAACCAAACCAAACCGCAAGTAACACTAAGATTTATTGACTTACAACCTTCCTTACAAACTTATTAGCCAAAATTCAACTAAAATCCAATTCTCACTCACTTAGTAGTCCAAATCCAATTGATTCCTTGACTCACTTACGAACAATTCATATTGTTATGATATATTTAAAAATTACAATAAAACATTTAATTCAAATTCTTTTAAACATGACTATAGCTATCTTAAAAGAATTGAAAGAGAGTAGCTTATATAATACATATTTTTTCTTCAAGATTTATGTTAGTCATTTTTTACTTTAGTTAATTTTAACTATGTTTTAAATTATGTTTTGCCTGGGAAAAAGCCAAACTAATTCAAACCGCATTGGTTTGGTTTGTTTTTTTGGAAAGCCAACCATGTTTCAGTGTTTCGTGGTTCTCGCATGTTTCAGTGTTTCGTGGTTCTCGCATGTTTCAGCGAAGTACACGATTGTTAATTCCATCAATCATCACGAGTCAAGCGACCAAGTCGAAATGTTACAAATTTCTTAGCTCTACTTCAACTTCATCATCATGTATCTCCTTCAAGTTCAAGTCTCTCGTCAACAATCAAAGACTAAACGAAGCACATGCCCTGTTACACAAAATCCCTTCTCCTCACCCTTCTCTCTACACCATTCTCATCCTCGCTTACGCTCGAAACCACAAACTCCCCGAAGCACTTCACCTCTTCCATCAAATACCCTCCAACTCCAAAGACCTCATCACCTGGAACTCCATCATAAAAGCCTCTAGTATCTGCGGTGATTTCCAAACAGCTCTTAAACTGTTCGACGAAATGCCCCACAGAAATGCAGTCTCTTGGACCACCATTATTCATGCCTTCCTCTCTCTCGGTAAAGTCCACGAAGCAGAAACCTTCTTCAATGCAATGCCATCAACTGACAAAGATGTTGCCACGTGGAATGCCATGATTCATGGGTACTGTAACAATGGTAGAGTCACTGATGCTCTACGTTTGTTCCATCAAATGCCCTCCCGTGATGTTATTTCTTGGACTTCCATCATTGTAGGGCTTGATCGCAATGGAATGAGTCATCAAGCATTGGTTTTTTTCCAAAACATGGTGGCTTCATGTGTTCAAAGTGAAACCTCTTCTACTGCATTGGTTTGCGCCTTGTCTGCGGCTGCAAAGTTATCAGATTTTCATGCGGGTATTCAGATTCATTGTTCTATGTTTAAGTTTGGTTATTGTTGTTTTGATGAGTTTGGTTCTGCTTCGCTTGTTACGTTTTATGCGAGTTGTAAACAAATGGAGTCTGCTTGTAAGGTTTTTGGTGAGGTGGTTTGTAGGAATGTGGTTGTGTGGACTGCTCTTTTGACTGGGTATGGTTTCAATGATAAGCATATAGAGGCATTGAAGGTGTTTGGAGACATGATGAGATTCAATGTGTTGCCAAATGAGTCTTCTTTCACAAGTGCTTTGAATTCTTGTTGTGGGTTGGAGGATCTTGAGAAGGGGAGAGTCATCCATGCCACGACGATTAAGATTGGTTTGGAAAAGGGTGTTTATGTGGGAAGTTCTCTTCTTGTTATGTATAGTAAATGTGGTTTTATTGGTGATGCATTGTACGTGTTTAAGGGAATTGGTGAGAAGAGTGTTGTCTCTTGGAACTCGATCATTGTTGGTTGTGCACAACATGGATATGCTATGTGGGCTTTGGTACTATTTAACCAAATGCTGAAGGAAAGAGTTGATCCTAATGAGATCACATTAACTGGTTTACTTTCTGCTTGTAGCCATTCTGGAATGTTACAAAAAGCGAGGTGCTTTTTCGGATACTTTGGCAGGAAAAGATCGATTCAGCTGACAATTGAGCACTATGCGTGTATGGTGGACGTGCTTGGCCGGTGTGGAGAGTTGGAGGAAGCGGAAGCACTGGTGATGAGCATGTCTGCAAAAGCAAATTCAAAGGTGTGGCTGGTTTTGCTGAGTGCCTGCAGGGTGCATTCTAATCTACGCATTGCCAAAAGAGCTGCGAAACAGATATTTGAAATGGAGCCTGATTATAGTGCTCCATATGTGTTGTTATCGAACTTGTATGCATCGTCAGGAAGATGGTCTGAAGCGGCAAGGATTAGGAGGAAAATGAAACATAATGGAGTTGTAAAACAACCAGGGTCAAGTTGGCTAACCTTAAAAGGACTAAGGCATGAATTTCTTGCTGCAGATAGGTCACATCCTCTTACTGAGCAAATATATCAAAAGCTAGATTGGCTAGGGATAAAGTTAAAGGAACTAGGTTATGTTCCTGATCAACAATTCGCCTTGCATGATGTTGAAATTGAGCAAAAAGAAGAAATGCTATCTTACCATAGTGAAAGGCTTGCAATTGCATTTGGGTTGCTTAGCACTATGGAAGGCAGTACCATAACAGTAATGAAAAATCTAAGGGTATGTGGGGATTGTCATAATGCAATAAAGCTTATGGCGAAGATTGTTGACCGTGAGATCGTGGTCAGAGATTCCAGTCGCTTTCATCACTTTAAAAATGGATTATGTTCTTGTGGGGATTATTGGTAGAAGACTGTTTGTTCATAAAAATAGTCCATGAGATTCTATTCTAGGGGTAGCATTATACTCTTGAAAATATTGAGGAAGGAAAAGGATTTTAACGTGAGCGGCAATATTTGTTTGCTCTGCAATCACTGCAAGATCTTTGATAAGACAGGAGCTAGGTATTATACATTCAATGTAGTTGTAATCTGTTTAACTAAGAGATAAGATTCTTAGTTATAGAAGGGACAAAAAGAACATTCTTGTTTTTGGTTACAAAGGGGAGTGAACAAAAAAAATAACATTCTTTGAAAAAGAGTAGATGATTCAAGATGAGCCAGGCTTTTTTCTTCTTCTGTTATATGGAGTACGAGAAATCAAGTCTCCTATACAGGAGCTCTTATGAGTTATGAGTTGATGCACGGGTATCTGACTACTGCAAACAATTAGATTGAACTGCACCAGTCTCTAATTGACAATTGTTCTGCTTCTGAACTGATGAATAACAGCATTTGCTAGTTGCAACAGGGGCTCTAACGCATGGATGACAATTGGTTCCCTACCGATATAAGTACCCACAAAAATTACCGGTGCTTGGGTAGGGTAATTGCCTGTATATTGGGTTCAAGTAATGTGTAAAAAAAGAAAAAAAAGTGTTAAAGAATGTTTAATATATGTTTTGGAGGGAAATAGAGGTCACCCGAGATTAACATGTGTTCCAATTGCATTGATTTTATTAGTCAAATACTTCCCATGTCTCCTTAAGTCTCGTTTGGGAAATTTTTGTTTATCTCAAATTTTTTGTCACTTTAGAATTTTAAGGGTGTGTTTGGGAGTTTGGAGAGGAGGGGAGGGGAGGGGACATGAGACTAATAGTGTAAATTCTTTAGTGATGGAGAGAAAAAATATCTCTCTGAACCCCCCAAACTCCTCTCCTAGTTTATTTTTTGAGCTCCTCCAAAACCCTCAAATTTGGGAGATTTTGGAGGAGCTCAAAAAATAAACTAGGAGAGGGGTTTATGGGGTTTAGGGGATAACTTTTCTCCCAAATCATTAAAGAACTTACACTATTAGTCTCATACCCTCCCCTACAAACTCACAGTTTATGAGGAGAAATATTAACGGCATCTAGGTATTTTATGTTTTAATTAATGTGCAAAATATCTTAGTTTTCTGAATTATTTGATATTCTTAACATTATCATTTTTGATTTGTTAGGTATATTTTTAGAGCTGGACTTGAAGATGCTCCGTCAGAGTTTTTTGAGTTAAGGGAGTTTATGGAAGTTTGACACTTTTAGTTGTATGTTAGGTATATCGTTTTAGCACTTCAACATTAGTGTAGTTTATGGAAGTTTGACACTTTTAGTTGTATGTTTTGACACTTATCGCTCTTTGGCACTTGTTAAATTAGTTAAAATGGGCTCACTAACATTAGTTTATTGAACTTATAGTTTATGTGATTTTTAGTTTAATTGGTTTGAAAATATAAGTCAGTTTATGTGAATTGAATTGCTGGATTAAATAGCTTATGTGAATTGAATTAGTGGATTGAATTCAATTGGATTGGTTTTGATTGTATTGTTTTGGAATTCTAAGTTATGATTGTTTAGAATTATAAGTTAGTTGTAATTATTTAGTTTGGATTTATTTCAATTAAATTGGTGGGTTGAGTTTGAATTCAATTGACATGGAAGTTTTATTGCACGGGGTCAAAGCTTTATTTAAAACAGAATTATTGTAATATAAAATTTGTTGCCTGAATTGCAATATGAAAGAAAGTGCATTATGAAAGAAGCCTTGTTTAAATATATACAAAACAGGAAATGATAACATAAATTAAAGGAAGAGAACATAATCCATATACAACGACAGAAATGCAATTCATAGACATTGTCTTAAAGAGGAAGTAAAAATAACAAAAAGTCATAATATATAAATTTGCCTTGAAAAAAATTGTTTACATCGGTTTAGGTTTTAACCTTTGGAGTCTTAGATCTTTGCAAAGTTCGACAAAATTACAGTAAGACCAAGCAGAACATCAACATGACCAATTTTCAGATCAATCTCATCATCACAGATTGCAAGAGACGTCGTCCTTCTCTTGTTCTTGCTATAGCTCCTACAATCTGTGATGATGAGTGCAAGAGACATCGTCCTCTTGTTCTCATCATTACAGATTGCAAGAGACATCATCACTGTCCTTCTCTTGTTCTTGCTCTCTGACTATACTACCTACAAATACAAATATCAACAATGACAAATAAAGATTAAACAAAGGGAGAAAAGGAGAAATTTAAGAAGTAAATATAAACTAATGATGTTTATTGAAAATTGCTTTCTTTTAGTGACCACGTGTAAATTTGCCTTTAAATTTTACATTTGATGCTTCATGATTCACAATACCCACATTCTGCTTGCTACCACCACCATCAAGGTGAGACTTATTCTCATTTTGATTTTCCACCTCAACATTGGTTTTACATATGACTACAACAACCAACCCAAGTAATATGAATTGTTGCATAGGGTAAAAGTTGTATTTGTAAGGCCAAAATTGTAGAATTAGAGGATGAAGAAAAAGTGAAGAAAGACCAAAATGACAATGGTTCAACACTTATAAACCATAAAGAGTTCAGAGAAGAGTTCAAAGTCAAGAAACATAAATATTTTAGTAAGGTTGAATGGTTTGATCAAAAGGTTGATGCTATCAATCAATCAAAGAACAGGTGTTCACATGCACTTCATAAGCACCATGATGCATTGATTGAGAGGCCAGAACAATCAATTATAGAACTTACTTACCATGTGATAGAAAATGCGAATTCCTGAAATGACTACTGATTTATAGATATGAACAATGACAACTACATACTTTGAGTAAAAACTAACAACCATTAATTATAGAAGAGGGAATGATATACACTATAGAATCACCATCATACATTGACTTATAGATTCCCACTATAACAATAGATTAGATAAATGATATGATCAATCTATATTACACTTTTCGAAACCAAATTGGACTTGATCACACTCAATCAACCGCTTGAAGCCTTCAACATCATTATTAGCCGTAAGCTCAAGTAAGGTTGCAAAATAATGGATATAAATAATGAGAAGCTGGGATTACCCATTTTCGTATATGTTTTGGATTTCTTTGATTTGTATTTCTGATGGATGTTCATGAAGATTGAAGTCATGGTCATATGCGCCCAAAACAGGTCTACTTGACCTTAGCTTTTCTCTTACCACTCTAGCAACTTTAATACTCTCAAGATCTAGACTTCTCTTCTTCAAATTAATTCTCATAAGTCCACAGGAGAAAGAAGGAGGAAGTGAGCATGTTAAAACCCACAAACAAAAAAACGATCCACAAATGCTTATTCCCCACAGGGAAAATCTGCTACAAAGGATAAGAAGAAAGTAAGTGGAGGAGGATATAGTCCCAAACTCACATTGTTACATAAAAGAAAGTAGTTGTCAATGAAATAGGCATTATAAGACACTAAATCCTTGTAGTTGGACAATATAAAATTCCACTCAGCAGCAACAAAACCTTTCTAAGATAAGATGTTCATCAACAAACTCCATAACCAAAGTTATTACCAAATCACTTCTTAGAAGTGAAATCAACAAACAGTCCACAAAGTTAGTTATTCCTATATTCCTTTAACCCATACATATATAGACCATGGAAAACAAACAATCGAAAATATAACAAAACATAAAAAATTTCCTTGTGATAATATGGTACAGATTCTTCTCAAAAGAAAAAAAAGGGTCAAGTAGGAGATGAAATGCATACAACTAACATGAAAATATTTAGGAATTTGGAGAAATCAACATGGATGAATTGAACTGAACCCAGAAAAGAAAATCAAACTTAAAGTAGAGCAAAATAATACTGGTCAAACCTATCAGAAATGAAAAGAAACCAGAGGAATCAGCTATGTTAAAGTTACTCTATCATTCTTGTTCACTTTTGTGCATATACGATTTAAAGATTAAAAATTAGGAAAAGAAACCTTTAGCTAGTACATTGTACGTTAAACTACATTACTCATGATTTCCTAGCAACTATGTAATGATTTGAATAATCAACAATGTCTCAATATATCTAGTTGATTGAAATTTCCAGAGAAAGAAAACAAATAAAATAATAAGAACCAATAGAAACATTAAGATGAATTTAAAGTTCCTTGCACCTAATTTGGTGACTATCCAAGCTCACGATTTAATTTGGATTGGTTTATGAATTATGATTTTGATTAGGAGGGTCACCTTGTTTGCCTCCTAAGCTATCTGGATTGAACAAAAGCTTAGCATCATCAGATTTTCATGCACATACAGATGCAACAATATCCCTGCTTTTAAAGTCTCTTATTTTTTATAAGCAGTAAAAAAATTTGTTCATCATAGTTGCAATTGGCATGTCTCTAAGATGCCAAAATACATTAAAAAACTAAAATGGTTTGGATACTCATCTCCCAAAATAAAGGCTTCTGAACTCCTACTTAATATCAGAAGGGCATCCTGTAAAACAAAAATAAGAAAGGTCAAAGTTGCAGCACAATATTATATAATTAAAATTGAAGATTGAAACTCCTACTGGCACAGATTTTTTGCTACGAAAACAAAACTCGTAATCTACCTGTCATCCAATGTTTGTGCATCTTGCTTTCCCAAGTGGTGATTCAAGCCCTCTGAATTATAACTTGATGTTACTCAAGTACTGTGATTTTATAAAAGTAAGACATGTTAATAATTTAGCAAGCAAATTTGCAAAGTAAGAAATTTTTACTAACTTTCGTGGATTCATGGTTTCTCTTTAACAAAAGCCACGAAAAGAAAATTATGAAACAATTAGATAAAGAAAGTTGAACTTGAAGAGGAATACAGGAAACTCAGGCCATCAATAGGCAAAGGTCATCAAAGGTCTTTTCAGGAATCAAAAATGATATTACTAAATCAGAAGTGAGTTTATGTAACCATGGGAATCACACCTTTGTTGCATCGATCTTGAAAGGATTGACAATTTGACATCACTTCCATAGCCAAATTCAATAAAAGGTGAAGTTAAGAAAATAACACATCTCAGATTTGATACTCAACAGAAATGCAGACTGATACCATCTTTATATACCATAAATTTTGAAAAAATGCTTAATTCTCTACCCCCAAAAATAAAAGCCATCTAAAACAAACCCAAAATATCCAAAACAGCTAATTTGAAGCTGCAAGAGACCATAATATTTCATATATTTCAGAAAAGCTTCATTAATCAGGAGTTGGTGACTTTCTAAAACAACAGTTTAATAAGCAGAAACCATTATTAATTAAGAAAACTATAGTGTTAACAATGAAAAAGTTATAGATACTACATTTTGTAAATGTAGAAATAGACTCATTGGGCAAGATCCACAAATAAACAAAAAACGAAAATTTGAGTAATAATGATACTATTGAAAAAGAAAGAGAGCCAATAGAACGTTTGTCATCAAACAAAGTGAATGTATGAAGTTGACTGGATAACTCCATGAAAGGGAATGTCATCAATCTAACAACTCAATAGACAAAGATTTGAAAAATACTTACATGGGGTAGAATGGCATGCCATTTACGGGATAGACAATGTGTCAATGTCCCTCTTAGCTTCAGATTTCCTCGGCACCTGAAATCATATCTGAATATAGTTCAGAAGTTGGTATTATACAAGTAACAGGTATGAAGTTAGTATTATACAGGTAATAGGTCTAAATTCTTTCCAACACTGCATAGTAAAGAATTAACAATAAAATCTTACCTATTGGATCTGTGGAAACTTTTCCTTCTATCATAAAAGTTTTTGAAGCAGCATTCAACTTTTATTTTCATAAAATAATCCTGAATATAAACATCAAACCTGAAGTATAACAGAAAACTAAAACCAAGAAACATATAAACATCAACATAAGATGTTTCTCAAGACCTAAATCAAATAAATCAAAATGACACACAAAAAAGTGATTTTAGAGTAATAAAAATGCCAAGCATCTAGCAAGTGCCACACATTTTATCAGCTTTCCAATTACTCTGAGTCTGACCCAAAGTGGGCTTCATTCATGTTCACAAACCCAATTTACCAGAGACTTCCATTCAAACTAATTTACAAATTTAAATATGATTCCATTCAATAGCTTTCAAATTTTAACCCCTACCAAACTCTTTACTTTACTCGCCCCAAAGAAAATAATTTGAGGACAAATTAAACTCACAGCAATCAAATTAACACCATGTTTTTAGTGCTGCTGTAGCATGCCTCCGCCGTGAGCGATGATTCAGTCGCTGCAGGTGTCGTCTGGACTGTTTGCACAACCACGTTCGAGCGCCGTATGAACCGCCATTCTCCCATGTCCCTCTCCGCAAAGCGCCTCTTCCCCCATCATCTTCTACTTCAACTCTTCCTCACGTGTACCACTTCTAAAATGTGAAGAAGAGAAGGAAGCTGACCAAGAGAAACGGGAAGACCATCACACAAGAATTAAGAAACTTCCTCTCTTAATTTTTGTTCCTATGGCAAGTGGTTTGCGTGTGGGAAGTGTTTGCTTGTGTGAAGAGTGCATGTCAGAGATTAGGAAAGAAATGGAATGGATACAATGTACTTCCAGTATTTGGTGATTACCTTGATGTTTCTGATGATGGCTACAACTCACATAGTGAAGAAACACTGTAAATGTGAGATTTAAGAAAGATTGCAAAAGGAAGGAAATCAGCAAAACTGAAACACGTGGCTAAAAAGAGAATGAATTAGAAAGAAGAAGCGTGAATATGCAAAGAGAAAAATCAAACAACCTAGAAGAACAAAACACGTGTACCAAAATAGCTGATATCCCCACATTCATCCCTTCAACGATCAAATCTGCTGCTCTCTGATTCTTCGCCGACACCACCATACGACCTCCGATTTCTTCCATTTCTTCAATGACTCTTGCATTCTTTGGTTGATTAGTTGCCAGAAGAACCCACCTGGATCCAACGTGGCACAAGTGGCGGCCATCAAGTGGCCGGAAAGTTGGAGGGAAACCACCGGAGTTTGGCGCCCATCCGCTGCTGAAGTGCCTACGTGGAGAAGCCCTCTGGATGTAAATGTAGTGATGTATGTAATTAGGGGTGTGCAAAAATATGGTTATCCAGACCATTTCATTAAACTGAACCGCACCACACCAAAAAAAAACCAACCTGTTCAAATGGTTTATGAACTGATCCGGAATTTAAAATAAGATCAATTACTCGAACTTAATACAAATATCCGGTTAAGTGTTTTAACTCAAATCCAAAATCCCTAAATAGAAAGTCTCTTCAACTATTCTCGTAAGAACTCTAGCTCCCACAAATGAAGAACCCTAACCCCCAAATTGAAAATCCCTAAATCTCTATTAGTGTGATTTTGTTCTTATCACTGCACCCAAAGCTCACAAATCACTTTCAAAAGCACATAGCTTGTGCGAAGATCTTTCGTTTACCATCTATGGTTGATTCTCCGACCTCCATTTTCAATGTTGAAGATCGCAAATCGACACTTCTTTTAAATCGCAGCTGGCTGGTATATTCCTGATGTATTTCTCAAGTCTCAACATTTTAATGAGCTCTTTTGTTTACGATTTTGTGTTTTCTTTCATTTTTGACTTCCTTCAATGTTTGTTTTCTCTTTCACGTTTGTTGATTCATGTGTTTTTTTGTGCTTATATAGTCTGGGTATTTGATTGTGTTTAGTAGAGCATGTGGGGTCTGCTTCAGATTCACGTAATCGACCCCAATCGATTCTGTCTCACTCGATTTCGGCTTCGAGACACTCAACAATGGCACTCGGTTGTTGATGTTACTGAAGGTATTTTTTCTCCCTACTCTTTCTTTGTTTTTCTCTCCATCAAGTTTCTGATATGCATCTATGTGTTCGACGTTATGTCTCACTGACTTTACTTGTTAACCGGAACTAATTACTTTGTGAATTTGTTGTCTTGATATAGGTTAAGTGAATTATGAAAATCTAAAATTTGAACACCTAAATAGAGGATTAGCTTCAGATTGTTTTTGAAGTAAATTTTATCGGCTTAGTTGTCCCTCATTTCAATTGGTAATCTTTTGCTATCTCATTAATCACTTACCTTTTGGTTTTATATAAAATCCTACTGGCTTGTGGACTTTGATGCATCTAATGTGCGGCACTTGATTTTTGTGATCATGTCTATTTGGTTATTCTCTTTATAAGATCTGTTCATTTGTTTGCTGAAATGGTTGCTGTTGGAAATGAAATAAGATCTGTTCATTTGTATCACTTTCTCTTTCTGATGATGCTACCAAACTTTCTATATCCTCTTGTTTCTTTATTTTGTTGGTTATATATCTCATTTGATTTGTCTGCCATCATTTCCTCTTTTTTTTTTTTGTCTTCTATAGAATGAAACATTCATTTTTCTGTTATAGCTGAAGTTGAGTTTGATCTTGTGTTTTATTATGCTGCAGGTATGGGATTATTAAATGGTTTGACAATTATATGTATGACCTAGGTGCTGGGGCTGTGGAGTTTATTATATGCCATATAGAGGTCTCAATTGCATTTATGGAAGAAAAGAAGATACCAGAGATTTACTTGTTAATATAGTCTTGTGTATTATTAGGAAGGATTGGAAAGTGTGTTCTACAATTTTCTGTATACAGTCATTAAAAAACTAGTATTTATGCAATTTTGCAAAAAATGGTTCAGCAAAGGAGAACCAGTTTGCAAATGCTTCTGATCCAAAAACCGGATTTAAAACATTATAATGCAAATCTGGAAAGTTTAGTTCAGTAAAGGAAATCTGGTTTTCAAATGTTTTTACCCAAAAACCGGTTTTAAATATTTTAAAATTGTATTTATACAAATTTGGAAAACCGGTTCAGTAAAGGAAATCTGGTTTTAAAATGGTTCTGACACAAAATCCGAAACCGGTTTCGAACTGGTTCAAAACCGAACCAGAACCAATTTAAGTGAAAAATCGATTTTTACTGAAAATGGTTTTGCAAACTGAACCAAACCACATTTATGGTTCAGTTTGGTGCAGTTCATGCACCATGCACACCCCTATATGTAATTGACTTATTTTTCCATAATCTTTATTATACTAAACCATGGAAAAGTCCATGGAATCGTCCACGTCAGAAAATCAGAATAATGACATCAGTTTTTTGGAATTCCCGTCAGCTATAACCCACGAGTCAGCCTACACGTCAACGCTCAACAAATATCAAACGGCTAATATTATTCAACCAACACAGATGCACAAGATCAACGGTTCATGTTCCCTAAAATTGCGGCTGGGAAAAGGACAGTTACGATTTGATGATTAAATAACAAATCTCAGAATCAACGGTTACAACTTATTGCCTTTGACCCAAAGGACCAAAATCAGGGATTAATTCAATGATGAGCAATAATTAGAATCCCTAAAAAGGTGGACCAAATAGTCGAATTCAATGCTATACGAATCTGCAAATTTAAATACAAATAATAAAATAATTTTATTAATAAATATTTTAATTCACAGTTGAATTGATTTTGCAAAATTATTTGAATTTTATTAAATTATAAAAATTCAATTAGAGTTTTTTTATTTTGATTTAAAATTCACAATTATAAAGATTAATTTATTATTAGTATCATCTCAATTCAATTGTATAAATCACATTTTTATAAATTGAATTTTTATAATTAAATACAAAAATTGTTAGTATCAACTCAATTCACTTTTTTGTTATTTAGGTTTGCTGCATCGAATACAATTGGGCTAATTGTACCATAATCATACTCATGATATACAGTAATTCGTTATAGCATTTGGGATGCATTAGTAAATTTCCTATTTAGTAAATACCATATGCATTTCGAAATTCAAAATTGAAATTACATAAGGTATGGAGTTAAGCGGTTTCCATATTGTTTAGCGTATAACTATGGAAATTTTTGACACCAATTACTAATAGGAATTATTTTGTGTTGACCATAATTTCCATAACCATAATTTTACTATATATCATTATTACTGAAATTCAAATTTCAAAATATATATTCAATAGCATTAAAATACATTCAATAAATATAGTAGTATAAAAACCTAATGTCATCATAAGAAAAAATATCAGATTTTTATCCGATATATTTTTAATACTATATTACTACTAATCACTTTATCGGGTTCAAAAAATATCAGGTAGTTACTTTAGATTTTAAATGGTATTTCATTTTGTGTAACTCTTGATTAATTAGTCTAGATTAAGAGGAAAGAAACTAAAAAGATTTTGATGAAACCAATGTCATTGGACTACATTATTGTCGAAGGACAGATCTTTGGATGTGAGAGGAGAGAATGTAAGAACCTAAGAGAATAGAAGAAATCCAATGAGGAATAACACATTAGTCTTGCATGAAACTCATTAATTTAATATTTAAATTTGGTTAATGCTTAAGTTTTCTTTTCAAAAATCTGTTTAAACTTCTTGATTTCTTTGGTTTAGTTTGCAATCCAATCCATAATTGTTTGATATCACTCGACACTTATTATCATTATTTTTAGCATTAGTCAAAAATATTTTCAAAAAAATATGCATTGTTAGAAGAATTATGCATGTATTTATTATTGTTCCCTTCATTTCCATGTATCTTAACTTTACTTTTTCTGTAACCACAAGAATCACACCTTTATGATGCCTTATCTACTTCTACAAGTACAACCGCAAGCAGACATCCCACGACTAATGTGTAGACCTCGAGTCTTCATTTACGATTTTTCCAATTTGGTCTAAGTTTTTTCTTTTTCGAAATTTATATGTATTCGGTTTGAATTTGCAATCACGAGAATATCGTAGCTATCTGCAATTTTCGTATGGGCACACATTGTGGTTTTTGGCTCATACATCATGATATTAACTTAATTGTGATTGCAAGAGAAAAAGGAAACAAATTTTGTTTTTTTCTCAACCATTTGGAGAAGTATATTTCAACATGGAGATGTATAAAATGTAGATGTTTATAATTATCTAATTGTTACATTCGAATTTGGTCAAAAAGAAGATCGTAGCTACCTGCAATTTTCGTATGGGCACACGTTTTCATTTTTGGCTCATACATCATGATATTAATTTAACTGTGATTGCAAGAGAATGAGGAAACAAGTTTTGTTGTTTCTCAATCATTTGGATAAGTATATTTCAACATGGATGTATGTAATGTAGATGTTTGAAACTACTTTTAAATATATTAGTTCTTTGTATATGAAGCGTATCGGTAGACCTCTTGGATAATTCCGATCCCAGCCATATTGGAGCCCAGCAACAGTGTACAAAACTACACGAATATGATTTTTAAACAGGTACTTGAATTGAATCGTATCCAATAACTTTATGTTGTAGCTTTGCCTAAAGCGCTCCCACCCATCACCCAACCAGATGTTTCCACCACGCCACTCGACTTTTATCGACCACCATTGTCCATCTTTTGTGTTCGGAAACACAGTTTGGTCAATTTCAGACCCCCACCTTTCAGTGAGCCTGCGAGGAAACTTCCGTAACCAGTGCATTATAATTTACATCAGTGAAACAGCAATATAATATTCAATAAAACACTGATCATGGATATGAATATAGTGTTACTTACAATTCGATCCCCACTTCGTGGTGGATATGTAATAACAAAGGTCCGCAAGTCATTGTCCTGTTGGGCAATTCACCAAACATTTCATTGATACACTAACATTTGAGTTATATAGCTTCAACTTCGAATCTCAAAATAAATATATGTATCTTTTCGCCAATTACAGTAAACCATGTAGGAGAAGTAGACATGCATTTTCTATATCTAAAAATACATCATATTGAGAAGCAATTGCAACAAACATGAATCAACCATTGTATCAGTTGCTTAATATCTTGACCAGAATCATTATTTATACATACTACTTATCAATTCATGACCCATATCTATATCAAAAATCACTCTCTAACATCATGCCAATTGGGTTACGGTTGATGATCTGATTTGTAAATAAAAATAATACAAGGCTGAAATTAAGATCACCGATTGATTTACTTCAGAACGAAAAACAACATTTCAAATCCTATTTACCGAAACCCCCAACGAAATACGTTAACAATACATTTGGAAAAAGAGAATTTCGTCAACAAGATTAATACCTGATTCTCTTCTGGAGTTGGGTTTCCGGTGAAAGCACTCGGAAATCCTTTTTCGATGACCCGGCGTGAGGAGGACGATCCACGCTCTGTCGCCATTGTTCGTGGATGTTGCGCCGTTTATGGTAGCAGACTAGGAGGAAAGTGAGCAACGAAGTATGAAGACTGAGGGTTCACGAAAAGGAAAGTATACTCCAACTCCTTAGTGATTTACGCATGTACCCATACACTTTTAGGAAAATCCAAAAATAACCCTACCTATGGGTTAGCTGATTTTTGTTATAATCTATTTTGTTAATTTATACGAAATCCCCCTTTTATTATGCCCCAACAAATTAATTTTGATCTCTTCATTTTTACAATGCTCTTTTGCTTTATTAAACATAACTCATGTAGAAAATAACGCTAAACTTTAACAAGGGCTTAACAAAACTCGCTTTTTTGTTATGTCCCAAAAATTATATTTAAAAATCGTGATTTATAATTTCTGTGTGTCACGTCAGCCTTGCCGTCAAATAGAATTCAAGCACTGTGTGCAAAATACTACATATATATGTATGTATATGAAAACGTACTTAATTACTTATCCACAAATATAATTGATTACAGTAATTTGTATGACTTCCGGAAAATTGTAAAACTTTAGCCTAATTTTCTCCGTAAAAAAAACTATTTTACGAAACATTTTTGGTTGCTGATTGTGAATTTAAAATGGTAAACAGCTTACGTTTCAATAAAGAGCTTAGGTTTCAATAATAAAAAACCTATTTTTACAATACATTATTGGTCAATGAATTTAGTCAACAAATGTCAAATATTAGTCCACTCATAAACGTCGACCCGTGCAGCGCACGGGTGTGGCATGCTAGTTTTTTTATCCATGTGTATCGGGTAACTAATAAATTTGCAATGGAATATCCATGGGTAATTAATGCATTTGCCACAGTTGCGTCTGCGACGGAAATTCCGTCATAAATAGTTTGTGACCAGCCTTTTTGTGACGAAATTTGGTTCGTCGGAAATGCGCATCAACGAGGGCTTTTCCTAAATTTGTGACAGATTTTTCCATCGGAAATCATCAAACTTCTTGTCGTGCTTGTTTTTGGCATTTCACACCAACATGTATTAGAAGTATACTTAAACCACATTAAAAACTAACTTTTTTTATACTTTTTTTCCCTCATATTTGCATTGCTTCTTGTGGTATTTACAAAATAATTTCTTTTTATACTTCTTCACTTTATATTTTTTAGAATCATATTTTTTCTAGACTTTAAAAAATTAATTAATCTTTAAACTTTTTCTGGTTATATTTTTTAGAACCATATTCTTCTAAACACATATATATATACCAAAACAGTAGTCAACAAAGATAAGGTTAAATGCTTATAGTACTCAAGATCTTCCTGCCTATTTTAGTTTTGCATTTGAGGTTTTAATTGAACATGCAATTTGAATAAAATTAATTGGTTATTATACTAATGATAAGAAAATGTGACATAATATTGTTGGCTCAAATAAGTTGAAATATAGTTAGTTGAGTTCTACAATGTAATACTATTGAAGAGTCAGCATTTGCACCTGCTGGAATTCAGTCACGTTTACAATAGAACCCCAATCATATTCTTTCATCCAACCTTGCATGATATCCATACAATTCACTTTCTAATTGTGTTGTGTTATTTGCAGTCATACAACCACATTCATTGGCAACTAAATTGGTGGCCACTTTAAAGAATAATCACTCACTTCTCATTCTCTTATTACACATTTTCTTCCTCTTCCTCAAGCCGACTTTCTTCATTATTGGACAATATTTTCTTCTCACTCCCTCTTTACAACCACCATAACCAATGAACAATTTCTAACTCACATCTCTAAACCCCACCGCGCCGGTACTCGCCGCGCTAACCCCCGGTCATATTCTTTCAACTTTGTATAACTGCTTCTATTTTATTGAAGATTTTCGTTTAACCTTGCATGATACCCACGTGTTTCACTTTCTAATTGTGTTGTCTAGCCTTTTTTTTATATCCAAGTACCGCATTGCAACAACTCAATCCTCCTCAGAGCAATCTAAGCACATAATCCTCATCATCTCGACCAAATATTTCTATTCATCTAATAAGACATACAAAAGGAGCAACCTTGAAGATGAGCTACTTTTTGGAGCAAATTTTCAAAGCATCTCGGGCTACAACAAACCACGACTACCCGCGGGAACTTTAGTCACATTTAGAATAGAACCCTATAGCATTTTCTTGCAACTTGGTTTATGTGTTTATATTTATTGTTGGTTTTCATCCAACCCTACATGATACCCACGTGTTTCACTTTCTAGTTGTATTGCCTTCTTTGTAATCATACAAACATTCATTGGCAACTAAATTGGTGGCCACTTTCCAAGAAGAAATACTCACTTTTCATTCTCCTTTTACATATTTCTTCCTTTTCCTAAGTCCGTTTTTCTTCATTCTTGGGTATTACTTTTTTTGGCTTAAATATGTATTTAGTCCCTGCAAATGTCCCTGTTTTTCGATTTAGTCCCTGCAAATTTATTTTTTTTAAATACGTCCCCGCAAAATAACTTTTTTTTGAATATGCCCTTCCGAAAGTTGGAATTTTAAATACGTTCCTGCAAAATAACTTTTTTTTTAAATACGTCCCTGCAAAATAATTTTTTTTAAATACGTCCCAACAAAAAAAAATTGTGATATTTTGCAGGGACGTATTTAAAAAAAAGTTATTTTGTAGGGACGTATTTAAAAAAAAAGCTATTTTGCAGGGACGTATTTAAAAAGTTTATTTTGTAGGGACGTATTTAAAAAAAAGTTATTTTGCAGGGACGTATTTAAAAAAAATAAATTTGCAGGGACTAAATCGAAAAATAGAGACATTTGCAGGAACTAAATACATATTTAAACCTACTTTTTTTCTCACCCATTCTTTACAACCACCACAAGTCATAAAGAGTTTCTAACTGTCTCTCTCTCTAGCCTCGCATTCTCTTTAATTTTCTCATAAACTCCAACCTCTCTTGAGCATTCCAATCACATACATAGTCTCCAACAAATATTTCTTTCATCAAATTAGATATCCAAAATTCTACTTTTGAGTAATTATGATTAATGCTATTTATTCAACAAATTTGATTGATTGATATAGGTTGATTTTCTGTTACAAGAAATTGAAAAAACAATACTCGGTCCAATAACTGCTTCAACGGCTGCAATAGCTATAACAAAAATGGAAAAAATATTTCATTTTAATTAGCGATTATCAAAAAAATCAGTAAAAGTTACGAGATTTATATTAACTGTATTTGTATTCAGTATAAGTTCAAGACACATACATAGGGCTCTAACCTGGACTCGTGATCAATCCATAGATACCAGCAACCATGAGATAAATAACTTTTTATAGGTACATTTATTTATTACAAAAACCGTCGTCAACAAAATATTTATTTCTTTAGCGGTAACCCCAACCGTGATTATTCTTTGCATCGAAAAAAAGAACTGTGATTATTTCTCAACCCACCACCGTCATCGATCATCGTATTTTCGATAGCCACAGTCTCCGATCGGTTAGTCTCATTCGCATGTTCTTACTGCTGCTTATTCTATTTGGTCTTATCATTTAATGCTTCTCAATTAGGGTTAACACGACGAAACTAGTAATTTCCAATTCGAAGATTCTGTAATTTAGGTTTGGTTGGAGTTTATTCTGTTTCGTAGCTGTAGTTTTTACTTCTGTCATCGTAGGTGCCTTCTACTCTTGAAGCTGATCTCTACTATGTTTACTCCTTTTTAATTATTAATAAAATACTTGTTTTGTTGATTTTGTTAGAAGTGTTGTTGAATGGTACTATTGGTTATGATTATTCTAATTTGTTATCGGCATAAAAGGGTGGCATTCATGTTCTTAAACACAATCCTTCTTGTTTTATAGTATCCACTGTTTTTATATCTTCAATGTAGTATAATTTTTTGTTTCCTTTGTTCATCTTTTGCCAGTTTGCTGATATTGTATTATATAATAATCATGGTTTATTCTATCCGTTTTTTTATCATCATTATACATCTGTGTTTGGTACTGTTGGAATCTATGCAATGGATTGATCATAGTTATGTTGTTGATAATGTATCGTTGTACTAATATAAGATTCTAGTATGTATGCAACTTGGAGGGCTGACTTGTTATGGGTGGTTTAAACTAAACTAAACCTTTTGGTGGGTTGTACTTGTAGGAGCATTTTTCTTATTATATCAACATGGAGTATTTAGAAATGGATACAGTCCAGATTTCCTAAACTGTTGTTTACGGATGTTGAATTGACATAATTATCAAGGCCAAATAGCACTTTGAGGTGGCTGACTTATATGTTCCCCTATGAAAGCATTCATATGAAACACTGTCTTTATATCATATCTTTTTTCAGGAATTCATTGTCAGGTATCATGCCAAAAAGAAAGGGAAAGGGTCGGCCTAAAAGGGCCACCCTTCAAAAGAAGGTTAAACTTAGTGCAGATGTTGAAGTGGCTACTCTCGATAATCCATCAAACGCACTGGAAGTTGTTCCCGTGCTTGTAGAGGAGCACGAGGCGGGTACACATACTGTGCCAGAGAGAAGGGAAAGGGGTCAGCCCGGAGGGTCAGCCCTTCATGAGAAGATTGAAGGGAGTGCAGATGTCGAAGTGGCCGTTCTTGATAATCCGTCAACTGCATTGGAAGTTGATCCCGTACTTCTAGAGGAGCAGGAGATGGGTAGGCATGGGTTGACTTTATCATATTCTCTGATTAACTTGTAATCCTTGTTTGCACTTTTTTTGGTCGGGAAAAGTATATGCTAGCAGTTGTCATATATCAAATTCTTGTATCTCATGTACAGTTATGCCTAAGAAAAGGGGACGAGGACGTCCAAAAAGGTCAAGCGCTCAGAATTGCCAAGAGAGTGTTGGTGGAAATGTAAGTAGCCACATCAATGCTTCAGCTATGGTGGAAGTTGTTCACGAGGGTGAAGAATTAGAAGATGCAGGTATGGTTGCAAGTAACGTCTGAATTTCAATCTCTCTCATTTTCTTGTTTGCTTTATCCCCTCTTTCCTTTGCAAAAATAATTCTTATTTCATTAGCAAAATCAATTTACTAGTTTTGCTATTAGGAAAATCATTTGTTATCATTAAAGTATTTTTCTTGACAAATATGATATTTATTCATATCAAGAAGCATTACCCAGTCACAAGGCTTTCTTACTAATCAACAAATAAAATTTCTCACTCATTGTATTTGTCGGTACCCATTATGTTATGTTTGTCTTTTATGATATGATATTATTGGTAAAGATGTCAGAAATTGTTTATATATTTTATGATCGGGACTCATTTCTGGGTTATCGGGTCTCTCTCTCTCTCTCTCTCTCACACACACACACACATCCCTTGTGTAACACTAACCAGATTTGTTATCATTTTTTTGTTGATTTCCTTGGCACCGGTGGACAGAAAAGAGCACCTGCATGCTAATTGTTTTCTAATAATCAATATTGTGTTGCATACACAGTTATTCCTAACGAAGATGGACGAGGACAACCAATCGGGTCAAGTGTGCAGAACTGTCATAAGAATGCCGATGGCATGGATATATATGATAGTCCATCAAATATGATGGAAGTCAGTCCTGGATGTAAAGAGGAGCCAGAGGATGGTATGGTTATCAGTTACATACTGATTAGTATATATCTTATTATTTTGTTTATTACTCATACCCTTTTGGCCTTTTCCCTTTATTTATAGAAATAATTCTGGTTTTCTTTGAAAAAAGAATACGAATTAGTAGTATAACATACTTTTGCTGGGAAAACTTGAGGCCCATTTAGTTTCAGGTTTTGTTTTTCATTTCCTTGCAGTTATTGTCTAGCCCAGTGATTGTCTAGAGATATACCTTAAGTAGTATTTATAAAGCTTGAGCTCTCCTCACTTATAAGGCAATTTTATGGAGTTGAGTTAAGTCCAAGCACACATTCTAAGATAAATAATTACAAAAAAACATGTTTTTGTAATTCCCTATCCAAATATTTGAAATCAGGAATGAAGTGAAAAGTGGTCCTTTTTTCCCATGACAGATATGATCTTTTATTATCCCTTATGGCACGGCAATCAACTTGAATAACTTTCTTCTAGTTCATCTTTAAGTTTGCTCGTTCTCATTTATTCCATTACTAGGAACAATATTAGGATTTAGGAATAATTTCAATGATAAATGTCTTGTTATTAATAAAGTTTATTTTCTAATTTTTTCATGTGTTTTTTTAGTTTTAGATGTAGTTAACAGACCCGTGCAAAGAGGTCGAGGGCGACCAAGAGGGTCATCAAATCAGAAGAACCATCCACGGAATGCAGGTGGAAAGTTGGATGTTTTCATTTAATTGGTGCTATAGTTCCTGGCTTTGAAGTTCTATTTGAAACTTCTCTTATTTTCATATTATTTTTTTTGTTTCAGATATAAACGTTGGTCACAAGAGAAATGTAAGAGGACGAACAAGAGAGTTGATGCTTGAAATTAAACGTAAACAGAGTGCAGACGGAAAGTTAGATGTTACCATTCATCCTACAAAGCTGGTGGCTGTAGGTCCAGGCCGTAACGATTTCATTGCTGATCTTTCTATTATTGTTCGCCAGAATGCTCGTTTTAACGTGAACATGTGGAGGAAAGTTCCACAAGATACTAGAGATACAATAGTGAAAAAAGTTCTGGTATGTTTTGGCATTCACATTGATTGCAGTTGGTTTTACCCATGTTTACTGGTGTAATTTGTTTTGTCCTTTATTTTTTCCTATCCAAACGTGTAAGTGTTCTACTGTGCTTTAGTTTAAACAGATTTCATTCTTGTTCACAGAACAATTGGAGACTTCAGGATACTGCTCTGGTACGAAAGGCGATTCTGGATGAAGCAGGCCGTTTATATCGGAATTGGCGCAACAGGCTTCACGATTATTACGTAACCTTTAAAACAAAGGAGGAGGCTTTGGAGCATGTTCCTGATGATGTTAATGATTCTGATTGGAAATTCTTGGTTGATTATTTTAGCAGCCCATCTTTTGAGGTGCATTGATTTATGCGTGTCCCATCCTACCTGCACGTTAGTTTTAATAAACTCCATAACATGCTTTTTTGCCAATGTTCAGATAATAAGCATGAAAAACAAAGTAAACAAGACAAAACAGCGGACAAATCATACTAGTGGGCGAAAATCCTTTCATGCTGTTAGCTATGATATGGTGATATTTCATTTTAACTTGCCACTTGCTTATTGCGGCAGTCAAAAGGTATGATATTTTTTGTTTACTGATTAACAAGTATGTGCATTTAACAGCGGGACCCGGAAACTGGAAAGGAGCCTGATTTGCAGACACTATGGCAGATGACACACGTAAGGGTAAATGGGGAGTGGATTGACGAAGCATCTAAGGAAGTTAATGTAATCACGTTTTAAATTACTTCTGCAGTTTTATATATAACTTGAATTTGATGATATCCCTCGTATTTAAATGGTCGACTGTTGTGGTATTGATTCATTATAGGACAAGGTTGCTGAACAAATCAATGATAGGCGATGCCAGCTAGTGAATTCTGAGGATGGGATGGAAACAATTGAACCAGAAATTGTTAGTACTGCTTTTAAGACGTTGGTTGGGAAGAAATCAATTATGCGAGACTTTATTGGAGGACAGGAGTCATCCAACTTTATTGGAGGACAGGAGTCATCCAACTTAATTGGAGGACAGGAGTCATCCAACTTCATTGGAGTTCAACAATTGCAGGCTGAATTAGATGCCCAGAAGATAGAGGCAAAGAACGCCAGGAAAGAATGCAATGACATGAGAGCTAAACTCATTGAGGTTGAGTCCCAACTGGAGCAGGAGAAGCAAAAACGAGAGGAGGTTGAGGCTCGGCTACTGGATCGTCAAAAAGATTTACAGGAAATCAAGAGTCAGGTTCACACTGCCATCCAGTCTGTATTACCGCAGTATTTACCTGTAAGTATTAGTTTAATAGTTTAATATATTGTTGGATTTTCAATTTTATGTTCATTGGTAGAGGCTGCTTTTAATTTTGAATTTTTATTAGTATTAGTAATGCTTATCAGTCATAATAATCAAAAGTTTTCTTGAACACCAAACTATTAGTATCAGAACAGAATCAGTGAGATGCCTACAATTGGATTTAATACTTACATCATTGAATTATGCCTTCAAATTTTGTCCATTTCTGTTTTTATATTCAATTGAAAAATTTACATCTTTGAAATTATTCTTCATGTAAAGTTGTCTTGAAAAATTACATTAACATGTGCTTTGTTTTTTTTTATAATAGACAACTGAAGCAGAGACCTCATTAAAGCATAAAAGAAAGATAGAAGAGCTTGAAGCACAACTCCATGAGGCAGAAGATGTTATAACGGATATTAGATCAGAATTAGCAAGGTATCGTAGGGATTATTAGGAAAGCGAAGAAAGCAATTACACCCTTCTAGTGTGTCGTCTATGTTGCAATTTTGGTAAAAGTTTTGTTTGGTCTATATAAGCTTATATTTGGAATTTTGGAGTACATGTGAATTTGCTTCCTAGACTCGTATATACCTCTAGCTTGGCTTTGAACGTCTTTGTTTTCAACTCGATGTTTAGTTTTGCAAGGGTTGGGACTATGGGATGAAAGATATGAAGGTTTTCTTTCAATTGTGTTGTCAGAATTGTGTTCTCTGATGTCAACGGTTGATATTGCATTATTTAGAGAGGTGGAAACAAAATTTCTTAATTCTCATACACAATCACCGATTAGCAACTTACAATGATTTTTATTTGAGAAGCAACTTGCAATGATTTTTATTTGAGAGAGTTATACCTCTAAATTCATGAAGAAGGTGGTTTTTGGTATGAAAATTTTCAAAAAAAATTGTATGAATATATTTATCAGACTACTCATGGCAATTGTAGCGCCAGCTGCGGAATATGTCTTATAGTATGATGATAATTTAAAAACATAAATACTTAAGAATGATTTTACTTTAAGTGGGTACATTTTGGGGGGAGCGGTGGTTCTACCAATGATTATGCTGATTTCACCATGGAAGTGAGAAGCAACAAATAGGAGCTTCTTGTTTGAGGAGATATTTCATTGTGAAACAACAATTTTCCAAGGGATGATCAAGTGGTTAAAGATGTCAAAATTTAAGTTTGCACAACCCGGGGAGTTGGACAAGTCTTTGAATTTTGACAATGGTTTTGTTGATCAGGTTTAGCAGCAAACCTATGGAGGTTCCAATTATTGGGAAGAACCTTATTTGGTGGTAGAGGAGACCAGCCATAGACCAAGGAAGAAACCTGGTAGACCATAGTCTGCAAGACCCGTTTAGATAGTTAGAGTGTCAAAAAGGAATAGAAGAAACCAAGTTCTCATAAATATGATGTGCATGTCGATGTCAATCATGTCATGCTTGCACAACCAAGAGATGTGGCCTGTGTCATGCTTACTAACAAAGACGAATTTCCATTTCTCTTCGAAGTAACAAGAACCCTACCTCTAAAAATTAGGGAGAATAAAATCTTGTTAATTTTGAAACCAATACACCTTTCTAGAATACTGACATCATGTATAGCGGTCTATTGTTAATATTATTATGAGACAATTGTTGTTTTGGGTTCACTCCATTTCAGATGGTGGATTTTGTAAATGTGTTAGTGTTTTTCTATTACTCCCTATAATAATGTGTATATATTACCTTTTGGTTACATTAAAGGTTAAAATTTTGGTTACAGAGTATATATTACCTTTGTAATAAACAAAAAATAATCAATACCAACACAAGAAGTTGACCTAGTGGTATATGAGAGAATTTGTACTTGACGTAAATGTAACTACTTTTTTAAGCTCTCAAAGATCCAAAAAGTCTTCTCAGCCTCGGACCAGGACGTCATCCCTCACTCTATTTATTTATGTTTTCAAAAATGATAATAATCAATACCTAAAGAACTTTATCTAAGTTATTGCATTTATAATATGTTCATTTTTATTCTTAAAATAAAAATAATATGCCAATAACAATTGATACTTAAAAAACAAGGGACGTCTAATATAGACTCAGTTTAAAGATTGATCTGACTACTTTTAGTATATTTTAATCAAATATTATATAAATTTTTCTATTTTATATTATTATAAGATTTTTTTACTAGAAACACTAAGGGCCTAACTTTAAACCAATTTTTAGAGGTCGATATTAAATGGACAAAGACAAAGTGTTAATTCTCATAATTTTTTGCTTCAAAAAAAAAATCTCATAATTTTTTTTATTTCAATCTCTAGCCAATGTATATGAAATAATATTTGTTTGGATTAGTTATTCCCTTAAATGGATCTCTGACATCTTGAAGAATTAGTCTCCATCATCGCTACGAGGATCCATTAGTTTAGTTAAAAAAAATAAGATAATTTTTTTATTTGAAAGAATAAGAAAAGTTCACATTGGTCCAAACCTTTGGCTACCTTGGCAGCCAGGTTAGTTTTATTGACATTCATGATCTTGATCTATGTATAAAAGATCTAATTATTGACACTAAATGGAATCTTAATATACTTTATACTAACCTGCCTCCTATTGTGTCTAACTTCGTTCTGACCACTACTCCTCAAACAAACCCTTCCATTCAAGACTGCTTTTGCTGGGAAGACCAGATCAGTGGCTGCTACACGGCTAGGGCTAGGTACACTTGGTTCACAAAGCAATACATCACCAACAACTCTTTACCCGATATCTCCTGGAGCTGGATTTGGCAAAACTTCATTCCTGAGAATATCAAAATTCTGTTCTGGTGCGCCTGCCACAACTCCCTCCCCTCAGCAGCAATACTCCATCACCGTGGCATGAAAGACATCCCTCAATGTGCTAGATGTGGTGGCCCTTTGGAAGATCTTCTCCACCTCCTCGGAAATTTCCCTCACTCCATTAAAATTTGGCGTTCCCTTCCATTATCTGATGATCAGTTTTATGACATTACAACAGTGGTTAAATGGATCAAACATGGGATTAACAGCAGATATTCTCACCACTTTTTGGCTGGGTATTTGGTGGGCTTGGCGTGCTCAAAATTCTCACTGCATAGCTCAAAAAGTCATCCCTTTGTATAAGCTTTCAATGGACATCACCAATCTTGCTAGAATCATTTAGACTTCCACCCCCACCACTACTGAGTCGCTGGAACTAAGGTGGGTCTCTTAGCATCCTTCCCGTGAGCCAGGATTTGTCCTCAATACTAACGGAAGCAGTATTGGTAACCCTGGAAGATTAGGAATTGGTGGTTTGATTAGAGACAACGAAGGATCGTGGTTTCTAGGGTTTACTGGTTTCATTGGAAACCACAATAGTCTCTTTGCGGAGCTCATGACTCTCAATCGAGGCTTGCACCTTGCTTATCAGAAAGAAATAAGGAAGCTTACAGTTTATTCTGATTCTCAGCTGGCGATTCACTTTTTGGAGAAGCCACCTTCGAGATTCCATCGTTATGCGACAACCATTGGAAACATTCAAGACCTCCTCTCTAACCATTGGCAAGTTCAAATTAAGCACACCCTCCGTGAAGCTAACTGCGTCGCCGATTTCCGCACTAAGCACGACGCTGACTTCTCCTCTCCTTGGCAGATCGTCTCCCTTCCTCAGCCGAAGCTCTCTCCTATTTTGATGAAAGATGCGTCGCGAACCCTTGTTCCTCGTATATGATGTCCCTGTTTTTTCCTTTTTAGTGCTTTTCCTTTTTTGGCCTTTGTAACTTTTTCTAACTCACCCCCAAAAAAAAAGTTCACATAAAAGACAGGCGATACCAAAAAAAAAAAATTAAGACATTTCGATTTAGGATGAAATGAAAAAACATTTTTTGAAAGTAATAATAAAATAAAGGAAGCAAAGAGAAAAATAAAAACACAGAGAGAGAGAGAAGCATAAGAGAGAGGAGAAAAGTAGCGCAAAGTTGAAAACCCTATATATGAAGCCCTAGACACTTCACAGTTCCCATTCCGCACTTCACAATGACGCTTTCTACCCAATCCATTGACATCTCCGGCGAGCGGCACTCCGGCCAAGATGTTCGAACCCAAAACGGTTACATCTCTTTCCCTTTCTCATTCACATTCTCGTTTTCCCGTAATAACCATTTCTCTAACTCGCTTTTTTCTTTGAATCCAGTGGTTGCGTGCCTAGCCGTCGCCAACATCGTTAAAACTTCATTAGGTCCCGTTGGCCTCGACAAAGTAAGATCGATCTCATAACAACCACTCTCCATTTCTTCTTTCTCTGTTTCATTGATTTTATTATTATTTATTTACCGATTTTTCATTTTTCAGATGCTTGTCGATGATATCGGTGACGTTACCATCACAAACGATGGTGCTACTATACTCATGATGTTGGAAGTAGAGCACCCTGCTGCGAAGGTGAATTGGACTCTTCTTTTTTTTTCCTGTGATTTTTGTAAGAAGAAAATATTATATGTTGATGATTTATGGAATCTGTTTTTTTTTTTCAGGTTTTGGTGGAATTGGCTGCGCTTCAGGATAGAGAAGTTGGAGATGGAACCACTTCTGTAGTAATTTTTGCTGCAGAGCTTCTTAAAGTAAGTGTTACTCTCTCTTTTAACCATTTTAGATGCAATTCTTATATCTCATTTATATAATTTATATAATGTGTTTTTGTGTGTGTGTGTGTATGTAGAGAGCAAATGACCTTGTCAGGAATAAGATTCACCCAACCTCAATTATCAGTGGATTTCGAGTAAGTTATTTTATTATTTTTTTCAGTTGTCTATTTCTTAACTTTGTAGCTATATTTACATTATTTTGGCATTTGAAGTGGGGATTTTTTATGAAGACCTCATTTTTTACTGTGTTGATTTTTCTGGGTAGCTTGCTATGCGAGAAGCCTGTAAATACGTGGAGGAAAAGCTGGCTGTAAAGGTAAGCTTTCGTAATAGATAAACCTTTTTATAGATGCATTTTTTACGCCAACAAGGGACCCTGGTTATTTGTTGCTTTTTCTCTCCCACTTTTCTTAGATTGTCAATAGATGTTATTGTTAGTTATTGAAAGGCCAAAGAAGTTAGTTTTATAATGGTTTCTTCACACTTTTTGTGGTCATTGGCGTCTAGAGTCACTGCATGTTGTATTTCTACTCATTCTGAGTTTCAATTATTTGATTCATTTTCCTTGTTGCTCTATATTATACTTTTTCGTATGCATATTATCCGTCTTGGGTGTTGCATTCATGTTTGAATCAGTAACCAGTAATATGAACAAAAAGAAGTTCGTGACATGATGTGTATTTATGAAAGCTTACATTGTTTGGCCATTGTTCCTGTCTTATTTCCCAAGAAGCACGCAATGGGTCAATTAACAGTTGTTTTGTGATTTTTGTTTGAAGATTAATGCATTTGGAAGTTGTTGTATACTTTTTTATGCGTTGCTCAATCAGATTGTTTTCTTGACTTATAGGTTGATCTGCTTGGAAAAGATTCACTAATTAACTGTGCAAAGACCAGCATGTCCTCAAAGTTGATAGCCGGTGATAGTGACTTCTTTGCCAATTTGGTATGTTTGTAATTGCATTGACTTTATGTTGAATGTTGAGAGTTTATATCATGATTCAAGCCATATTTTGCAAGCTTGGGTTTTTGCATATTTTATTGGATAAAGTTTACATTCATCTTTCTGTTTCACGTGTAAATTTTACTTGGATTATTATTAGCTGAGAACTTAATATTGACCAAGCTATATGGTGTGTATTTTTCCCTGTCTCAATTATAAATGTGAAATCATATCATAGGTTACTTGGTTTTTGACTTTATGTTTGAGAGGAAAGGGTTACAAATATTTCATTGGTCCAACCACGGTTTTTACTCTATCTGTGTGTTGGTTGTGTAAAATTGTTCGTTGTATCAATCAGCTTTCTGAGATATATGGAAGTGATCGTACTGGCGATTATTCCAGCTATGTTTTGAATCATACTGAGAAGGAGGAAGTTACAATTTATTTGCTATTAAAATTCAAATTTTACATCAATTTGTTCTATGGTTGATTTGTTAATATACTGTTACAAATCATTCAACATACTTTTTAGTTCCTTTTGTAGTCTGAGCTGATACAGTATTTGTTGATCATAATTGGCTTCACATTATTTTAGGAGTTAGGCATCCATAGGAAGTAAATGGAAAATTGGAAGAAAGTATCAAAAGAAAAAACAATTTTATTGAATGATTGATCGGATCTCCAATGACTTTCCTTTAAAAAAGGATCTCATCTTTCACAAAAACTATCAAATTCACAGAATAGTCCTCCCCCGACATACCCCCAATTTATTTAACCAAAACAATCTAACCTCCCCTACTATTTTTTTACCGTCTTCTATCCTAAGACAGTATGTCGTCTGTCACATGGAACTGTGAAATTAAACCTTTTTTCTTGATTCTAGAAGTTCACAAAATCAATCCCAATGGTGTCGTCTATGTTAGGATGAAATTGCAGCATTTATTTTAATCTGAGTGCTTCACTGATTGAAAGTCAGAGGCTCAAAATCTTGATTGAAAGTCATGAACATGTTGTAGTGTGGTAATTCATTTTATCATTTTTTGATTGAAACCTTTCAAAAGCAGTTTGTGTTCTCATTATTAATGTTCTGAAGTTATTGATTAGTTATAAACAGTTTGCTAACTTCTGTTTTCGATTGAGATTTTGGCTTTAGACATGGGTACTTGATGTTTTCAGTTGTGAAATTAATTTGTATTTACAATTTCACAGGTTGTAGATGCAGTGCTAGCCGTAAAAATGACAAATGCTCGAGGTGAAGTTAGATACCCAATCAAGGTTGGTTATAGAATTCCTCTGATCTATTTCTCATGAAGCTATCTTTCTGAATTTAAGATGTGTAATTTTAAGCAGTTTGTTGAGCAGAAGTAATATGTTGTTGAATCTTGCATCTTACACGGTTTAAGGATCAAAGAATTTGAATGGATTTAATTCTGTTCAATTGTAATGCCTGTTTCAGGGAATTAATATTTTGAAGGCTCATGGAAAAAGTGCTAGAGACAGCTTTTTGATGAATGGTTATGCTCTAAACACTGGCCGTGCTGCTCAAGGAATGCCTCTTAGGGTTTCCCCTGCAAAAATTGCTTGTCTTGATTTCAATCTTCAGAAGACAAAAATGCAATTGGGTGTTCAAGTATTAGTTTCTGATCCCAGGGAGCTTGAGAAAATTCGCCAAAGGTACTGTCAATATGATCATGCGGCTTCGGTTTTATTACGATGCCTTCCTAGATTCACTTCCCTTAAATATAATGGGAATAATTATTATCTTATTAATAATGGTAAGTTGTGTAAAATTGGAAGAAACATAATTGTTCTGGAAGGCATTAAGTTAAATCGAAGTCCTTGTAAGCCAGAAACTTGAAATATTATGGTTAAATCGTGTAATTCAGTAATTCTTATTTTAAAAGTATTAATCTAATTGTGTAATGAAATCTTGGTTTCTGTTTCATTATGAAATTTGCTTGGTTTGTGAAAATTCTCCACCCTTACCATCTTATATAAAGTAACATCATTGTAATATTGTAAATAAATGATCTTTTTTCTAATTGCAGAGAGGCAGATATGACGAAGGAGCGTATTGAAAAAATACTGAAAGCTGGAGCCAATGTTGTTTTGACTACTAAGGGGATTGATGACATGGCACTTAAGGTGTGTTTCTTTTTTACATTCTGGTACTTTTTATTTAACAAGCTTTCTTTTTGAGAAAGAACTTAGTTACAATCTTACATTTAAAATTTCAAAGAAAATATTTGACATTCTTTCTGTACCAGCTATATTTCTCTTTGCCATAGTTTCTGTTGTTTCCCTTGAGAGGAAATACATCCACCACGACCCCCACCCCCAATCCCTGATAAATCTTTGAAAACAGGGTTTGGGATGCCTTCCCTCACCCTTTATCCCCCTTTCCCTTTCGAACAGTATATCCGATGTTGTAGATATGGAGTTAAATTTTGTATATGCTTAAAAGGGAATCAGGATATACCCAATTACAATTCTTAGTAGGGTTTTCAGGAATATAGGGAATGTAGAGGTTAGGGGAATTGAAAGACAATACTCCCATGTGTAGGTTAGGTTGGTTCTTAAGCAAAGGGTTGAGGATTATTCAAGTGTTAGTTGGTGGCTGTTTTACATGTGAGATTGCAATTCGGTGGAATTTAGGGGAAATTGAAGTAAGGAATATTAGGATCTTGGCTGGGGAATATTATTTATGCTTTCTGCTATTGAAGATTCAATTGAATGATGTTGAGATATATGCAGTGATTCAAGTCTTTATTATTAGGTCATACTCTTCCTTGTATATAATTATGTTTTCATTAGGATTGATTTAAGATTGCTTTAGTCCAGGTTTATTCCCTCTATTAAAGTATTCTCTTTATATATTTTTGACTCTAAATAATATAAAAATGAGAGCTAACATCTCATGTAATTCATAACCAAAACCTTTCTTTCTCAATTAATGAGTAGACAAAAGTTGGGTTTACTAGCAAAATTAACCAAGGCATCACACTGTGGGTTCTTACGCATCAGGCCCAAGAACCCTGTTCTACCAGCAGTTAGGATTTTGCAGAAAATCTAAATTGACACCACACTTGTGACATCTGGCTCTTTAAACATGTTACTTGCGATTTTCTGCTTCCTGCATTAATAGATATCTAGGGTCATATTGATGCGTTACATAATTTACATGTTCTGTTTCTGACGAGTGACATAAAGGATCTCGAATTTTCTTGCTTCCATCTATGGGTCTTTAAGGATGTTCTGATTTTCTGCTTCCCGCATTAATAGATAGCAGTTAGGATTTTGCAGAAAATCTAAATTGACACCACACTTGTGACATCTGGCTCTTTAAACATGTTACTTGCGATTTTCTGCTTCCCGCATTAATAGATGTCTAGGGTCATATTGATGCGTTACATAATTTACATGTTCTGTTTCTGACGAGTGACATAAAGGATCTCGAATTTTCTTGCTTCCATCTATGGGTCTTTAAGGATGTTCTGATTTTCTGCTTCCCGCATTAATAGATGTCTTGGGGTCATATTGACGAGTTGTTGTATGCTTCTGTGTGTAAATTGCATGTTTTGTTTCTGATGAGTGACTAAAAGGATCATGGGTTAACTACATAAGTATTTCTTCTGACTATTTACTTCTTATTTCAGTACTTTGTTGAGGCTGGAGCAATTGCTGTGAGACGTGTGCGGAAAGAGGATATGCGTCATGTTGCCAAAGCAACTGGTGCAACAATGGTAAACCTTTGTTTAATTTATTTATTTTATTGGAACCGTGAGACAAGCTAGTAAGTTGGCAGTAAATCAGAATATTTATCACCCAGGACTTTGCAAATGCATCGTTCCTTATTTCACACGTTTTGTCTGTAGTTTAAAATTTTGTTGATATTTGTAAATTGTATGCATGGATTGAGGGAATGTATAATGTCGGTGGTTCCATGCATTTTAGCTATTGGTGATTCCATTTTTTCCTGCATAGAATTGCAGTCTTTTGAAATGATTGCCATAGCTAGAATTGTTTTTGTCATTTTGAAATCTGAACACTGTTTGTAGCTCCTTATGGTCAAGTCAAAATTGAATAATGACAAACTAGTATATAATCTCTATCAAGAGAGATGCGAAAAACTTACATGAAAGGATCCATTCCCCCGAATATACAATGATGTTTCTTTGTTACTTGACCAAAGGGGCTCCATTTCAAAAACTTTTCCCCCCCACTATAGGCTGCATTTTGATTTTAATATTTCCGGTCATTGATCGGCTTCAAATATCGACTCAAAAGATTGAATACTGAATTGTTTAAAACAAGATAGTCAAAAGCTCAATTGATTATCGTGAAGTGAATAAGATGGAGTGTGTTTTTTCACTTGTATTTTAAAAAGAGAGAAGTGAAATGTGCTTCTTCACTTTTTGTATTCTAAAAGAGTCACATGTAGTGCACATGTTGACGCTTTACTTATTCATAAAAGAAAGCCCTAAAGGACCTATTCATTCCCAATGTCCATTACGACAGAAAATGGTACTGCGGCCACTGTTCTTTTAGCAGAACTCAGAGCGTCACAGTTTTCATAGCAGTGCTCAAAACGCGCTACGCTACCCTCTCGCTATTTGACAAACTGGTCTGTCTAATGATTCTTTCACAGCCTACTTGTCCACTATGCCAGTTTAAAGTGCAAACCATACTTTGTAAAAGCAAACCATCTTCATTTGCTAAATATTTAGTTATTAGTTATAAGTTTTTTGGTCATGCAAGTACCATCTTTTGTTTGGTTTGTCACACTTTTTAAATAGCAAACTATTTTCCTATATGGATGATCAGACTTTTTTGGTTTGATTTATTGATGCAGGTCTCAACATTTGCTGATATGGAAGGGGAGGAAACTTTTGAACCATCGTTTCTTGGATCTGCAGACGAGGTTGTTGAGGAGCGTATAGCTGATGATGCTGTAGTCATGATTAAAGGGACCAAAAATACAAGTGCAGTAAGTGGTTGGGGAACTTGAGATTGAATTGTAGATCTTTTTGATAAAAAGAATAATTTCATTAAAACGGAAAAGTACAACAATCTGGAGGGAGCAAGAATCTTCAAAAGCCACAAGAGGAACAATAAAAAGATTGATAATTGATAAAGCATCAAGCTAGTCATGAAAATTCACTTTTGTTTATGTTATAAATATGTAGAAATGCCAAGAAAATACAAAATCTTAAAACATTATAGAAATGGAGGTTGCGAAAGTTATTTAAGGAAGATAAATGGTAATGATAACTTTTGTTAATAAGTGGTCATATGGCATAGTGGCATTGAAAATTTATTATTTATTTTGTGGGTGCATTATCACCTGATTTTGTGGTTTCTTCTTTAGGTTTCTTTGATTCTCAGAGGTGCAAATGACTATATGCTTGATGAGATGGACAGAGCTCTGCATGATGCGTTATCAATTGTCAAGAGGACTCTTGAATCAAATACAGTAAGGCTGTATTCTCTAGCTTTCAAATCCGACTTGGGGACAATCCAGTTGTCCAAAACTGAAAACATTCATGCCAAGGAAATTTACTAGATGAGGGTTCTGTTGGCATGTGTCAGGTGCCATGAAATGGAAACTTGGATTGGGTTTTCAGGTCATGTTTTAAGGGAAAATTCTATTAACAATGCACTTTATAAAGCACCTGATCCTAAGTGGCAATCTCTTCTATGTTGTTCTGGGCTTTTGGCGAGACACATTTTTTCTATTTTATTTGCCATGTTACACTTGATTTTTTAATGTATAAAATTCAGGTGGTAGCTGGTGGAGGTGCTGTTGAATCAGCTTTATCAGTTTATTTGGAGTACCTTGCTACAACTTTAGGATCCCGGGAGCAGTTGGCTATAGCAGAGTTTGCTGAGTCTCTATTAATCATTCCAAAGGTAAGAGCCAAGTAGAGAGCTTAAGGTTTCGGTCTCACACTCTTATGTATAATTTACGTATAACTAGGGCGATTAGGCCTAGTTGAACAAATGATGTAAAGCTTGAATTTGTTTCTAGTCCAATAATTTAGTTTAGCATGTAGTTTTTTATATAATTTCTGCAGAAGAAGGTTGATTCTGTAGTTTTTATCTACATTCTTAGTTTTGTGGACTGGGCTTTCATGCGGGGTTAACCTGGTATAAAAAATAGAAATCTATGGCACATTATATAACTTAAGTTGTTCCGTCTTGCTCTTGTTTCTACCATGCTAGCACTAAAATGCATATATTGGTAATGCTTATCTGGAGCAGGTGCTTGCTGTCAATGCTGCTAAGGATGCCACAGAGCTTGTTGCAAAATTACGGGCCTACCACCATACTGCACAAACTAAAGCTGATAAGAAGCATTTATCAAGGTATTGGTTTGCTAGTCAATTGCAGCTGCAGATATTCCTTATTTTTGTTACTGCTTTCTTCCCTGCTTAGCGCCATCATGTTGATTTTTATCTTTGTTGCTGTGGCGTTTATATTTCAGTATTTGCTAAATATTCACCTCGAACCCATTTGCCAAATATCATTTATGTAGTCATGAATTCCACTCCCCAATCATTTGAAATTGAGCTACTGATTGGATTTTGCAATACTATTTGCCCTATTTTTGGTTGTTTGGAATTTCATGCATTATGGATCAATCTGGACCGGTTAAACAAGCTTTTGCATCTGCTCCTTAATATCTCCTTAAACAATCTTTTGCATCTGCTCCTTAATATCTCCTTAAACAAGTTTTTGCATCTCCTCCTTAATATCTCCTGGGTTTGATTTGAGATTATAGTACACAAGCTTTTGCATCTGCTCCTCAATATCTCCTGGGTTTGATTTGAGATTGTAGTATACTTACATTATGCATAAACAGAGTGTAAAATATTCTGGATAAGCTGACTTTTGTTGTACGCGCAAAATTATTTTCTAGGTTCAGCACTGCTGCCATTCTTTCTATTTCTGAAAATAACTACTTTGCTTGCTCTCTTTTATTTTCCAGCATGGGTTTGGATCTTTCAGAAGGAAAGATTAGAAACAACTTGGAAGCTGGAGTCATTGAGCCTGCAATGAGCAAAGTCAAAATTATCCAGGTACGTTTTTTTTATACATATTATCAGTAGCTGACCCCATTGTACAGCTTTCTATACAGCGATCTAAGCAAAATTGTTTACTGTTATTTATCAGTTTGCAACTGAAGCTGCTATTACTATTCTTCGAATTGATGACATGATCAAGCTCGTCAAGGATGAAGGTCAGGAAGACTAGGGTATAATTGAAATTTGAAGGAATTTACTTCCCAGTTCTTGTGAAAGGGATGGCATTTGCAGGCTATACCGGTGTGCATTTGAAGAGGGTAGCTATATTAATCTTCGGTGCGCTTGATAACTTTGATGGGAGAATGTTTTAGTTTACTTAAAGGATTGAAGGAGGGTAGCTTTTATTTTAGGTTTTAGAAATTGCTGCCAGTTTTGCAACAGGACCACAAAAGAACATTTTGTTTTGGCTACAGTTTAAAAGTGGCAGTGTGGGTCATGCGGCTGGTTGGATGTTTACATGTCTTTCCAAGGCAGTGTTTGGTTTGTGGAATTTTGATGTTAGTTATTACTACTTTTTAATGTAACAGCGTGCTAAGTGATTATGACTCCATTTTTTTTTTGGTCGTAAACTATATGAATATGGTAATCTTCCAATTTTTTAAGCGCTTATAAAAGCTTGCATTCTCAATATTGTAATCTACGAGTTTTTATGTCAAAAAAGATAAGTTTTGTAGATCCAAATAAAGAAACACATCCATATGATAAGATTCCACCTAGAGGCGCCTTTCAAAAAAAAAAGATTCCACCTAGAGGAGTAGAATCCGGATTCACACCGGTGTGGCCAACAATTTCTATCTCTTATTGTTACCTTTCAATCAAACAATTCTTGTGAATACAGTACAGCGGCCATTATTAGCATCCATATCTATTATATTCAAAGTAATTGAAATCATATTTCCAAAAAATTGAATTATTCCTAGCGTATTCATTCAACTAACAAAGTCTTTTTTTGGGTGACCATCAAAATCCTTAACATACAGATAGGAAGGGTAAAACAGAACTAGAAATCTGATGGGAGGCTTTTATTATGCCATCGGATTCGAATACACAAGGGAAGGTAAAAAATATCATCAATGACCGATAAAGGAAAAAAAAAAGGTGCATAGGATTTGCATTGTGAAATGCAAATTTGGAATGCATCACCAAATAATTTTACTTCAATAACTTGAACCCAAAGAAAGCCAATGTAAAATCCATGTGCGCATGACGTGTCTCGTGTAAGGCCACGACAAACCACAACCAAACCGTTTTATTATCTACTAGAAGAATCAACAACTTCTGCACGTCAACGTCTTGTCTTGTGCCCCAAGACTCATTTCCAAGCCCAAGCCCAACCAAAGCTTCATAAATATATTCAACGCAATGATTTCTTCATGCATATATAGGCATAGGCAGGCATAGCTAATCACGTGATTGAGGTTGGATGTCTTATTAGTGTACAAAGCAAATAAATAGATATATCCATAACTCCATTACATAAATTATTTGATTTTAGTGAGAAAAAAAAAGAAAAATGCAGGGAATTGAGAGTTTGGCTTTGGCTGGCAAGGGGATAATGGAGATAGTAGAAGGGAGTAGAGAATACCAATATATTGAGAATGGTTTCTTAAAGGGTATGGAATTTATGAGGCATGCCACAACTGTTGTGGCCCTTCATAAAAACAATGTTTCTAATTCTTGTTTGGCAAGACAAGCTCGTTTGGATTCCTTTGATATTTTCTCAAAGGCGGTGGCAATTAAATGTGGAGGTGATGCTAATGTGAAGTGTGCTTGGTATGGTGGCTCATTAGATGAACTCATAGAGATTGTATCAATTGGATTCACTGGATCCAATATTCATCATCAAGAGAATGATTCTCACGGTGTTGGAATTTTCTTATCTCCTGCCAAATTTTCCATTGATAGGTAATCGGTGGTTATTACATAGCATCAGCACTTTAAATTGAAGACATGTTTGGTGTCTGAAACGTGTTCATGTTGGTAGACACGAAATTACTATTTGTGTTTATGTATTCGGTGTTAGTGTCTGTGTCGATCCTTCAACTTCTTTTTTCTTTTTTTTAATGTGCACTTTATAAGAGAACTAAGAACTTGCTTATTTGATTTTCAGTGCAATGTGTACAGTAGCAGATGAGCAAGGTTTGAGGCATGTGCTGCTATGCAGGGTGATACTAGGGAATGTTGAAGCTGTTCCTTCCGGTTCAAAACAGAGCCAACCTAGTGGTAAACAATATGATACAGGAGTTGATGATATTTCATTACCCAGAAAACATATTATATGGACTGCTTTTATGAATTCACACATTCATCCGCATTATATCCTAACTTTCAAGTTTAATCATATCAAGGGTAAGTCAGGTTACTTTTTCACAATCATGATTTTAAATTGTTGTCCTCAACTATAACTACGATCGCAACATCAAGGGTTTTAATGTCTCTGCGATCGCAATTTTGGACACATCAAAATGTTTGTAATATTTTGCAATATCAAGAATCGCGATAGTAATTCAAACCTTGTTTATAGGACATTTAGTATTGGTTTTTCGTTTTTGTACAGATCCAGATATATTTGGGGGACTAAAACCTCGATCACAATATGTGTCGTTTCCTAATTTAGTGGCAAGAGTTTCAAATCATTTGAAACCACCACAGATGTTTTTGTTACTCAAAAGCTACCGTGTTTACCAAGTAAGTAAACACTAAACATACTTTACTTTGGTTTAAGGTTCTAATAATGCTTTGTTAATGATTTGGCACTAAATTATATATATGTTGGGCTTCAGGAGCTAAAGATTTCACGAGAAGAATGGATAAAGAAAGTGAGGGTGATAGTTGGAGACAGATTGCTGCATTCAGTCATCACTGATAAATCAGCAAGTGGCATTGTCCAACTTCTTTAGTTTCAATTTTGGAAGATGATTGGACTGAGTATTGATCAAATTGCACATAACAAAATTTCTGGGAAATTACTTCTGCAATTAGTATATTTGTTTGATCATTTCTGCAATTAGTAGATAGGATAAGGACAAGTTAATGTATTTTATTTTATCTAGGTTAGGGGTTAAAATGGAAGAAAAGTAAAGCGTTGTTTCTACTCAGCAACTTGTATATTTTACCAACTTGAGAATTTTTAAATAAGTTTTTGATTTAAAAAAAATTGTAACTAAATCCTTAAACTTTAAAATATTTTGTAATTAAACTACAAGGAATTTGACATATAGCGACGGAAAAAATTTGTGACTCTATATTAATGGGTATCTTTTTCGTGGTCGTAATTTTACTATACCTACATCTGAATATCCATCGCTAGAGATTTTAGTGGCCTTTTTATTTACTTTAATCACCACATTTATTGCATTGGTGAAAATTAAGTGACATTTAACTGCATATAAAATGAGACGGATGAAAGCCAAGAGCACTTAGATGAGATGGTAGAGGGGCTCTTCTAGCTTAACCAATGTCCTGAGTTTGAATCCAGCTTTGGGCATACCGCCCATTGTGGTCTTACCCGGCTCGTGCTGCAGTTGCGCGCAGAGGATACCCAATTTATATCGACAAAAAAAATGGGACGGATGGAGTATGATCATGGGAATTTTATGAGACGACTCACATAAATATTCGGCATTACTATGGCAATAGCAGAACCATCATCATTACACCATTCAAATCAAACACTCCACAAATACCTACTACCTCCGTCCCATTTTATATGCAATTTACAGTTGTTGCGCATATATTAAGAAAAATGAGTAGTAGTTTAGATTTTATAAAAAATATTGTTTAAATTTCCATTTAACCATTTATCTGTCTACATAATAAACGTGAATCATTTATTAAATGTAAAAAATTGTCATGATTAATAAGGGCAATAGTGAAAAAGCATGTTAGATGCTTTCTTGAAAATGTAAAACAAAAACTAATTTGGAACAAATTGATTTTTGCTAAAACAATATATAAAATGGGCATATTAATTTGGTACTAGTTACCACGACTACTCGCCTTCCAAGACTGCACTGTTTTCCAAAATGACTCTTCGATTCTAACCCCATTAATCCAATGCTCAAAGTTTCTCTACCTTCTTTTCTTCACTATTTGTAACCAACGATTCTACAAGAGAGGAGAAACCTGTAGTAGTATCAATGAAGTCTTTCCAAACCCGTTTCAAGTCATTGATCCAAAAAGTTCTTCAAGCTCCAAAATACTTCCTTTCCTCAACTCAAAGCAACCCATTTCTAATCCTTGACCGTTTTTACTGTAAAGACAATATCTTTAATCAGCACCTATTTCTTCTAAATGTCAAAAGAAAAACACTTAAAGAACTTCACCTTCCAAAGGTTACAAACACTGACATGGGTTTTAAGTTAATAGGTTCATGCAATGGTTTACTCTGTGTTGCTCACTATTCCTTAAACTCAACTTCCACCCTTTTCCTTTGGAACCCGACAACAAAAGAAACCAAACGGATCATTGAACCAGAAAATGCTTTGATGCCACATAAGTTGCCACCAAATTGTTTTATAGCCTTTTACTTCAATATTAATGAAGGTGATTTTCAAGTAGTGAGGCTTCACTCTTTTGAAGACACAACAAGAAATGATTCTAGAAATAAAACTTATGCTGTTCAAGTTGAGAAATACTCACTAGTTACTGGTTTGTGGAGAGATATCAATATCAAATGTTGTGATCAGCATTTAAATTTGAAGGGTTGTTTGTTTTGGACTGAGAATAGTGTAACAGTTAAGGAAACTTTGTTTTGGGTGGCTATGGAAGTAACTGAAAAGGTTAGTAATGAAATGATTATTTCTTTTAATTATTGTAACAATGTTATTGACAAGATTGAGATGCCCTTTTTTGTTAATATTAATAAGGATTGTGTTGAAGTTTATAAGAAACTTGCAGTGTATAAGGATTCTGTTGCTTTGATTATTTGCTCAGAAACTAAGAATATGGAACATGTTTTAGATTTGTGGGTTTTCTATGATAAATATGAAGATGTGGAATGTTGGACTAAGTTACAAACTATGGGGATGTTTTCAAGATTAGAGCGTCCAGTTGGTATTTGGAAAAATGAAATTCTTATCGCAACAAAGAAAGTAATACATAGTGTTAGCGGAATTGTTGCTTTGCTTCCAGAAGATGATATTGGAGCTGAGTTTTACTATAATGTCTTCAATTTTGAAGAGAGTTTCTTTCCTTTACTTAATGTGGAGGAATTAGCTGATATTGAAAGTGAAGGATTCTTGTTACTATGATATGCTGTCAAGAAATGTCAACAAATTAAGCATTGAAGAAAATGATGTATTATGAGGATTGAGGACTAAGATGGAAGTAGATTTCTTGCTTAGTTTATGTTTGTGAAGCTTGTGAAGGCAAAAGTGTAGTTTAATCTTGTTTATCTTACGTTGCTTTTCATTATTTTCTTGGAAAAATAGTTATTCTTGGAAAAACAGGTGTTGTCATTATAATTTTTTTGAATGTATCGAAATTACAAACACATCCCAATGTGTCTCATTAGTAAACTATTTTTGTCCTCAAATGTGTTTTTCGTTACTTATTTTGGTCCTCAAACGTTTTTTTATTGGTCAATTTAGTCCCCAAAATTACTAAAAAACAGATACTCAACAACGTGTTTGTAACTTTGATATGTTCAAGGACTATAAAGATAGGGTCACACATATTCGGCAACCAAAATGACTGTTTAACCTTATTTTCTTTCTTATAACTACAGCAATGGATAGTTGTTTGCTTCTAATGAAATTCTTTTACACTTAAGTAATGGAGATTTGACTTTTGCTAATTAATCAATAAAAGTGACCTTGTGCCTTGCTAAATAATGGAACCATTTACAAAAGAAAGTAGTAACATGGGGAAATCTTACCAATTTCACTACATGCAGAATAATATTTAGACAGGAAATATACATTATCAACACTCAAATCATTACTTAATATCTATACATTTTTTTTGGAAATTATGATACAAAAACAATTTTTTTTGAATATTTTGAGTAAATAATAATTTGAGTGTTCAAAAAGTAATAATAATACTCACTCTGCCTATTTAAATTGTTTTCTTAAATCTATCAGTAATGAAAATGATATGATTCTGCCATCTTACAGAAAATGGCAAATTAACCAACCAACCAACCATGTACAATCCCATTGAAAATGTGTTATGAAAGTGGCTTAGGGATACATCTATGTATGTGAATATAAGGGTTCTTTACTTCAGGCTAAGAGCCAGAAATTTCTTTGGGTTTTAGTGTTTAGAACATAGCCACCATTTTGGCCTTTTCTCTGTACGGCAACACAGGTGCATGGACTGTTCTGGATCAAATACTCTGCTGTGTCTATCATACCTTTCAATGATCCTCCTGCAGGTCGCCTATATCTGTTCAAAATTATGGAAGTACCAATTAGCATAACAGCAGTTATAATAAAGTTATTACACCAGCATTCTACAATCCAACACAGCAAATTAATTTGTTCTTATTAGATATTCACCAACAAAAGTGAAATTATTTCTGTCAAACTAAAAATTATTGATCCATTCATAAGTGATATTGTGTGTTATACTTCAAAAGATATTTAATACAAAAAAATAGCATGTTATGTATAGCACAGATCCTTTGCTGTGTGCAGAATGGTGTTGCACTAGCGGAGACTGTGAGATCTAAAGAGAGATGTCTCTCTAGATCTGAGGTCCCTGCTGGCGCAGCAGTAGCACCATTCTGCCGTAGTGGGGGATCCAGATCCGTTATGTATATAATATAATTTGTCAAAAAAATATAATATGAAAATAGACTCAATTGTATTTTTATCTCCAATATTTTCAGTTTTACCATTTTCTTCTCTTTTATTGTTGACGATTTAAGTCCTTATATTTTTTTAATTGCACTTTTGGTCTTCCGAAAATCATGAATCATGCACGTTTGTCCCTTCCTGACTTTTCCAAAATCTAAATTTTTTGGGGACTAAAGGTGAGAAAACCATAATTTTGAGGGGGTGCAATGTAAAAGTATTAGAACATAAATCTCATTATTGCACCCATGTTATTAGACACCTTGAGAAAGATATAGAGAAGAATAAAAGAAGTGAGAATAAGAATAATTACCCTAATAATGTAGAAGAAAGACTCCGTTTCTGGCCTATAACTACAACATCAACCCCTTCTGCTATAGACTGAGAAAGAATAGTATTAGCCCTATTATTTCCATCCATTTCCACTTTCAAAACACGAACTCGCATTTTCGGTTGAGAAACCCTACAAACATGTTTCATTTCTTCAAGAAAATCAACACCTTCACCATCAACAGCACCCCCTCCTCCTCCCATATCAATCGGCGCGGTATTCGAGCTTCCCAACGAAGGCATCTTCAAAAACGTAGTAATTGTATTACGCCATGAATTAGGGTTTTCAACATGCAACAAAATTAACTCGTCTTGTTCAAGCACGGCATGGCAAAGCGCGTATTGCAACGCTCCGGCTGATTCCCTTGTTGGATCAGCAATGACCATTACCTTGCGTGCTTGTGTTTGTGCGTTCCTTTGGCTATTACTTGCCATTGGCATTACCACCACCAACAACAACAACACCTCAACCACCCTGGTTTGTGTGGTTAAACAGAATATGAGAGATAATTGAGATATAATAATGATAGTATGAAACGTTCATTTTTAATTTTTGTGTGTGTGATGAGTAATCAATATTCTATACTAACAGCTAATAAAATTTGTTAGTTTTGTTTCTGTGATTCACATTTCTGTTTTAATTTTCCCTTCCTATGTTTAGGATTACGTTTAGATGGTTGTTTCTATTTCTCTGTTTTCCTTAAATACCTTCCTTGAGACTCGGTCAAATGCCATTGCCAATCTTAATTATACCTCTTGCACTACTTAAATTACTTTTTTGTAATCATTTTTCTTTTGAGTAATATAGCCAATCTTGCGAGTATCGTGTTACTTTTGTCCATTAAGTTTAGGATTTGGACAATTCTTTTTATTGGTAAGATTCGACAATTCTCATCTCTATTTAAAACTCCCATATCTCAACTTTTAAATAAAAAAAATATTTGGCAAAATGAATTGAATAAGTTGTTTTAAACATTATTTCATTTAAAATTCATTAATTAAAATATTAAATTTAATTAAATGTTAGAAAATCCCAGAGTTCTACAGTTTTATTTAATTTTAACCAATTTACTTAGATAAAAGAAAATTGCTAGTAGAATCACATTTACCGAATATTTAAAATTCGATGATTTCTAAATAAGATATCTGCACAATGCATCACAACAGAGGAAGAATAAAAGGATCAAAGTCTGAGACAGAATAGAAGAGATAGTACCCACGAAACTTTTCCACTATAACCAGATAAGAAGAATGTTAAATAGAAAAAACAAGTATTGTAGGAAGTAAAACAAATTAGCACACACGGTACCTAAAGTTAACATTACGAACATAAATATGTAGAATACAACTTCGTCGCACAGGGCAGCGGCCATACATTACATGGTCCCTTCAGACCAAACAACGGTACATAAATAAATAGACCGTGGGAATGCCTCCGATTGATTGGTCATTTTCAAACTGACATCAAGACCCCCCCATAAAAACCGGGAGGTTATTAGGATTAGTAGCTGTTTTGCCATAATTGTTGTTGGGACTGCTTAGGTTGTTGGCTTTGAGAACCAGCAAGAGATGCTTCCCTAGTATTCTGCTGCTGCTGATGTTCCAGAGACACCCCACTCTGAGAATGGTAGAAATTAGGGTACCCATGAGGTGCATAATGCTGTGATGGCTGCTGCTGCTGCTGCTGCTGGCTTTGACGAAATCCAGCCTGTTGTTGATTCTGTCCCTGGAAGTTGTAATAATTGCTGGGAGGAACAGCAGACATTGTTCGAGAGCCAGGCCCATGAACCCACATTGGAGAATTCTCATTCTGACAGAAGAAAGCATGGTCAGCAAGTTTCTTCTTCAATATAATTAACTATGAGTTTCTATTATTTTCTTTTCTTCACACCCTGCTCCTCAAATTAACTATGAGTTTCTATTAAACTGAATTAACGATATCAAATTTGCATCATCTACTAAGAGAAGAAATCAAAACAGGGAAAACAACAGGTAAAGCATGGAAGATCATTCTACCTGCTGTAGTGAAATCATATGATTATTGTCCTTATACTGGGAGCTTATGACATCATCATATCCAATGGTTGTACTAGCAGGGGGAGCTGATGGATTCAAAGGATAATTTCCTCCGGGAATGCTGGTGGAAGATCCAAAACCATATCCAGATGGAACAGCAGCAGACTGAGGCAAGCTGCTGACAGAAATGCTATTTTTATACTGTGGAGGCACTGCTGCTAGAGATTGGTGGTACGAGCTATTTCCAGCGAAAGCCTGCTGAAATGCCGATGGCATGTAGGTATAGCTCTGAGGCAAGAATGGATAGCTAATCATATTAGCAAAATGTCCCAAAGGAAGGGTAGGCTGTGAGTAAGGATGCACGGCAAGTTGTTGTGGAAGTGAGGGTCCAGTGGCAACGCTCGCACTGGGCAAAGCTAGTGGATTAGCTTGAGGCATTGAAATATTGTTTGCCCTTAAAGCCTGTATGTTGACAAAGAAAATTATCAGAAGACTAAATTCAAATGTTCTCCCTCTCAATAAAATAAAATCAATAAACCAGCATAAAATTTAACTCCCACTTAAACATTTTTACTAAACAATATTACAAGAATGCACCCATGACATAACTCTGAACATTTATGGGACTCGATTTAGTGCACCCTTCAAAAATAGGGGTGAGTCAATAGTAAACAATGTTAATACAGGTATGCATGACCTCTAAGAACATTCCTGAGATTCAATTTAGTATACCCTTAATAATAGGGGTAAGAACTAAAAAATAAATTTTACACATATCCGTACAGAATGTACTGACACATAAAATCATATCCATATACTCAACTGATACTCATACAACACACAGTGCACTGTTATTCATTCTTTATATTTTCCCCAGAATATTTGCCAATCTCAAAAGTATCATACAAGGACTTAGCAGAGGAAGAAAGCATAAAACTCAGGCCGAGAAAGGGAAATCACATATAGATGTTTTTTGTTTGTATTCTTTAATTTTTAAATACAAAATATATTAAACATATATTGCAGCACCAGTATCTATTCTTTTATTAAAAGAAACTAATGTTGGGTATCACATAGTTTGTAGATACCAGTATCTATGCCCGTGTCCACACCCATTTTAAGGGCATACACAACCGACTAACAAAGTGAAATGAATGGAATTGTACTGAGCTCAACACTATTTTGTAGGCATTGTATGCATTTAACGGGAATGGATCCTCTCAAGTGGAAAACTTCAAGTTTTCTCAAGTGGTTAGATCTCCACCTTTAAATACACTCTCCCTTTTTTAATGTTTAATACCAGTGTTGTCAAATAGAGGCTATAGCGGCGCTATACTGCTATAGCATAGCGGAATTTGAACAAACCGCTATTGTCCGCAATCTGCGATATGCCCATAAGTACTGTCAAATAGTGGCTATAGTGCCGCTATAGCACTATAGCATAGCGGAATTTGAGCAAACCGCTATTTTCCGCAATTCGCGATTGACAACACTGTTTAATACACTCTCTCATATTTCCAATGGAGGACTTAGATTCCACATGAGAAAAAAGTCATTGGAGAGGATCCCCTCTCTCCTTTAACAATGTAAGGCTAGATGCTGGTAGATCACCAGCATTTATCACACAAAGAAACATATAGCACCGTAGAAAATATTTGGATTAAATAGGACAGATGGCCACAACACAGATGTACTTGACCCCTACGCATAAAAAATCGATGCACCTCATTTCATCTGATATGTCCTCTAATTTCAAAATGTCATACAGAGAACACGGTGATTGGAAAAAGATCAATTCATATAAAGGCAATATTTAGTAATCTCAGTCAATTGGCTTAAACCAAAACATGCACATTGCCTATTCTTTTTCAAGAAAAAAATGTTCATTTTAACTAGTATCACATGGTAGTTAACTGAATAGTTGGTAAGTACCGCATGTAAAACCAACACTGAACACATTAGATCTGGGGAGAAATTTGCATTTTCCTAGATGTGATTGTTCTCAATTCTAATTATTGTTAACCATAATTTATCGGTTTATAAATGCAGCCCATAAATATAATGTGCACGTGAACTCCAAAACACTTTTTTGGCTAAGAATAATCAAACACTGAAATTTATTTATGACACAACCTCTCTCGAGCTTGTTTATAGATAAACTTCAATAAACTAGTAAGAAGTGTACCTCTGACATGGTTATGGTGGGACCACCAATTGAAGCAATGTTGCTATATTTTGGAGGCATTGATTGTGCAACGGGGAAGGGAGAGTACGGGATATCCTCCCTTGCTGTTTGAACTGTTGAAGCCAACAAAGCACTAGGCAAAGAATGTGTATACGCCTATTCAGAAACAACAATATAAGTTAGATGTATGTAGTAATATTGACAGCTAACATTATTTATTTTATTATTATAAGATAAAAGATAAAAGAAACCACATTAATATCATGTATTATTATTACTACGTAACAGCGGCAGTTTGTCAGCAGTCTGCACCATTATTATGTTTATTTAGTAAAGCAGGTACGCAACTAAGCAGTGAAACTTTACGCCAAGCTCAAATGCCTGTAATAAAAAGCTCACACATCACCCCCAGCTATAAGGATGAAATATCCAACCAAGAGTCTTTTTATGCCCTCTTTCTCAATTCAATCATAGAAGACACTTTGAAATTGTTCTAAACCTCTATTACAAAACTGCTAGATAAATTTTGGATTGCAGCACAGAATCAACGATCCCCTAGCTTTAACATTACAAGGTCTCTAAGTAGATAATTCCAGAACCAATTCTTATGAAGACCCAAATAAGGCCCAACCATGGAAATTGTAATTTTTACAAGTGACAGCTCTACTACCAAGTTTTTTTGGAGAGAATAACCTTCATTTACTCTCTAAAGAATGGGTAACAGCACAGCACTAACAAACAGTCAAATACCCTAGTTTTGAGTTTTAACATCATAAGATCTCTAATTATTAGATCATTCTAGAACCAACTCTAAATAATCAAATAGCCAATATAAGAACCGGCCTTGAAATATATTGCATATTGCACACAAAATCTAAAAAAACTAGGCTTTACCATTACACTAGAGAAGGGAGATAGGTTCTGGATTTGTGCGCTTGTCTGCGAATGAGGATATGTAACATCTGGTTGTTGGGCATTTTCATAGGTATACTCATGCGAAGATGAAGGAAATGAATATTGATTTTCCTGAGCAGTTTCATGGGGTTCGGATCTTAAACCATCTTGTTGTGGAATGGAAGAATGTTCATAAGTACTAGCATTCACACTAGTTAAGTGGGCTATATTCCCATCTGAGGTAGTAGTATGATGCTCCTCCCCATAATAGTCGTGATTTCTGCAAAAAATTAAACACATACCTAAGTAAACTATAAATTGTCCGAGTATGTAGTAAAGCGTACTATTTTCTAAGCACATACTGGGCATCTGATGACTCAATCGTTGAAACATCATTTGGTCCAGATGTCTCCTCCAAGTTACTTTTCAAGGGCCTAGATGCATGTGACCCAGTTCCAGAAAGGCCATCATTCACGTTAGATCCAAAACTTCCAAAACTCAGATTAAAGCATTCTGGAGTATGGAATTGTAAATGGTTCGGAATTAGTACATCTTCGGCCGCTTTTGATTGTGTTCCTGGATCGTCTGTGTGTAAGTTTAGCTGCTCTAAGTTTGCAGCCACTGATGAAACACCGTTTTCAGCTGAAAGAAAAATGCCAAGAAATTAAGATTGGTGGTAGACCACATGTGTAGAACATGTCCAATATAGTCATTATAATCAAATAATAGCAGTAATGATTTTCACACCATCAGAGACCATACGAAGGTACATGACTATTAATAATGCCTTGTAAACCATTCATGTATGGAGTTAGATTAAAACAAAATGAACCAACAATAATCATAACACGCCAGATTGACTCAACAAAGGGATATGTTTTCCTTAGGCTATCTCTATAGCTTGGATGTTCTGGACAAATCTAGTTGGTATAATTTTAAGACCAATTAAACAAAAGACATAAAAATTTAAAAGCAGATCAACATGATGGTACCATAACTCCAAGTACATGATAGTTTAAAACATATTAAGAAGACATCAGCAAGACATACAAAACCAAGAAATCCGTTCACCTTCGTTATTATCAAATGGATGCCGATGAGACTGGTGGGAATTTGTCTCCTTGTACAAACTACCATCAAACGCAGAAGCACTTTCTGGATTATCCTCAGATGTACTTTCAGTAGGTACAGAAGCAGATCCAACATAGTCTGGATTCCCAACAGGACCATCTTCAGATACAAATTCATTAACATGGTTCATTTGCCTATTAGATTCACCAAAGTTTGATGAATTTGTATAGTACTCAGAATTTGGATGGGCATCAACAACAGAGGATACACAACCAGTTGATTGGTGCTCGATAGAAGGCCATTCATCATTCTGCGGAGCATTAGGGTTAACATCAAAGCCTTGATTATTATTTGTCTCTGAAACCTTTGAAGCATAACCACCCAACGAATGTGGGTTGTGATGGGTGGCTGCTGGGGGTGCAAAAGCATTCTGATGATTACTGCTGTGGACAGAAGGGCTAGGCATAGATGCCTTCGCCTGTGGCCTGCCCATCTTGACAATGTCAGCCATTGATACTTGACCTGGGCTCGCTATCCATGCAGATTGCGCTCCACCATGTTGTGATGATGAAGATAGTCCATCAGAGACACCAACAGAATTACTGCAAAAGAGTTGAACTTTTGTGAGACACTCCAGATATTTGTGACTTCACATTAGTCTTCAATTTCTTTGCATAATATCAAAGTGGTTCTTCATTCATAACAAATGTTGATTGTAATAGTGCAATTTCGAAAGACTAATTTTTGTCACACATATCTTCAGGGGACCTTGAGAATATCTTCAAATCTACCCTGGTTAGGCACAAATTTTTTCTGTATATATGATATGAAGGAAAAGATAGATACCTGTAAGATGGTAGCTGCCTGTTCGCATTATTCTCTGGTACACTGGATGCAGAATACGTGGAGCCCCCATAAGCAGGTGTTTCGTTTTCCTTCTTGTATACAGGTTTTCCCTGCAGGAGACCAGAATCTGATCTCCGAGAATAGAAGAGAATTTTAAAAATAACAACAGATAAAGTAAACTTGAAGAGGCAGTGTTATCAAATAGCAGTGCTAAAGCGTATCGGAATCTAAACAAACTATTATTGTCCGCAATCCGCAATATGCCTGGTGCTATCAAATAGCAGCAATATAGCGTATCGGAATCTAAACAAACTATTATTGTACGCAATCATCAGCGATATGCCCGGTGCTATCAAATAGCGGCTATAGTAGCGCTACTATATCACTATAGCATAGCATAATTCGAGCAAACCGCTAATTTCCGCAATCCACAATTGACAGCACTGCTCGAAAGCACATCAATTAAAAACACTTTCCAAAAATAGTAACAAACACCATCCACATACATACCACTGCTACTATAATGGTTTGCACTTGCACCCCCTCCACCACGACCAAAATAACGGTCTGAACCAGTCCTACCACCACCACCACGACTCGATGTACTATTATTTGTCCCACGAGGCCTTGAATCTGTTGTGTCCTTGCTCTGAATAAAAAAAAAGCAAACATATAAATTAAACCGGTAACTCTTCATAACACACACATAGATTCACTTCACTAGTAAATTAAAGACGAATTAAATCAAAATCATAATAATAACAAAAAAATGAAGCAGCACCTCTTTTTTCTTTTCTCGTTTGCTTTTGACCTCGTGAAAAGGATCTACAGTAATAGAAAGAGGAGTGAAGAAGTTGATATTAAAGATATAGATTGAAGAAATGAAAAACCCTAGTCTAGTGAAGTGCATAGAGAGAGAGAGATTATACCTTGAGAGAGGAGGCGACTAACAGCTTCGTTAGGGTCCATGTTACAGTCTTTGAGGGTGGCGTAGATCTCGTTGTCGGGAACGTTGCTAACTATTTCCTTTAAGCTTTGTACCATCTTCCGACTCGCCGCCGGAATCCCGGCCAACGACGAAGCTTTCTGCCCCCCGCCTTTCCCACTCATCTTCCTCACTCTCTTACTCCGATCCCCTTCCTAGGGTTCCGCCGCAGTAACAACGCCGCGATCAAAATTTATGTGTCTATCTTCTCCCACTCACTCTCTCTCCTTTCTATTTCTCTCTCTATCTCGATGTGCAACGAAACGGAAAAAGAAATGGAGTTAAACCCCTCTTCGCGTTAAATAGTATTAAAAAAGTTATTAATATCTTCTTCAATCATCAATGATTTGATTTCTATCTCCTTTGGATATTAGCGTGATTTCGAGCATTTATTTCATTTTAAACTTCTTCTATCGTAATCGTAATCTTAATCTTAATTAAGTTAGTTAGGTCAGTCTTTTTTTTTTTTGGTCTGTGACAATATTATTCAGACACGTAACGGTGGAACTTGAACAAAGCCTAAAAACATGTTAGAGTTAACTTGCCCGTGTCGGAAAATGTTTTGCGTACAAAATACGTCACTTTTCACAAAAATCTAAGAGTGTGTTTGGATGGGGTAATTTTTAAGGGTAATGTAATTTAAGAGGGTGATTCAAATGCCTCAAATTAAATTAACTTGTTTGGATAATAAATATGGGGAATTTTCAAAATGAATGGAATTTGTGATGTATTTTAGTAAGACTAAATTTAGAGAATTTGAAATACCACCTAAAAGTGAAGAATTTGAAATTCCTTTCTTGCCAAAACTTTTTTTAAAAAAGTTGAAATTTTAAAAAATATTTTTACATATATATATATATATATATAAAGTATATTTAAAATATATATATATATATATATATATATAAATATATGTATGTTAATATAAATATATGTTAATTTTTTTTAAAAATAAATTCTAGAGAGAGAGAGAGTGTTTAATTTTATTTAAAGTTAATAGAATAGATTTATAAATTTAAAGATAAATTCTAAAAAAATATTAGAAAATTAAGAATTTTAATTACTCTATCCAAATAATGAATTTTAAGAATGAAGAATTTTAAATGTTTTATCCAAATAAAGAACTTTATAATTGAATGGAATCCAATTGAAGCAATTGAATATCCTATAATTTCAAATTCCCTACAAATTTTGAATTACTCTATCCAAACACTACCTAAAGGTTTTGTTAAATCATCTCATAAAATGAAAACAATACCTAAAATAGTGGGTACGTACGTATTAATTTTAATTTAATATATTAATATTAAAAGAGTATTGTTGTATGGTACGATAGGAAACCTACGAAAGTTATCGTCAAAAATTTGAATATTATCTAATTTCTAATTATGAAGTCATCAATATTTTATTGAAGATGTTTTGTTTAAAAAATTAGTTAACATGTGTAATATTAAATGAACAATGTAATGTGATCAAAGATATAGTGTCTGAAAAAGTTGAAGTAACATAACAATAGTAAAGGACACAAATACTTTGAAAGAGTAAAAAAAAAAGTGAAAAGCAAGGTATCTTAATCGAGACTCCACTATTTAGATTTCATCACTTCACATATCGTATTTTTATTTTCATTAGACGCGTTTATGCTAAATGAGACCTCTGATTTGTCCTCAACAAACAAGTGAGAGATCTAGGAAATTGTCTTGCCATTTTGATTCTATGAATTTCCTTCGTAGAACACTTATGAATTAGGCCAAAAAGGACATGAACACATAGGATAAATAAGTAAGGTGATAATGGATCACACTTGCTTCCTATTTAAGGGGTGAAAAAGGCACAAGACTGCCCATTGATATTTAATATGAAATTGAAGATACACACATCTAATGATGAGGGTAACCCATGAAGACCTTCTCCACAAAAATAAAAACCATAGTCATTATTGGTAGAGAATATTCAACACCAATTGAACACCTCACAGAGCCTTTGGTTTTAGGTCACGAGCTATGCGACAATTATTTGAGGGAATAATGCATCTTACCTTCTTGAAAATACCTTTACTACTACCTTTTTATTCAAAATTGAATGCATGAAGACATATTAGCATATGAATGCAAAGAACCTAAGCACGATTCATGTATTAAAAGAATAAAAAAGAATCTACGAAAATATGGTTGTTCGACCAAACGAATGTGCGTCAGTGTGTGGGTATTTAATCAATAGTCACAGCAGCAAGTTATCCATCATGTGGAACAAGAATATATTCTACAATGAATACACAATGAATTGATTGAAGCTTATCCATACATATTTAAGTCCATCATAGATAGTGAGCGAGACAAATCATCCCATGCCTTGTTTGAGTTAGTCTTATTATAGGTAGACTTTTCTAGCATGGCCTTTGGCATCCCTCTAGCTCAAAACAAGTTTAGTTGAAAAGAGGTTACTTTAATATAGGGATATGGACTTGGAAATTATGTAGACTTTTTAAGGTGTGGATCAGGGGCATGGATTTGGAAACCTTGAATGAATCTTGTTAATTTCTTCAATTACTTCAGATGTGAGCTTGATCTTGCATGCATTTAGAACCTCCTGGAGCTGCCATGATTTGGTAGCTCCAAAAACGGCACTACCAACAAGGGGATGTTGCAAAACAAAGGCTGCTCAAAACAAAAACATCAGCAAATAAGAAAATAAGGATAAAATAAAACAGGGAATTTGATGTACAAGAAGTATATAAACAATTGATCAGGAGAGTCTAAAGGATGAGCTCAACCACCATAAGTGCATGGACAATGGACTTTTGAGAAAAATAAATTTAAAAGCCTAAATTAATAGCAAAATGTAAAAAAAGTTAAAAGTGCAGGACCTACCATATTATTGCATTATGGGCATGCCATGAATAACTAAATAACCGTTTTTAGTATCATTTTAACATGGTAAGGTAAAAAAGTTAGCATTTTTTGTTTTTTTGAAGGAAAAACCAATATCCGGCTTCCAATATCGCTAAGAGGAGAGGGGGGGGGGGGCTAAAGAGATGGGAAAGTTCAATCAAACCTATGGCAAGAAATACGGGATGAAGACCATATGCGTTTGCAATATTAAAATATTCCTGCAAAATGGGAAAGATATGGATATGGATATTCAAATTAGTCAAAAGAAAATAACTAGGAATAAGAGATTCCATCAACAGATAACAAAGTTGGTGTATTCTTACGCCAACAAAGACATCTAAATATTCGCATAGAGTGCACAAAATTTCTCGTTCAAAATTTCATATGATTGGGGGAATGCTACCCCACTGTTGTACATGCTCAAAGTCGGAAGATCTAAGCTTTTCAGTTAAAAATAAACAATTCTCCTCATTCAAATCATATCAAACCCTTTAAATCAACTTGGCAAACCAAATTTCAGTATGCTCATAGAAACATGCAAGATGTGTTTTAGAAGCTAAGCAACACATGACATTCTCATTCCAACAAGCTAATCAAAATATTAGCATTCCCACAATTAAGTGAATTCACTTACCGTAGCAGCTGCCTGTATAACTTTATTGGACAAGTTGTATCTGGATTCTCCTTCTGAATACTTCCCTGTGAATGACAGTAAAAGTATAGTATCAGTTAGGTTAGGTTAGGTAGGCTCCAATATACGAGGTACGTATGCTACATTCTCTCTGTCAACAAACCTTTAAAAAGATTTAAGCGAGCATCTGCCGGACCACAGTCAGAAGAAAAATACTTCCCTGAAAGTATACCCATTGCTAGGGGACTGTATGCCAACAGGCTAATACTGAAAAGAGAAATGAGGCTTTCACTGATAATATACTCATTACAAAAATGAAGCTTTCACTGAGAATGCAGGAAAATTATTAAGTACCTTTCCTGATGGCAACACTCAGCCATTGCAGAATCAAAAGTTCTACAAAGCAGGCTATAAGAATTCTGTCATTAAACAGAAGATAATTAGTGTCTGAATTAAACTTTCACAAAAAGAACTGCATAGTTGAAAGCAAGGGTTCCATGATGGAAAATAAACAGAAAACAAAGCAACCTGCAAAGAAACTATCTTTGGGTAGGAAGCAGATTTTTCTGCAACCTGAATAAACTTCATCAAACCATACGGTGTTTCATTACTAAGACCAACATATCTGATCTGCATAGAAAATGCACTCAATTTCATACATCTAGTTCAGAAATTATAATATTTGTAGGTTGAGAGTTGAAACTTGAAATTATTTGACAATACCACTTACCTTCCCTGCTTCCACAGCTCTGCTGAGAGCTTCAAGTTGTTCATCTATACTAATTGAAGAGTATTGTCGGAGTGGATCATATTCGGTTTCTCCAAACATTGGAACATAGCTACAAGGATAGGTGCAAACTCTATATGTATTAAGAGAAGAGATGTAACATTCAAAAAGCAAGTGAGCAAATATTAAAAGGTTTAAGCCAACAAAAACATACAAACCGATCAGGCCAATGAATTTGATAAAGATCAATATAATCCAATTGCATCCGCAACAAACTGCATAAATTCAATAAACAAAGCTATTAGAATTCAATATTACACAGAATTTGTTTTGATCGGTTTTTCTTATGGGATAAGAAAATGATGATACGAAAAGTACAAAATTGTGAATTGAGAAAAGTAACCTATTATCTATAGCTTGAGTAATATTGGTGGAATCCAAAGATTTAGGACCACCTCTAATCCAAGTCATTTGCCCAGATGGTCCAGCAACCTGTACAATTAGTCTTGTGATTAACATTAATGAGAACAATTAAGTTAAATGCATGAATGAATAGATAAAAATTAGAAAACCTTGGTTGCAATTACAAGACGATCTCTGGGGATTTTTCTGTGTCTGATCCAACGGCCAAGATACTCCTCACTTCTCCCACAAGTCTCAGCACGCTGAGGCACTGGATACCTAATTATAAGAGAAGAGGAGATTAGGAATTGAAGGAGGGTAATGGAATGGAATAGTAGATTTGATTACATTTCAGCGGAGTCGAAGAAGTTGATTCCGGCATGGAAGGCTTGATCGAGAAGATGAAAAGAGTGGTGCAAAGTGTTCTGCTCCCCAAAAGTCATTGTTCCGAAACATAGTTTTGAAACAGTGAGATTGGGAGCAAGGTTGAACATAGGAATTGTTGACATTACATAAGCTTCAAGTGCATCCACACAATTACACACACAACCACTTCACTTGACTTGAGTTGCCAAACAGTGTGTGTGAGTGTGTCAACTCGAGTATCAAGTTTCGGTTCGGTTCGATGGGGCTAACTTCATCACGTTGCGCCGGAAAACAGATAAGGTGTCAACTGTGTCAGTTAGGAGAAATATTACACGATTTTAATGTAATTTTATCACTTTTTTACCCCGCTATTCCGCTTTTACCCCGTATTACATTTTATCCCCAAAATACCTCTCATGTTTTTAAGTTTCATTTTGGTCCCTTATATGCCATACTCCATCCATCTCATATTAAGTGTCATTTAAGGTTATGCGCGTGTATTAAGAAAATGATTGGATATGCTAAATTTTATGGTAAAAAAATGTGGTAGGACTAAAACACCCTTACACTTTTCTTGGTTGGTACAAAGGCACGATTATTGATATTCTAAAGTAATGGTACTCTTGGAAAGTAATAATAAATATTGTATTGGGATTCTAAAGTGACAGATAATTTGAGACAAAGAAAAATGACAAACATGACACTTAATATGAGACGAAGAGAGTATCATTTAATAAATTCCAAGTCAGACCTGACATTTAAGATGTCACGTCAGTAGTTAACTGACATCGTGACGTCTGCTAAGATAATAGATGGAAAATTACAAAAAAGGACCAAACAACAGTCAAAAAAATATAAGGGTCCAAATCGAGAAAAAAGATAAAGAACAAAAATAACATAAAAGTCAAAGATAAAAGACCAAAACTACAATTTAACGGAGTCTAAACAAAACAATAGAAGGCGCAGCCATGATGGGCGGCTGTTATTAAAAAGAGGCAAGTGAAGTGAAGTAGCCACATAACATTTTTCAGTTGATACGATTAGACCATAAAGTGTGAACATAACAGTCTAAAAAAACAGTCTATCATCAGTTTGAGTTTGAGTTTACAGTGAAGAGAAGATGAATGTGTGGTTCAAACCCTCACCACTCTCACTCTCCACCACCCCAAATCATCATCATCATCATCATCATCTTCTTCTTCCAATTCCCGCCACCAATCCCAATAAACTTTCCCTTCACAACACCCTTCTTGCCGGTGCGCTTTCCTTTGGCTTCCTTTTCTCTTTCCCTTCTTCTTCTTCCTTTGCTCTTCAACTTCCCTCTCTTCCACCTCCTCTTTCTCCTTCCACTGAAACATGCCGTGATGTTGACCCACGTGCCGTAACGCTTCCAACAGCTCCAGAGATTGTTACCAATGAAGGTCTTGTTGAAGAAGCTTGGCAGATTGTCAATGATGGTTTTCTTGACACTGGTCGCCACCGTTGGTCTCCTGATACCTGGCAGGTAATCCCCCACTTCAAAATTTTCCACCTTTTTATCATCATAGAACAGTTTATCAATTTTTATTATGTGGGTTTGGGTTTTCAGTTTGAAACCATTGCTTTTAGTAACTCAAGTTTGCTGCTTTGTTATGTGTTGCTTCATTGATGCTAATAGCTGAAAAGGCAAGATATTGTGAGTAATTCAATTCAGTCAAGATCAAAGGCACACCAAATCATCAAAAGAATGCTCTCTAGTTTGGGTGATCCATATACACGCTTTCTTTCACCTGATGAGGTAATTGATTCATCAATTTTCATGGGTATTGTTATGTGGAGGTTTTTCTTTTTATAATTAAATGTTTATTGGTTCCAGCCCACATCGCTTCAATTGCTTAGGGATGGTTGTTTTTGTGTTTTCTGAGTTGGACATTAGCGAGCCTATATTGTGTGAGACATTCATTAACCTAAATAAGAAACTTGTGATGATGCATTCTTTTATTATGTTCTCTTCACTGCTTTTTTGTTTTGCTTATATAACATGATGTAATATATAGATCTCTGACTCGGAACTTTTGTGCTTCTCATGTTTCTTACTAATGGAGCTTGGCCTTTTTTGTTTTCAATGTTAAAAGTTCTCCAAGATGGCAAGGTATGACATGACTGGTGTTGGAATAAACCTTAGGGAAGTTACTGATGAAAATGGAGACCACAGGATGAAGGTATGGGGATTAATATTGGACGGTCCTGCGCATTCCGCTGGTGTGAGACAGGTAGACAAAGATGACTCTACAAATTTACTGTCTCAACATCTTTTAAAAGTTATGCTTTTCATGGTATTTTTCCTTAGTTCTCAATTGATCTTTGATGTTACTATGACTGTATATATTGGTTAGGGGGATGAAATATTGGCAGTCAATAACATGGAGGTAAAGGGAAAGTCAGCATTCGAAGTATCATCGTTGTTGCAAGGCCCTAATGGAACATCTGTGACTATTCAGGTTTTGCATTCTAATTCACAGTTAGTTTGGAACCTGATCTAGTCTTTGTTTTTAGTTTTTTTAATGTTCAGGTTTAACAAGTATTTGTACTGTTAGGTCAAGCATGGAAACTGTGGACCTGTTCAACCAATAGAAATTCAGCGGCAGTTTGTTGCTCGCACACCAGTCTTTTATCGTATGGAACAAACAAATGGTGGTGCTTCTCATGTTGGTTACATCCGCCTCAAAGAGTTCAATGCATTGGCCAGAAAAGATTTAGTCACTGGTCAGCTTTTCTTAGCTTAATTTTTCTTTTTATTTTGGATTGCTTGTTCAAACTAATATGGTGATGCTTCCTCAACGCGGCCATATTTGTTTATGTGACTTTTGATCACACCAGATTGAATAATGTTTGCAGCAATGAAGCGACTTCAAGACATGGGTGCCTCATATTTCATATTGGATCTTAGAGACAATCTTGGTGGGCTAGTGCAGGTTGCATTTCCATATCACCCTTCTGTTTTTATGCTTTGAAATCTAGAGTAGCAAGTTTCTTTAATCGATTGCTTCCCTAAATAAAGATAAACGAAAATAATGTTGCTTAAGGCTTCGGCAGGGTATGTGTTATAGTATAGTCTCTTATTTTCAAAAGTTTAAGTAAATTTTGATTGCTCTTTTGAGTTGTGCTCAAATATGCTTTGGTTGATAAGATTACAAGATAAATGATGTCTGCATTGTATTGAATTTAATTTTCTGTTTTTTGAATTTGCCGGCCTAATTCAGTTACACCTTTTAACTTTTCAGGCTGGAATTGAGATTGCAAAGCTTTTCCTAAACGAAGGAGACACGGTATGTTAACTTTAAGCTTGTTGCTGATTATAATGGTTTTGATTTAGGGTTTTTCACACGCACATTGTTCCTAAGGGTTTGAAAAGGTGCAAATGAGCCACTCAAGCTCACAGTGTGTAAAAGACTCTCCCTTAATCAAACCATTAATTATCTAACAGAATTATCACATGAAATTAAAAAAATGATTGGGGAGGTTAAACACGAGGTCTTAATTATGTCAGTTATTTACTTTAATTTTGTTTTTCCTTAAAATATGATAATCGGAGGTTAAGACATTTTATATCCTGTTGGGATCCTTATTATTTCACCCGCACTAGTCCATGTCTCAGATGTCCAGTCCATATATGTGGCACCTAAAAGGAACTCAGGTTAACTGTAATTTTTGATAAGTATCTAAGCACCCGGGTCCCTTAAAAGCTAGCCATCAAGAGAGAAGAGCTAAACACTTAGATACTCCACCACCGAGCATCCCATACTACTTGATGTGGGACTAAAGCACTGCATAATACCCAAGTCACTATCATAGCAGCGCCCCTAAAAGCCGGCATCTTGGAGGTAGCAACGCCTCTGAGGGTCAACGTCTCGACGATTACACTCTGATGCTTTACTTTGCCTATCTGATCAGCCCCTTTGTAGGTAGCCCTTTCCGAGCCACCGACAAGACAACCAGCTCTAATACCAATTGTTAAGTATCTAAGCTGAAGTAGTACCATTTTCAATTGCTTTTCTTTTCTGGTTTTATGGCTTTATATACTTTATTCAATATCTATTATGTGTCACCATGTGATTGTTGGTTAGAAATTTTATATATAATTGTTTTTTTTTTTTATACTGTAGGGTATATTGTTCTCAAAAATAGTCTTCCATCTAGGTGATACTTCTACTGTTATTTTGAATGCATATTGGTTTCTTAACACAGACTTGTCCTTTTCTAATGTTTTCTTGACAGGTCATCTACACTGCTGGGAGAGACCCTCAGCTCCAGCAAGCTATTGTTTCAGATACTTCACCATTGGTTCAAGCCCCTGTTGTTGTAAAAACTTTTCTTAAATCTGAGTTTTTATACTTCAAGGAATTTTTTTACTACTCAATTTCCTTTTTATGGTGGATTAGAGTATTACATAGTATTGAAAAGTATGGTGCCTGGCTCATTCTGGAGATGGAACCTTAATTATGCGTTATTGTGATATTTATAGTTGAAAAGTTGAAGGGTGTAAATTCTAAAATATAGTTGTGCAGAGAAGCTTTGGAAAATAATAGTTTATGATAGCCTCCCTTTTGAATGCATGTCATTGCTTAGTGGAATTCTCATTGTGGACTTCAAGAGAGGCTTATGAGTCTTTTGGTTTGTACCTTGCAGGTTTTGGTAAATGACAAAACTGCTAGCGCAAGTGAAATAGTGAGGAGCTAATTTCATAATTTGATTTTTCAGCTGATACTTCTTATGAAACCACTGTTAATCTTATACACTTGTACTTATTTCAGGTTGCTTCTGCACTTCATGATAATTGTAGAGCTGTTCTCGTTGGAAAACGCACATATGGCAAGGTTTATAAATTTCTTTCATAGTCGCTAAATGTATAAATTACTTGGCTTATCTTGATGTATTTGTAACAGCCTCTTGGCACTTTTTTGTGCCATAATTCTAACAGGGTTTAATCCAATCTGTATTTGAGCTTCAAGATGGGTCTGGTGTTGTTGTCACTGTTGGCAAGTATGTAACACCAAATCACAAAGACATAAACGGAAATGGAATAGAGCCTGACTTCCAGAAACTTCCAGGTACAATTGTTTTTCTCCCTTTCTTATCTTTCTTTCCTTGCCTCGGTGCAAGGAGCTATTATGCGACTTAGAGATCACACATTTGAATCGAGGAATCTATCTCATGACTTCCAGAAACTTCCAGGTACAATTGTTTTTCTCCCTTTCTTATCTTTCTTTCCTTGCCTCGGCGCAAGGAGCTATTATGCGACTTAGAGATCACACATTTGAATCGAGGAATCTATCTCATGTAAATACAAGATAAGATTGCCTACAAGGCTACAATAGACTCTCACCTGAATTGGTTCTGCCAAGAAAGTTGCTTTATAGCTCCTCCAGGATGTCTTTTTCTCTTTATTGCCCTCCTTTGTAGTCAAATGTTAATATGTTTCTCATGATTTGAGACCTATATTTTCAGCTTGGGATGATGTCAGCAAACAACTTTCAAAATGCAGTATTCTTCAGCAAGGATAAAACAGTTTCTGTGGTGTATTACAATGTGATCTCTTGCTTCGGGCTTTCGTTTAATTTGAAACTTTTGAAGAATCCGCGTGCTTGAAGCTGCCATGTATATATCTCGAGAATTTCAAGTTAATAGTTATATGCCTGAACAAATGGTTCGCCTATAATGGCATTTAACACCGAAGATTAACGAGCAACGGATTAGTTTGGAACATTTGTAACTGTTCCATTCAAGATGAAACTGAATATTGGATATGTAAAGTGAAAAGAAATGATCTCAAGAAGCATATAGGAGTTTGTAACCAAGAAGCTAGAGCATAACTGAAGCAACTTGGTTTTTAATACTTACCTTTTTCTTGCAAGTTTTCCCTTCTTTTTTTTCCTTCAATTGGAAGTGTCTCGATACCTATGTCCTATTAGTTGATTATCTGAATACGCGGAAAAGTGCCATCATTGATACAAGAACTCATTAGTCATTACCATATTTGTTTGAGATTTAGGTAGTTGCTAGTTTGTTAATGATTATAAATAGGTTTTGATGTAATTGTATATATACATTTTTACTCAGTTAAATACTGATTTTAGTTTTACTCAATTGTTTGTTCTCTTCGCTGAGCCATGTTTTCTCAGTTCAAAAAAGATATAAATGTATGTGATTTAACTTAATTAGTCGGATGGTCCGTGCGCTGCACAGGATAAAAACTCTAGTTAATATAAATTTATTGTTAGGTAAAATTTGTTTATTAAATTGCAACATGATACAACTTTGTTTAAATTAAAGGTAACTATTAACTAAAAAAATATTTATTTAATAAAGGCAACTGCGGACTTAAAAACTAAAATAGAGTGTGTACATATTTGTCACGAAATTATTATTTCTCAATAAATCGGTTATTGAGTAATGAACTCTGAGTATTTGAATGATAAATATTATTTTTCAAACACTAAAGTACCCAAAAATACGCTACTTAGCATCTACGTATTTTATCATGAAATTATATTATTTTTTTTTCGTTAAATCGGTTATTGAGGCACAAACTATGGATATTTGAATAGTAGATTTTTTTGGAAACAATAAAGCATAAAAAACACGCTACTTAGCATTGTACTTTACACATTTTTTTGAATTTATTTTTTTCACCAAACCGATCACTAACAACCAGTGTTATTAAAGCCGGACCGGACCGGTTTCCGGTGCCCCACCCGGCTCGGCCAGCATGTTAGTCCGGTTCTGCATTTGGGCCGGCTATGACGTCATCGGGCCGGTCATCATGCCGGTTGGGCCGGTCATCATGCCGGTCGGACCGGTCATCATGACATATTTATAATTTTGAGGATATTTTATTTCTTATTAAATTTAAATATTTTATCATTTTACTTAATTACAATTATAAATACAAATACTTTCTTAGTATATAATATAATTTTTGAATTTATTTAATATAGACCGGCTCATGCGGTCCAACCAAAGACCCACCGGCCCGACCAAAGAACCAGTGACCCAGTGTCTTGACCGGCTCGATGACCGGTCCGGCTTTAATAACATTGCTAACAACAGTTCTTTTCTTCTTGTCAAAAAACACGATTCCTTGGTTCTTAATCATATTACGTAAAATTGATCTTATTTTATGAGATCATTTTAGAAAATTGAAAATGAAAGGCATGACATATTTTTAAGGTATCTCTGTCACTAAAACATTAATTTTTATAGGATTACGCTAATTACGCTGATGTAATCTCTTGTCGTTGATATTCTCTTCATGCTGATTGCAGGGGTGTAATAATTTTTATTTATGCAGAGATAAGAAGATATTTGATACCCTATTATTGAGAATCCTTTGTGCATAACTTGATGGACAAGGCAACAGTTGCATAACTTGAGTTTCTTAGAAAAGGAATCGTACTTCCAAAACATTTCGAAGAGAGACAGCATTCTTCATTACAAACCCAGAAAGGCAACTAAATCTTTACCTTTTGGTTCAGTCCTATATAAAAACAGTAGAAAAGAGTGGCAAAAAAGGGCGTTGGTATATATATATATATATATATATATATATATATATATATATATATATATATCACCGTCATATTAATATTAATTACATATATTAAAGACCTCAAGCATAAGACTCAATATCAAACAGATGACACTTGCCTTTTTTTCCCTTTGTCTGCACCTTCTATTGCTTGCTAATTTCAACTATCTAATGCCTCCTTTCTCAAGTTTGCCTATATTCTTTCTTCTCTCTTTGATCCAAGAAAGTACGATTCTTCAACATTTTATTTATGATTTATTTAAATATAAAATATCAAAAGATGTAGATTAAAAGAATAAAACTGTTCTTCACGGAAACACATAAGGTGCTGTCCTTGTTTAATAAATCTTTGCTTGTAAACTTAGCTCCAAATAATTTTGCAATCCAAGCTCAGAAGCCAACCTGCAGAAATGGATCATAGAAGTTGGCACTTGATGTTATTCTCCTTGTCTATTCTCTTTGGTTCAGGTATGTAATAAAGAACAGCAGTGTAGTTAATAATTCTTTCCCATGCATTGTTAACAAAACCAACTTCAGATTAAGAAAATATAAAATTGAAAACATTTCCAGCTGTAGAGTTGTAGACAAATTTTATCAATAGTTTTTAATTCTAGGATTGTATTCAATTCATGCACACGTTTGGATTTAACCATGCTGAAATTGACAAGCTGCAAAAGATAAGTTCATTCATGCAATTATAGGAAAAAATTGGGTTCGCTATGAGTTGACTACAGGAATTTCAGCAAATTATTATTGTTTGTCTTACTGAAGAGTTAAAATGATTAATGGCCTTTTCTTTTTCAGGTCTAGGCACAGCCAAGATATTAAGAAGTGACAAAAATCAGGAAATTTTCTCATCATCAGAATTGAGTACTACTCAATTAGATGATGTTCCTATTGTCAACCCTATAACACCAGGCACAGGAAATCCATATCCTACAACCCCAACATCTCCTCAAGCACCTGACACAACAGGGCAAACTCCCACAACCCCAACAGCAAATCCCACAACACCAACGGCAAATCCAACGACACCAACTGCAAACCCCGCAACGCCAAGCACGACCCCTGCTACGTCCTCAGGTGGACAATGGTGTGTTGCTAGTCAAGCAGCTACAGAAACTGCCCTACAGGTTGCTCTTGACTATGCTTGTGGGTATGGAGGTGCAGACTGTTCAGCACTTCAACCTGGAGCAACCTGTTATAACCCGAACACAGTCCGCGACCATGCTTCTTATGCATTTAATGACTACTACCAGAAGAATCCAGCCCCTACCAGCTGTGTATTTGGAGGAACAGCAGCACTAACAAGCAACGATCCAAGTAAGAATTCAATCCAAAATAGAAACCTTCATGTTTTCATGAATTTATGTATGGTTTTGTTACTTTGTTATATTTTGGACGGATTTCACAGAACTTTAAGGACTAATGGGAAAGATTTCTCAATCTTTAAGGACTACTTATCATTTTTATATAGTTCAGAAACCAAATAAGGGAGTGTTGGTTTAAAACTAAATGACGATTTATTCGAAAAACTATAGGTGGAACTATTAAGAAAGGCTTAGAGGTCAGCAATTGCACTATATACATAATTCATGACAGACCACTGTGACCCATGTAGCCGACGACCACACCTAATACGATAAGGCTTTGTTGTTGTTCATTCTGACTCCAAGTCTCCAAGGATTGGGGATTTCGATTATTTCGTTGTTTTCAAATGGCATTAGGAAGAAAATAACATCTGACATCATTGCAGGTAGTGGAAGCTGCCATTATGCATCGTCCAAAACAAGGTGAGAATTTGCAGCACTTGTGTCTTTTATTCATTCTATAATGAAGAAAACATGAAGATGTAATCCTATATATTCTAATGTATTATATTATGAATGCAGCATAAGTCCGCCAACATATGTGAGCCCACCAAGTCCACCAACACCTACTCCGTTAACCCCGTCTCCACCAGATATGACAAATCCTGGTGGATCATCAACTGTCTATGGTAACGAACCAACAGAAAGCCCTGATGGAGCCACATCTGCATCTTTTTCCTTGCTCCTGTTGTTAGCATGTGGTCTCTTGGCCTTACTTCAAATAGCAACTTACATCTAGATGAGAAACAAAAACAAAGTCCAGTAATTCTTTAAGCGATAAGCTGGAATTCCTTCAATTTTCCAGCAGTTTTTGCAAAACTCAGGAGTCGAATATGTCTTGCTATTAAAATTACTTAAACCTGACATCTATGTTATGGCAGTAAGTTGATGATAAAGCTCCAAAAAGTAATAGAGCCAAAAGGAAATATATGTTCTCGTAGACAGTTTTTCTGCAGTATTAGCTTCTTTTCCATAGAGAAAAACTGTAATTAATATAAGCTACCATGCCATTTTATTTAGTGAACAGAATAATTACATTAAAGTAATTTTAAAATAATCTTGTTGTCTTAAACGGGTTTTGGTTGAGAACAAGGACGCTTTAGAAGGCTAATTGGGAAAACCTACAAGTCAACTCGCAAGTTTGTGATAGAAACCGCAATTTCTATATGACAAAAACCTTGTATTAGATTTAGGAAAGATTGTTTCTGATTATGGAACAGAGAATACAGATCTTTGAGGTTTTGCAACCTCCCCACTCTAAGGCCTCAACTCCCTCGCAATTCTTAAAGGGTCTCCCTAACTTTTGTCATTATAACTAATCCTAACTAACTAGCTACCTAAACTTCTCAGCTAACTGACCCGTCACTAAGCTGATTGCTGACCACACATCCAACTGGTGCAAAACTTTTAAACCAATAAAGAGGACAACACCCACTCTTGATATACAAGTAGAATAATGCTCTAAAAAAATTGTTCAACAAACAGCAGGAAAATATAGTATAAAACAGGAGTGGGTTTAGGGTATGCTCACAAGGAAATTTTGATAAGAGCATATCTTTACATTCCTTCACAGATCAGAAGAGCATATCTTTACATTCCATCACAGAGGCCTATCTAATCTCACCATACATTTTCAAGCTCTCTTTCACAAGCATCGCCACATAATTTAGGCTTTTCCTCCGGTGGCAAGCCAGTTCCATCGGCGTCCAATGAATTGATGAGGAGTGTAAGACTCCTCCTAAAGCTGATCCAAGAAAGTACGTGAATAAAAAAATGATAACATAATTCAAATCTTGAAGGCACGATACCATCATCCCAACTTATAACATTATGGCTAAAGATTCATGTTGGCCTTCATTTAACAACTGCATTTATTGATATGATTTTTTGTGCAGGGCATCACAGTTTCATAATATGCAAAAGATAAAGGGTCGAAGAAGGAAAGAGAGATGTAGCACGAAAAATTATAAAAAATCAATTTCAGTTGAGCAACAAAGCTAATCTTGAGAGGACCAGGGAATCACCCAAGGTCCAATCAAGAAGTTTAAGAATTCTGTTTTTCTTTCTACACCTCACTTTCAAATCAAAGGCAACATTGAACGCAAAAATTGAGTAAGGCAACATTGAAGGCAACAATTCAGTAAGGCAACATTGAACGCAACCACTGAAAGCAAAAACTGAAAATCTATCATATCATCGGAAGTCTGATTGTATTCTCGAGGCAATGATTTAGTAAGGCAACATTGATGGCAACAATTCAATGAGGTAACATCAAAGGCAACCACCGAAAGCAACAACCAAAAACCTATGAAATAATCGGAACTCTATGATTGTAATCTCGACAATTTAGTAAGTCAACATCAAAGACAACAATTCAGTAAAGCAACATCAAAGGCAACCACCAAAAGCAATAACCAAAAACCTATCAAATAATCGGAACTCTATGATTGTATTCTCGAGGCAGCAATTTAGTAAGGCAACATCGAAGGCAACCACCGAAAGCAAAAACCTAAAACCTATCAAATAATCGGAACTCGATGATTGTATTCTCGACTCGAGGCAACAATTTAGTTAGGCAACATCGAAGGCAACAATTCAATAAGGCAACATCGAAGGCAACCACCGAAAGCAAAAACCAAAAACAATCGGAACTTTATGATTGTATTCTCGAGGCAACAATTCGGTAAGGCAACATCGAAGGCAACAACTCAGTAAGGCAACATCAAAGGCAACCACCGAAGAAAAAAATCAAAAACCTATCAAATAATCGGGACTCAATGATCGTATCCTCACGGCAACATCAAAGGCAACCACCAAAGGAAAAAATCAAAAACCTATCAAATAATCGGGACTCAATGATCGCATCCTCACGGCAACAATTCAGTAAGGCAACATCTAAGGCAACCACTGAAAGCAAAAACCGAAAACCTACCAAATAATCGAAACTCAATGATTGTATTCTCGACTCGAGGCAACAATTTAGTAAGGCAACATCGAAGGCAACAATTCAGTAAGGCAACATCGAAGGCAACCACCGAAGGCAAAAATCAAAAACCTATCAATTAATCGGGGCTCAATGATCATATCCTCATGGAAACAACTCTGTAAGGCAACCACCGAAAGCAAAAACCGAAAACAATCGGAACTCTGATTGTATTCTCGAGGCAACAATTTAGTAAGGCAACAATTCATAAGACAACATTGAAGGCAAAAATTCAGTAAGGCAACATCAAAGGCAACCACCGAAGGCAAAAACCAAAAACCTATCAAATACTCGTTACTCTATGATTGTATTCTCGAGGCAACAATTTAGTGAGGCAACATCGAAGACAACCACCGAAAGCAAAAACTGAAAATTATCAAATAATTGGAACTCTATGAAGGTATTCTTGAGCCAACCATAGTAAGGCAACATCGAAGCAACCAAATAATCGGAACTCTATGATTGTATTCTCGAGGCAACATTGAAGGACACAATTCAGTAAGGTAACGTCGAAGACAAGAATTCAGTAAGGCCACATCAAAGACAACCACCGAAGGCAAAAATCAAAAACCAAATAATCGGGACCCAATGACCATATTCTCAAGGTAACATCGAAGGCAACCACCAAAAGCAAAAACGGAAAACCTATCAAATAATTGGGACTCAATGATCGTATTCTTAAGGCAACAACTCAGTTTTCCAATTCCAACTCATATTTTCCAGGCAACAACTCAGTTTTCACATTCCAACTCAAATTCCCAGTACTCGAATGATCGGGACATGAGATTTTGAATAGGGCTTCACGATTTCACAATCTGTAGATAATAAAAGGTCGGAAAAGGAAAGAGAGGTGCGGTACTGATAAAATCCCTCAAATTACAAGAAATCAATTTCAGACGAGCAACAAAGCTAATCTTGAGAGAACCATGGAATCACCCAAAGGTCCAATCAAGAAGCTTGTGTGATTTCTTTTTCTCCTTTCTACACCTCTCTTTCAAATCGTAGGCAACCAACAGAAACAGAAATCGGAAGCCCTATAAAATCTTCGGGACTCAAAGATCGTATTCTCAAAATGAGAAGAAAGAAATGCTCCAAAATATTAGCGGCAAACACGATTTTGAGACGACGTGCGTCTGTTCAGCGAATGAGACTTGGAACGAAATAATAATCAAGAAATTCAATTCCATCCAAGATTGTAAATCAGGAGGGAGAAGAAGAGAGATGAAGTGGTGAATCAAAGATTCATCGAGATGATCTTTCTTTTCGCTCGCTCCTTTGCTCCCTCGTTTGTTCTCCCTAGCAAATTATTCCCTCCGTAATTTGTTTTTGACAGCTATTCTCTCCGCAAATAAAAAACCCTAATTCACATGGCATAAAGAAAACATTAAAAGAAGACATTTTTTAAATTTATTTAGAAGATTTAATTTTTTTTCTTCCAAAAATAACAATGTTACGAAATTAGTTAATTGCAAAATAATATGCGTATCTCACTAATGTAATTCTCATTATTATCTTTCAAAAATATAATTCTAATTGTAAATTAGAGTATATTTATCAAAAAATTATAAATTAGAGTAAAAATGAAAATTACACATTCACTACAAGAAAAACCTGTTTTAGCCACCAACATTTGCGACGGAGCTTATTCCATCAGTAACTTGCCACGGATTTGCGACGGCATGTGTTAAAAGTAGGGGCGCGAAATTTCCCGCTGGAGTTTGCGACGGACTTGGAAAAGGCAGCAAATTTGCGACGGAGATCCCGTCGCAAACGATAAATCAAATTATAACACGCACGAACCCTCCCATTTGGGTATCAGTACGTTGTCTCACTGGAAAAATCAGAACGCTCTCTCCCTCACTCTCCTTCTCCGACCTCCACCCTCCTCCGTCAACGTCTACCCTCCTCCGCCCTCCTCCTTCGCTAATCGAGCTCCACGGCCACAGACAGACACGCGTTCTCCCTCTTCCACTCTCCCTCTCCTTTGCGCCTCCACCATTTCACCTCCACTGTTTCTCCACCGTTTCACTGTCGCATCTCCGCCGTATTCCGCCGCTACTGCACCTCTTCCCCACTTGTAGGTATTTTCTATTATCATCTTTAATTTGTCCCTAATTTCACTGATTAAAGAAACCCTAAATGTCCCAATGTTTTTTGAACGAAACCCTAACCCTCTTCTCTCTTCTCTTCGAATTCGTTGCAGCATCAGTGCACAGAGAAGCCTAGATTCTGTTAGTCTTACTCTCTCAGTCAGTCCAGGTTAGTGCTGATATTAATTTTTGAGTTTTTTGAGAGATTATTGAGATAATGAGGGATTATTGAGATGTATCATTACTGGATTATTGAGATGTGCTCTAAAATTTCTATATCATTAATGGTAGATGTGCTCTAAAATTTCCTAAATTTGTGAAAACCTTGACTTCGTAATTTTGGGTCTTGAGGAACTGTAGAAAGAGTTGCTGTTGTTGGTGCTGGGGTAAGGTAATACCAAGTTCTGCTGATCATTGAATTTATTTGTTGATAATTTAGTCAGATTGATAGTTTGGATAGTATGTTTGGTTTGGGTTGAATTAGAATTGATGTCATTGTTAGTGTGGAATGTTGTCCTTCAAGTGCTGAGAATTTTTTAAATATCAGACATTGGTTATAAATGAGAATGACAAGGTTGAGAAACTCTTTTGAATTAATAGCTAGTTTTATGCAATTCTTTGTAGTGTTAGCTTGTTTGCATCGATGTGCATGTGCTTGCCTGTACCTAGATAGTTAAAAGCGCGCTATAGCGCTGCGATAGCGGAATAGCGGAGCGGAAATGGCATCAGCTTTCTTTCTTTTTAAATTGAAACAAATCTGTTTTTCAGTTGAAACAAATCTGTTTCTAAATTATTCAACTGTTTATGCTTTGGTAGCTTTTATAATTGTGGTTCTGTACAAGAGAGCATTATTTAACTGTTTCATTAGATTCCAAAACAGTAACAATGTCTGCATCTATACCTACTAATATATTTTACAATTATAAAATGAGTATAGGAATTAGGAATTAGGAATACTGTTTCTGCTTAAGCAAATATTCACATTAGTGTTCAAACTTTCAATTCAGTTTTTGTATTTAAGTGCAGTTTGTTACCATTTAATTTGAGCTTCAAATCTGGTGCTTTCCTTTTTTTTTTCTTTCATTTTTCTCTCAACTCTTTAAGTACTAAATTGAAGTTATCATGCATTTTCTTGCAGGAAATTTGCCATAGAGATCTCAAGCCAGAAAACACACTTTTAGATGGAAGGCTGGAAGCTCGGCACCGAGACTCAAAATCTGTGACTTTGGTTACTCAAAGGAAAGAATTTAATAACTTATTATCACTTAACTAGACACTAGTATAAGTGGAAATTGATTATTATCTCTTTGGCTTAAATACGTTTTTACCCCCTGCAAATAGGGGGTGTTTTGCTTTTACCCCCGCAATTTTTTTTTTTTAAAAACACGTTGCAAAATCAATTTTTTTGACGTTAGCCCTTCTGTTAGATGGATGTTACAAAAAAACGTCTATGTGGCATTTTTTATTCTTTTCTAATTTTTTTAATGCTGACTGAGTTGCCATGTCATTATTATTTATTTTAATTAATTTAAATTATTTGACCAAATCAAATTAAGGTTTTTTAATTAATTAGGCTTCCACAAATTTCTCCATTATCCTCTCCCCCACCTCACGTTTCATTCATCTCTTCCACAAATTCCTCCATTATCCTCTCTCCCCCACCTCACCTCATCTGTATCTCTCACTTCTTCTCACTGTATTCTTCTCCTTTCAACTCTTACTTCCACCATCAAATCCCTACCATCAACAAACAAAATGGTCCAAACAGATTTCTTCACCACCATAGTTCTCTCTCAACTTCATCTCTCTCTCTAGTTCTTCACCACCATTATTTCTTCAGAACCTATCTTCTCTTTCTCACAAAACCACACAGATTTATTAAACCCAGAAAAACTTTATTTTGAGATGAAGAACAATCCATAAACAACAATCCAGAAAAGTTAAAACAAACCCTAAAATTAGAATCGCAAGCCCTACCTAATCAACAATTTTAGGTTTTCCCCAAAATCAGCTTTAAAACTTTCCTCTTCTTACAATCTTAGATTCCAATTTAGGGTTTTCCCCAAAATCTATTTCCAAACTTTCCTCTTCTCACAATCTCAAATCTATGGGTCGCGAGAAATTTTCTTCAATGGTGGTTGGTGGGATGAGAACAACCCAATCAAAATATCAAACCAACAAAAACAAGATGAAAATTTTCAGTATATGAGTATGAGGGAGAGTGATGAGAAGTGAGAGATAGAGATGAAGGTATTTGAGAAGTGATGGGAAGTGAAAGTTTTTCTTGAGAAGCAAATGAGGGAGAGTGCTGAGAAGTGAAAGAGATGAGGTTGTTGAAAGTGATTGAGAGAACAAAGCTTTGAGAGAGACGAAGAAGTGGAGGAAGCGTGGAAGACAAAAAAATTAAAATAAAAGTTAATTACATGGCAGCCAAATCAACATTTAAAATAATAGAAAAGAATTTTTTTTTGCCAAATCATACTTCTGTTAGCCACGTGGACTTTTTTGTAACGTCTGTCTAACAGGAGGACTAAAACCAAAAAAGTTGATTTTGCAAGGTGTTTTTTTTAAAAAGAAATTTTGCATGGGGTAAAAACAAAACACCCCCTATTTGCAGGGGGTAAAAACGTATTTAAGCCTATCTCTTTTAATTAACACAAAAAGGAAACCATTGTATTATTCCGTGGCAAATCAACGAATTTCTTGTAGTGATTTTATATATTTGGAAATTGATTATTATCTTTTTTTTTTTTTTGAAACAAGATTATTATCTCTTTTAATTAACACAAAAAGGAAACCATTGTATTCCTTTTAATAAGGATCCAAAAGTATTATATTATTTAAAAAAAAAGTATTATATTAGAGTTTAATTGTTACGGACTAGCGGTAAAAAAAATTATATTCAAAACCAATCACAATATATGATATCCGTGACATATAATATAAGGTAAATTATGAGTTGACTCAATTTTTTTACGGTGAATATAAAATAAATTCATGATTATATTATATTAGGGTTTAATTAGTATATATTATCGTTGTAAAAAATTTACACCATCAATCAATAAAAAAAATTAGTATAGGTGAATTTTATGGTAATTGAGATAAATTCAAAATTTTATTATGATTTGTTGTTTCGTGATAAGCTGACGTTGTAAAATATATTATACAACGACAGTGTATATAAATTAAATTCATTATATCATGGACCTTTAGTCTTAAAAAAACAATAACACAAATAAATAAATAGACATGGTCAAGTAACATTATATTATGAAACATTAGTCTCAAAAAAACAACCAACACATTAATTTCTAACCACTTTGCCTATAAAAAAAACCAAAGAATAAATGACGTTCTTTATCTAGGCAGCGATACCTGCAGGCTGCAGATGCTTGGAAAGCCAATAATGGAACGATAAATGATCTTGGTGCGACAGTAGCCCTTGCCAATCTTAGAATGTGGTTTGGGCCTAACTCAACCCCACAAAACCGGCTTGGAAGGTGAGGGTTGCCTCACACTTATAAACTCTTTTGAGACCATATCTCTAGTCAATGTGGGACTTGGGTTTTTCCCAATACACCCCCTCACGCCCAGCACTATAGGGCTTGGTGCGTGGATAATAATGGTGGATGGCCCGGAGGATCTAGGATAGGCTCTGATACCATCTAAGAATGTGGTTTTGGGCCGAACTGGCAATATTAAAACCCTACAAGATATTTGAATATCCATCAGGCACATCTTAAATATTGCATAATTTGACAAAGAAAGATGGGAGAATAGTAAAAGGAGTTGCAGCTTACCATGATAAGATTGTATTTTCTTTAAAGAAAAAGCGAACCCTAATTTATTTTCTGATCCCGCTCATTTGTTCCTCTTCCCCAGTCACAAATTTTGTCTCCCACACAGTGTCAATTCTTCATAATTTCCTATCAGTTGTCTGAATCACTCATTGTTCCCGCTTCAAGACTCTCCCCATTCTCTCTCTCATTTTCAAACTCTGGTTTCTATTGAGACTTGAGAGGTCATCTATCTTCTTTGAGGGGCACCTAGCAATTAAAAATATATTTAATTGCACTTTTTGTCGCCATATTATAGATTATTCTTGATTATAATTCCTCATTTTGCTCTCAATTTTGGTCCTTAATTTTGACAATTTTGCAATTTTGGCTTAATTAGTAATTTGTCATCCAATTTATGAGGAAGATGTTGACGTGGCAATTTTATAATAAAAACTGAAATTGCACTTCTAAGCGCTTTTTGAGTTCTTTTTTGTCAAACACTATTAAAAGTATGAGAGACTATAACTGTTAACGATGAATTTGTGAGGGACTATTGTAACACCCCCCTTACGTATTCTACCATTTTAATTAATAAAATCAGAGTTGGAAAATTTCTTTTTAAAACTCAACCATCACAAGGGAGATATCACATTTTCGTCGTTTCAAAAACCAAACATCACATAATGAAATCATCAACATAAAGTAGTACGATACATAGCACATAATCGGGACGAACCCTCACAATACACCTGTCATGACATAACAGTCGGATATACAACTCGCAGCGGAAATAAATACATATCTCATACATATGTATAATACATCACCAAAGTACACTGTCTAATAACAGTACAAAATACAACTCCTAAAGTGTTTCGCCCCCCGGGTGCTACGTATCAGAGCATGACACCAAAAACCGGAAATAAGGAAGGTAGAACCTTCACTCGCTATCACCTGCAGGTTGCCGACATAAGAAGCAACACGAAAGCAGAAGGGTGAGTCTCTAACATATAATAGAATATGTGATAATCAAATATGATAGAGAAAAACACAATTAAAACACCAATCTACCATAAACCGGCACACCACAACAATTCACAATACATAACTCAGCTACACCAATAAACATCACCAAATGCGTATGTATATGCATGCAAATGCAACCCAACACCAAGGGCATATGCATGTGGATCCATTCATCACCTAAAAATAAGCCTTGAGGGCATTTATCACCAAAGTGGCCGAAGCCTAGACCGCAGCCTCTTCATCACCAAAAATGCACATGATTTATGCGACACCATGAACAATGTAGAACACACACCAAAATCACCAAAATCAGCACCACTCATCATCACCAATAATTGTTTCATCACCAATAATTATTTTATCACCAATAATTATTTTATCATCACCAAAATCACCAACACCACTCCACTTTACAGCTCTAAGGCTCACACCGATATTTTTGACAAATTATAAGTCCAACCGTGGATAAACACCCACACGTGAGTTTTACAACTCAAACAGTACACACCGGCACACTAAACCGGCAAATCCGGCAAAACTGCACTCCGGCAGCTCCGGCAGCCCCGGGCAACACACTAGGCCCCACACCTAGTCAACATCACTGGCAAAACTGCCAGACAGCTCCTTTGAATACAGCACACAGCACTGGCGCACCTGAGCAACGCTGCCAGGGCGCCTGCACTTTGGCACAAAATTTGGGCAGCACACACAAAGTTGGCGCCCAGCACAAAGGCTCCAGGCAGCGTGCACCAACCAACTTGGGCACGGTTCCCGCGCCCAAACCACCGCGAACCCAGGGGCCACTCTTGGCCCCGGCCCTAGTACTCCCTCTCTCCTAGATGCGCCACAAGGGTCTACCATCATTGGGGCCCTGGCTCGCCACTTGGGCCCATGCCCAAATTGACAAAAAATCACAAAAACAGGATTCTGGCGCCTAGACACAGGGCTCCAAACAGCTCTGGCAACCAACTTGGGCACGGTGCCCGCGTCCCAAACCACTCGTGCATTTTGGACAAACTCTTGAACCGCCCCTTTTACTAACCCTCTACTAGGTGCGCCACTAGGGTTCACCATCATTGGGGCCCTGGTTCGCCACTTGGGCCCATGCCCAAGTTGGCAAAAAATCATTTTTCATGCACACTGCACAGTTTTGGCGCTTAGCACACTACCCACACCAAGCCACACTTCACCAAACCTAACCATTCCAACTTCAACTTCACCACCAATTCTAACCTTCAACAACCACAATTTCAACACCAATAACAACATCAATATCACCATATTCAATCATCAAATTTCATATCCGATTCACACAAAATTTCACCAACTCATTGAGACATTTTCACAAACACATAATGTGCAATTTTTGACAACTTTTTATTTCAACAAAACAACACCAAAACCACACCCAAATTAGTTCAAAGACATCACCAAACAATCAATTCTCATATTCAATCAACAAAATTCATTCAAACACATCAAAAACCCCTAAAACCCTATTCTAACATATTGAAAACACAAACCCTATTATAGGTTAGGAGAGCTCCCTTACCTTGAATTCCTTGAAGAAAATAAGCCCTAATCCAAGCAATTCCTCTTGAAAAATCAACAAAATCCCTTCCCTTTCTCTTCTTCTTGCTATGTCCTCTTCTCTCCTTTTTCTCTCTTTTCTTTGTTTCTTACTTTGATAAAAAAAAATGAAAGGAAACAACACTAAGTCACTTAGTCAAATATGATGACTAAGTCTTCAAATTCAATTTGACTTCTATGTCTTCAAAGTAACTTTGATTACCTTATGGGCCTAAAATGATTATGGGCCTTTGGGCTTAATACCCACACCTCTTCAAACTTGCATTCCAACTCCTAAACCAATAAGTTAACATATCAATTAACTTAATTATAATTAAAATGTCGTAAACCCTAATAATCAATTAAATAAATAACTGAATTATTTTGGGGTGTTACAACTATACTGTTAACGATGAAGTATTTTCTGTAAATGTTTTTCCCGCAGTGGACAAACTCAGTATTGGTCGGTGCGAAATTTGATCCTAAGCACGCGCGAAAATTAATATTTCGTTGAAAGCGTTGGAACACTCTGTGGGTAGTCAGCGATGCTCCGAAACAAAAAAAACATTAATAAGAAATAGATAGGAATTGAGAAATACCATTAATAAGTCACACTAGCAAAAGGATTTCAAAAGCAGATAATAGATAGGAATTGAGAAATACCATTAATAAGAATAAGATAAGATAAAACAACCAAAGATCTTTAAACAATTTCATCCCTAAACAAAGCTACTTTTGTTAGGTCTTTCAATGTTTTCAACAACTATCACACCAAAACTACATACATACTGCAAATATAAAAAAAGAAACAACAAATCAGCTTATTTTATGATCACCCTTTATTCTCCAAGTCCAACTAATTCAATTTCTACTTGTGTCCCACCTTCACAAGAGAAGGTATGCTCTGTTCATATCTAAAGAAATTCAAAGGATCAACCAAAGTCTTCACTTTCACCAACCTCTTGAAATTGTTCTTGAAATACTTCAAACCCCAAACACTAGCTTCCTTGTAACTTGTATAACCAATATTATTATTCACTCCAAGATCAAGGTCCCTTTCATTAACATATACTTCTCTTGGAGACTTTGAAGCAAAAGGTTCCATATAATTGTATAGTCTCCTAACCCAATTAATGTTCCTTTTTGCAGCCTCATCCCCTTCCTCTTGCCAAAGTACTAAGTATTGAATAGAATAAATGTTCCCACTTCTATGTGGAAATGCAGTTTCAGATTCTGAAATCTTATCATTTATGCCTCCCCAAGGATTCAATACTATTCTTTGTAATCCAGCTAGTGCCACATCATCATAAAAAAATTCCCATATTCCTTCTAATCCGGTATCAGGAATTGGCTCTTGTACAAAATCAAATTTTCCTTTGAAAAATGATAAACTAGTTTGAGATCTATTCAACAAAATTTCAAGTGGTTGATCACTTGTAAATCCTGCAAGATAATGTGTTGATTCTATCCAACTCATTTCAATACAATCTTCTTTAACCAAACCAAGCTCAGGGAAACTCTCATCCACTAAAGGAATAAGCTTATCTACACTTCCAAGAAACAATGATTCAAATGTGGCTTGTATAGTTAGATTATTACCAGTTTCACTTGAATTCACTCTCACCAAGGTAACCCATAAGGATAAATTCTCATCAAGTTTATCTGCTATTAGTTGCCACTTATGAATAAGCTGAGTTGCATTTTGTTCTAAAGTTTTTGGAACCCTAAAAACTGTTACATTTAATGGAACTGAAACTAGTTTAATTTTCCATGCTGTGATGACACCAAAACTAGCTCCTCCACCTCCTCTAATAGCCCAAAAAAGATCTTCGCCCATTGATTCTCTATTAAGTAACCTACCTTTAACATCAATTATATTAGCATCAATTATATTATCAATAGAAAGACCATATTTACGTGACATAAAACCATAACCACCACCACTTATGTGTCCACCAACACCCATAGTGGTGCAAACACCTGCAGAAACACCAAGAGTTTTATTGCTTCTTTCACTAATTTTATAGTAAAGTTCACCAACAGTTGCACCAGCTTGAATCCATGCAGTGTTATTTTCTAAGTCAACTTGGATTTCTCTAAGGTTTATTAGATCAATAACAATAAATGGAACTTCAAATCTAGCTGCATATGATAGACCTTCATAGTCATGTCCACCACTACGTGTTCGAATTTGCATGTCATGGTTTTGGGCACATAATATAGTGGCTTGAATGTGTGATACTTCTAAAGGTGTTACTATGATAAGAGGTTTTTGTGTTGTGTTGGTTTGGAATCTAAGGTTCTGAGCTGAAAAATTAAGTATTGATGAGTAAGAGGAGTTGGTTTTGGTGTAGGTAATGGTAGAGATTGAAGTGGAGTTTTTATTATGGAAATAGTTTTCAAGACATTGAACAAAGTTTTCTTCGTTACTATCAGCTGCAGAATATGTAAGAGAAACTAAGAAAGCAATTGCAAAAACAGCAAAATATGAGCTTAGAGGCTTCATTTTGTTGATGATATATTTGTTGTGGGGTTGCATATTGAGAAATTACAAAGTCTCTAATTTATAGGCATTTCTTCAGGGTTTAATGCAGAATGTATTCTAAGCTGAAGACAATTCAAACAAGTAAGCTAGAGAACAATATATAATTTTTTATTAATTAGTCCACAAATCTGGATTATATAAGAGAAACTTTTTTTTTTGACAAAAATGGTTTTAGAGAAACTTCAACATATATATAACCTATTACCTTCCGTGCCCGGAGCTGTACAATCTTTTTATTTTGATTTGATGAACCACCACAGATGTTCAAACTGGATTACTGACTTTTTTTACTGGAATTTGATAACTTTCTTTGATATAATTGAATAATAAATTTTAGAGTCTGACTTTTAAAAAATGACAGTTGAATTACTCGATATCATTGTCATAACTATGAATGCGTGGTAACTTCAAAATAGATTTATATCGATATAGTTAATTTGAAAAGTGTTATGTACGGGGACACGAGGCACAAGACTTTAGATCAGCCCAATAATTAGGGTCTAAATTCAATGCAATTCAACTCATTTATGACTACAAGATATCGACGACTCAGATCTACCCAATCGATCCAACAGACCAGGGCTGACTTGGTGCCTATATATATGGGCCCCACTCTGCAGAAAAGGTACACTATTCATTCCCTACATCACTTTAAGATACCCCACCCGGGAACCACTCTGAGACTCGACCTAGTCAATAGAAGCTCTACCAACTGCAATCCCGAACCCATCCGGACAACAGCAAGGTACAAATCAAAAAGCATGCAATTATGAGGTGAAACAAACTAGTTTCTCAAGGTGGCTATCATTTTTTCAAGTCAAAAAAAAATAAAAGATAACATGCAACCGCGACTAAATTGATCAGATAGCGCTTTCTTTGAAAATAAAAAGGTACAAATGCAGATAACCATTTTTCAGAAAAGTGTTATTGTAGTGCTCAAGTTGCATACATATCGCTACGGTATTCTAACTAGCCCAAAACACCATTCATACTCTTTGTAATTTTTTGGATCAGATTATTGCTTGCTATCTACGGAGTTCTGCAACACTTTTAGTGAATGACTAATATTTGTGCTTATGAGCAAGTTCCGCACCAACCAACTCAAAGATTATCCACCGCGAGATTGGAACCCTAGAGCACTGAGTCAACCCCGTGCCCAAGGTAACTTGTAATTGGTTATTAGTGTACAAATTTTTGTACAGAAGGTGTATTAGAAATTAATCTCTTCAACAACAGGATAGGTCCAATTAATATATAATTGGATTCAGATCTCATCCCAATATGTCTCAAATTCAACTCTTGTGTGTGGAAGATTATGAAAAAAAAAAACTCGTGTGTGGAAAATACTTTATTGGAGGAGAAGAACAACATAGACGGGTAAAGTCGGATACACGTGACTAGCGTAAATTAGTCTCTGGTAAATTTGGTGGACACTGCGCATAAAAACACAGGAAATAAAAGCTAATCTCTTCATATATATATTTCTTGAAGTTATTAACATATATATATATATATATATAGGTCAATAAAAGCCTGCTGAAATTAATGAAATAACATTTTTATAATCGGTATTAATTGTCAACTTATAATGTAATAGTTTGGTTTTCAGTATTAACATTCTTATTCTTATATATATATATATATACCCTAAAAAGTTAAATTGTCAATTAACTGGATGAAAACAGCCTACTGATAGCGTCACAAGTTGATCATTGGGGAACCTCAAGTGATCACATACCTTATCCAAGAACATTCAACTTCCCTAATGGTCAGCGTAGACGTTTTCCAACCATCTAGATCTAAATCTACCTCAGTTGAGAGCATATATATAGTGTCATGCAAACAAGTTTTGAGACTTGAGATCATCTTTAATAGTTTTTTTTTTTTGATAAGCAGATCATCTTTAATAGTGCTCTCAACATGAGTTTATACAAAGTGGGCCTGCTCCACAGTGCCACATTATTTTTTTATGTACTGCATTCAATTTTTTTCACTTAGATGGTAAATTCTCAAGAGGTTAAATTGGATTTTACAACTTACTGCACTTTTGGTGTATCGTTATTCACCGACTCTCGAAAGAAATTGAGAAGCGAAAAATATGTGAGAGAAAATATGAGACGAGAAGTAAATTAGATTTGAACTCTTATAATTGGTACAAAAGGGAAAACAAAATAGAGAAGAAAGAAAGACACATTGATGGATGATTTGCTCAAGTAAAAGAATGCCTCTAAATTAAAAAGTTCGCTAAAATTAATTTATTTTAATTTTAATTAATTAATCAATTTGTTAAATTACTGATTTTTTTAATTAATTTAATGAAATTATTTAAGATAATAATTTTATCATTGTTTTTTATCCATTACTTTTATTTAATAACTTTAACTATCAAAGAATTTTAAGACAGAAAGAAATTTAATTACTCAATCCAAATAACAAAATTTTAGTAATAGACATCTACATTTCTTTTAAGGAAAAAATATCTCCATCCCATGGAATTTCAAATTCTCTTGAAATATTAAATTACATCTAAGCACACGCTAAAAGTCAGTTAATTAAATTCAACTTTTTTTGTTTGATGGTTGGACTGACAAGTAATAGGACTTAACACACACACGAACAAGAAAACCAATGATCGACACTTGGGGAGATCGAACTTGGCAATCGAGTATCCACAAACAGCATTTCTACCGCTGGGACGAATTAGCCTCGAACAACTAGTGAGAAGGATTTGGGTAAAGTCCAAATTTGGTAAGTAAGTTATTATCAACTATCAAAGTTAACTAGTAGAATACCCGTGCATACGCACGGGTGTTGTCGTGTTCTTTTTATGAATGAATTACACAGTATTTAAATAGTCTGAACATTATCCTGTGAAAATAAAGGCAAATTTAAAGTAAATAAAAAAAGAGTTTCAAATAAAAAATAGATAAATATTAAAATCTAAAAATGTAAAGTATCATTTAAAAAAATCTGAACATTTATCTTGTGAGTTTTATATCAATGTAGTGTTTTTTATATATCAGTGCAGCTATATATCTCGTGTTTTTATATATATCACAGTAGTTATCCCAGTATTTTTTGATATATCAGTGTAGTTATCCTGTGTTTTTTTATCTATCAGTGCAGTCATCTCATAGTTTCAATTGATTATTTGAGTTGATTAGTAGATTATAGTAGATAGTAAAAGATAGATAGTAGACTATCAATAAGAAATATTTATCCCGTGTTTTAAATTTAATCAGTTTAAGTAGTCATTAAACCTTCTTGTTTTTTAGATAGTAGGTTTATAGTAGTCTTCAAAAATTATAATTATCAATAGCAAATATTAATCCCGTGTTTTTCTATGTATCACGGCAATTATCCCGTATTGTTTTTTATATAGCAGTGCAATTATCTCACAATTACCAAACATGTCAAATTCATTAGGAAACATTTCATAGATGTTAAATCTGTGAGACCATACTTGGTTAATTTGTTTGTGACAAATTATTATTTAATAGTATGCTCTTGCCTGCCAAGAGCAAAGAAAAGAACAAATGATTAAAACCAATAAGTTTTTCCAGGGGAACAATCCAATGCAAATAGAATACCTAAATATGAAATCTGACAATTAATGAAATCAGGTACCGTTTTTGGCTAATTGAAAGCGTAGTAGTAGCCACGTTCCACTTATCGATCCATTTTATCTCACTCCCTCTCTTCGATTTCAGAGAGAAATTCGGCGCAACTGTGATTAAATATGGTAGAAAGGAATGAATTGAACGAAGATATATACTTAAAGAATCGATGATTAGAAGAAATTGAAAATTCATCGTGAATTTGCGACCTAAAATATAGTGAAATTGGGAGAATCATCGAGAACAAACATGAAAAATCAGATTCAAAATTCAGATTCAAAATGCATTCGCAATTTGGGTTAAAGGAAAATAAAATCGTAATGAGAACATTGAGATGATCATAAAATTTGTCAAAATCCCTAATATGTTTGAGAAAATTATATCAAAAATCAAAGTTAAAAACAATAATCAGAACATTGAGATAAGAAAACCAAAATCAAGAATCACCTGAGAGAGCGCAAATCTGGATGAGAAGTGATGGCGAGTGAGAAGCGCTGGTTGAGAGCGAGAGAGGTCGAGTGAGAAACGGAGTTCGAGTGAGATCACTAGAGAGAGAGAGCAGATCTTGAGTGTTGAGAGAGAGAGCACTGAGAGAGAGAGCGCTGAGAGAAAGAAATGGGAGATGAACTTGGAGTCAATTTGAGTTTGTGATTAAAGTTCAGAATAGAATTATTTTTTTGTTACAAATATTATTTTCACTGGCCTTTATAATTAATTGCCGGTACATGAAATTTGAGTAAATGAATTACCGACTTTCACCTTAAAGCCGGTACTTAGCTGCCGGTAAAATGCTTTTTTGTTGTAGTGATTGTATTCCTTTTAATAAGGATCCAGGAGTATTATATTATTTTAAAAAAAAAGTATTATATTAGAGTTTAACTGTTACGGACTCGCTAGCGGTAAAAAAATTTATATTCAAAACCAATCACAATATATGATATCCGTGACATATAATATAAGGTAAATTATGAGTTGACTCAATTTTTTTACGGTTAATATAAAATAAATTCATGATTATATTATATTAGGGTTTAATTAGTATATATTATCGTTGTAAAAAATTTACACCATCAATCAATAAAAAAATTAGTATAGGTGAATTTTATGGTAATTGAGATAAATTCAAAATTTTATTATGATTTGTTGTTTCGTGATAAGCTGACGTTGTAAAATATATTATACAACGATAGTGTATATAAATTAAATTCATTATATCATGGACCTTTAGTCTTAAAAAAATAATAACACAAATAAACAAATAGACATGGTCAAGTAACATTATATTATGAAACATTAGTCTCAAAAAAACAATAACCCAAGTAGACATGGTCAAGTAACATTATAATAAACCACAGTGTGTCCCAGAAGGGTAGCTCACGTAGTTGAGTGAAAGGGACATCGTTGGCGGAAATGTAGGCGTACGGGCTACGGGGTTCGAACCCCACCCCTCTAACAATTAACACATTAATTTCTAACCACTTTGCCTATAAAAAAACCAACGCCGTTGGCCAAGTGACTTAATCTACCCTGGGACACGGGGGTCGACACAGTGGTCAAGTGACTTAATCTACCTTGGGACACGAGGGTCGACCCAGTGGCCAAGTGACTTAATCTACTCTGGGACACCCAATGCTCCCGGATTCGATTCCCGCAGTTACCATAGTGCTGGTGGTGCTGTACTTCAAAGGAAAAGTATGAAAATTATCCACCAACCACTTGACGGTTGTAGGGTTTCAAATACAAGTTTTTTTTCCTTTAAAATAAATACGGTTTGTTTCTAGACAAGTACAACCAATACCTATGGTAGTGCACCTAAATATTGCTCATAAAACAATTCAGCGTATAAACAGAACGAGAAAACAAAATAAAAGAATAAATGACGTTCTTTATCTAGGCAACGATACCTGCAGGCTGCAGATGCTTGGAAAGCCAATAATGGAACGATAAATGATCTTGGTGCGACAGTAGCCCTTGCCAATCTTAGAATGTGGTTTGGGCCTAACTCAACCCCACAAAACCGGCTTGTAAGGTGAGGGTTGCCTCACACTTATAAACTATTTTGAGACCTTATCTCTAGTCAATGTGGGACTTGGGTTTTTCCCAATACACCCCCTCACGCCCAGCACTATAGGGCTTGGTGCGTGGATAATAATGGTGGGTGGCCCGGAGGATCTAGGATAGGCTTTGATACCATCTAAGAATGTGGTTTTGGGCCGAACTGGCAATATTAAAACCCTACAAGATATTTGAATATCCATCAGGCACATCTTAAATATTGCATAATTTGACAAAGAAAGATGGGAGAATAGTAAAAGGAGTTGCAGCTTACCATGATAAGATTGTATTTTCTTTAAAGAAAAAGCGAACCCTAATTTATTTTCTGATCCCGCTCATTTGTTCCTCTTCCCCAGTCACAAATTTTGTCTCCCACACAGTGTCAATTCTTCATAATTTCCTATCAGTTGTCTGAATCACTCATTGTTCCCGCTTCAAGACTCTCCCCATTCTCTCTCTCATTTTCAAACTCTGGTTTCTATTGAGACTTGAGAGTACATCTATCTTCTTTGAGGGGCACCTAGAAATTAAAAATATATTTAATTGCACTTTTTGTCGCCATATTATAGATTATTCTTGATTATAATTCCTCATTTTGCTCTCAATTTTGGTCCTTAATTTTGACAATTTTGCAATTTTGGCTTAATTAGTAATTTGTCATCCAATTTATGAGGAAGATGTTGACGTGGCAATTTTATAATAAAAACTGAAATTGCACTTCTAAGCGCTTTTTGAGTTCTTTTTTGTCAAACACTATTAAAAGTATGAGAGACTATAACTGTTAACGATGAATTTGTGAGGGACTATACTGTTAACGATGAAGTATTTTCTGTAAATGTTTTTCCCGCAGTGGACAAACTCAATATTGGTCGGTGCGAAATTTGATCCTAAGCACGCGCGGAAATTAATATTTCGTTGAAAGCGTTGGAACACTCTTTGGGTAGTCAGCGATGCTCCGAAACAAAAAAAAACATTAATAAGAAATAGATAGGAATTGAGAAATACCATTAATAAGTCACACTAGCAAAAGGATTTCAAAAGCAGATAATAGATAGGAATTGAGAAATACCATTAATAAGAATAAGATAAGATAAAACAACCAAAGATCTTTAAACAATTTCATCCCTAAACAAAGCTACTTTTGTTAGGTCTTTCAATGTTTTCAACAACTATCACACCAAAACTACATACATACTGCAAATATAAAAAAAGAAACAACAAATCAGCTTATTTTATGATCACCCTTTATTCTCCAAGTCCAACTAATTCAATTTCTACTTGTGTCCCACCTTCACAAGAGAAGGTATGCTCTGTTCATATCTAAAGAAATTCAAAGGATCAACCAAAGTCTTCACTTTCACCAACCTCTTGAAATTGTTCTTGAAATACTTCAAACCCCAAACACTAGCTTCCTTGTAACTTGTATAACCAATATTATTATTCACTCCAAGATCAAGGTCTCTTTCATTAACATATACTTCTCTTGGAGACTTTGAAGCAAAAGGTTCCATATAATTGTATAGTCTCCTAACCCAATTAATGTTCCTTTTTGCAGCCTCAACCCCTTCCTCTTGCCAAAGTACTAAGTATTGAATAGAATAAATGTTCCCACTTCTATGTGGAAATGCAGTTTCAGATTCTGAAATCTTATCATTTATGCCTCCCCAAGGATTCAATACTACTCTTTGTAATCCAGCTAGTGCCACATCATCATAAAAAAAATCCCATATTCCTTCTAATCCGGTATCAGGAATTGGCTCTTGTACAAAATCAGATTTTCCTTTGAAAAATGATAAACTAGTTTGAGATCTGTTCAACAAAATTTCAAGTGATTGATCACTTGTAAATCCTGCAAGATAATGTGTTGATTCTATCCAACTCATTTCAATACAATCTTCTTTAACCAAACCAAGCTCAGGGAAACTCTCATCCACTAAAGGAATAAGCTTATCTACACTTCCAAGAAACAATGATTCAAATGTGGCTTGTATAGTTAGATTATTACCAGTTTCACTTGAATTCACTCTCACCAAGGTAACCCTTATGGATAAATTCTCATCAAGTTTATTTGCTATTAGTTGCCACTTATGAATAAGCTGAGTTGCATTTTGTTCTAAAGTTTTTGGAACCCTAAAAACTGTTACATTTAATGGAACTGAAACTAGTTTAATTTTCCATGCTGTGATGACACCAAAACTAGCTCCTCCACCTCCTCTAATAGCCCAAAAAAGATCTTCGCCCATTGATTCTCTATTAAGTAACCTACCTTTAACATCAATTATATTAGCATCAATTATATTATCAATAGAAAGACCATATTTACGTGACATAAAACCATAACCACCACCACTTATGTGTCCACCAACACCCATAGTGGTGCAAACACCTGCAGAAACACCAAGAGTTTTATTGCTTCTTTCACTAATTTTATAGTAAAGTTCACCAACAGTTGCACCAGCTTGAATCCATGCAGTGTTATTTTCTAAGTCAACTTGGATTTCTCTAAGGTTTATTAGATCAATAACAATAAATGGAACTTCAAATCTAGCTGCATATGATAGACCTTCATAGTCATGTCCACCACTACGTGTTCGAATTTGCATGTCATGGTTTTGGGCACATAATATAGTGGCTTGAATGTGTGATACTTCTAAAGGTGTTACTATGATAAGAGGTTTTTGTGTTGTGTTGGTTTGGAATCTAAGGTTCTGAGCTGAAAAATTAAGTATTGATGAGTAAGAGGAGTTGGTTTTGGTGTAGGTAATGGTAGAGATTGAAGTGGAGTTTTTATTATGGAAATAGTTTTCAAGACATTGAACAAAGTTTTCTTCGTTACTATCAGCTGCAGAATATGTAAGAGAAACTAAGAAAGCAATTGCAAAAACAGCAAAATATGAGCTTAGAGGCTTCATTTTGTTGATGATATATTTGTTGTGGGGTTGCATATTGAGAAATTACAAAGTCTCTAATTTATAGGCATTTCTTCAGGGTTTAATGCAGAATGTATTCTAAGCTGAAGACAATTCAAACAAGTAAGCTAGAGAACAATATATAATTTTTTATTAATTAGTCCACAAATCTGGATTATATAAGAGAAACTTTTTTTTTTGACAAAAATGGTTTTAGAGAAACTTCAACATATATATAACCTATTACCTTCCGTGCCCGGAGCTGTACAATCTTTTTATTTTGATTTGATGAACCACCACAGATGTTCAAACTGGATTACTGACTTTTTTTACTGGAATTTGATAACTTTCTTTGATATAATTGAATAATAAATTTTAGAGTCTGACTTTTACAAAATGGCAGTTGAATTACTTGATATAATTCAAATTAAAAGGGATGCAATTATGAGGTGAAAGTGAAACAAACTAGTTTCTCAAGGTGGCTATCATTTTTTCAAGTCAAAAAAATAAAAGATAACATGCAACCGCGACTAAATTGATCAGATAGCGCTTTCTTTGAAAATAAAAAGGTACAAATGCAGATAACCATTTTTCAGAAAAGTGTTATTTTAGTGCTCAATTGTTGCATACATATCGCTACGGTCTTCTAACTAGCCCAAAACACCATTCATACTCTTTGTAATTTTTTGGATCAGATTATTGCTAGCTATCTACGGAGTTCTCCAACACTTTTAGTGAATGACTAATATCTGTGCTTATGAGCAAGTTCCGCACCAACCAACTCAAAGATTGTCCACTGCGAGATTCGAACCCTAAGCACTGAGTCGACCCCATGCCCAAGGTAGTTTGTAATTGGTTATTAGTACAAATTTTTGTACAGATGGTGTATTACAAATTAATCTCTTCAACAACAGGATTGGTCCAATTAATATATAATTGGATTCAGATCTCATCCCATTATGTCTCAAATTCAACTCTTGTGTGTGGAAGATTATGAAAAAAAAAAAACCCTTGTGTGTGGAAAATACTTTATTGGAGGAGAAGAACATAATAGACGGGTAAAGTCGGATACACGTGACTAGCGTAAATTAGTCTCTGGTAAATTTGGTTGACACTGCGCATAAAAACACAGGAAATAAAAGCTAATCTCTTCATATATATATATATATATATATATATATATATATATATATATATATATATATATATACCCTAAAAAGTTAAATTGTCAATTAACTGGATGAAAACAGCCTACTGATAGCGTCACAAGTTGATCATTGGGGAACCTCAAGTGATCACATACCTTATCCAAGAACATTCAACTTCCCTAATGGTCAGCGTAGACGTTTTCCAACCATCTAGATCTAAATCTACCACATTATATATATAGGGTCATGCATATATATATATAGGGTCATGCAAACAAGTTTTGAGACTTAACATCATCTTTAATAGTGCACTCAACTGTCTCAACATGAGTAGTGCCACATTATTTTTTTATGTACTGCATTCAATTTTTTTCGCTTAGATGGTAAATTCTCAAGAAGTTAAATTGGATTTTACAACTTACTCCACTTTTGGTGTATCGTTATTCACCGAGACTCTCAAAAGAAATTGAGAAGCGAAAAATATGTGAGAGAGAATATGAGACGAGAAGTAAATTAGATTTGAGCTCTTATAATTGGTACAAAAGGGAAAACAAAATTGAGAAGAAAGACACGTTGATCCATGATTTGCTCAAGTAAAAGAATGCCTCTAAATTAAAAAGTTTGCTAAAATTAATTAATTTTAATTAATTAATCAATTTGTTAAATTGCTGAATTTTTTAATTAATTTAATGAAATTATTCAAGATAATAATTTTATCATTATTTTTTATCCACTACTTTTATTTAATAACTTTAACTATTAAAGAATTTTAAGACCGAAAGAAATTTAATTACTGAATCCAAATAACAAAATTTTAGTAATAGACATCTATCTACCTTTCTTTTAAGGAAAAAATATCTCCAAACCATGGAATTTCAAATTCTCTTGAAATTTTAAATTACATCCAAACATATGCTAAAAGTCAGTCAATTAAATTCAATTTTTTTTTGTTTATGGTTGGACTAACAAGTACTATGACTTAACACACACACAAACAGGAAAACCAATGATCGACACTCGGGGAGATCAACTTGGCAACCGAGTATCCATAAACAGGATTTCTGCCGCTAGGATAAATCAACCTCGGAAAACTAGTAAGAAGGATTTGGGTAAAGTCCAAATTTGGTAGGTAAATTATTATTAAAGCAAATTATTATAAAATTTATTTTTTATTTATAATAAACGGAATTTTCAAAATCAACTATCAAAGTTAATTATGTGTCATTCATCTTTATATGGGTTTTCATTAAATATAAATAACATGAATCTATGTATGCAAGCATGGCAAAGCATTATATGTTAAAAACACCCAATAATTTATCATAGATTACTTATCTTTTCAAAGATTATATCAACTGAAGTTTCAAAAAAATATAAATCCTTTTGAGTTAATGCACTAATAACTAGTGATACAAAATAATTGAAAACCCACGCTTGCTTCTCCTATAAATTTTATGAATTGTGAAAAAATTGATACAGAACACAGATAGAGAAAGGGAATCTATAAGGGAAAGATCTGCAAAACTTCAAGTAAATCAATATATCAGTGTCTCCTTCCTCTCTTTTTAGTACTTTTCTTTTCATTCTGACTTGGATGTCTTAGTATCCAATGGAAAATGACTTAAATTATGACTTAATTGGCAGTGTTTTAAATATTTATACACATAACTTTAACACTAAAATCATATTATCTTGATGGATATCGCGCTTGTGAAAGTTTTTATTGATTTATATTAACTAGTACTCAAAATTTTGCAGCTAAAATTGCACCTTCATGGCAATTGGCTATAACCCCATTATTTATTTATTATAAAGTTTTGTAGCAGCAAATTTAATTTTGAAATTCATATATTATGAGAAAAGAAATTCATGTATTTAATTGGAACCTACACAGATATGGACAAGAGAAGCCAACACTTAGCATTATTCACCCTATGTATTTTCTTTGGTGCAGGTACGTAATATGTGGTTAGTTATTCTTTTCCACATGCATTTTTTATAAAACTAAAATCAATTTCAACAAATTATTCTCTCAAGTTTCCTACTTAAGAATTAAAATTGTCATTGGCCTTTTCAATTTCAAGGTCTAGGTGGGATCCAAGTTGCATCAGCAGGCGGTGAATGGTGTGTTGCTAAGCAGGGAGCTTCAGACATTGAACTACGAATGGCTCTTGAATATGCTTGTAGCCATGGGGGGACGGATTGCTCAGCAATTCAACCTGGAGCAATTTGCTTCATCCCATACACCCTTCGTGACCATGCTTCTTACGCCTTCAATCAATACTACCAAAATAATCCACAACCTGCTAGTTGTGTATTCGCAGGAGTAGCACAACTTACAACCACCGATCCAAGTAAGTAGAATTAACTACATTAATCATCTAAATTTGGTGGCCTCCAATTTGATGTCAAATTTTGTATCAAAATGACACAACTCAAGAAATTTCAACTTTATTATGTCATGTTATATGTGTTTCCACAGGTCATGGAAACTGCCACTATGCATCTGCCGGGACAAGGTGAGAATTTGCAATGCATGTACTAAAAAAAGGTGAAGATGAAATTAATCCTATATATTCTAATGTGTTTTATCATCAATGCAGCATAAGTCCACCAACACCTGGCATCCCTCCAAGTAAACCAACTCCTACTCCGTCAGCCGGTAATCCACCAGCACCTGGCAGCCCACCAAGTAAACCAACTCCTACTCCGTCAGTCGGTAATCCACCAACACATGGCAGCCCACCGACACAACCAACTCCGCTAGCACCTACTCCACCAAGTCCGGGACAAAAAGCAAGCCCTAGCGGAGCCACGGCAACGTCTTTTTCTTTGATGGTGTTTTTGGCATGTGGTCTCTTGGCTTCACTTCAACTAGCAAAATCCATCTAGATCAGAAACAACAAATAAATCTTGTATAATTTTGAAAGTAATAAGCTAGAACTCATGCAGTCTTCCATAAGTTTCTTCAAAGTTTCCAAGCATCGAGAATCAAATAAGTCTTACAATTAAAATTATTTATACCTAGGGTTTATGTATGGTTGATTCTTGGTGATAAATCAATAAAGAAATTATAGAGATAAAAGTAAAAAGGTTCTCAAAGAAAGAATTTCTACTGTATTTGCTTCTTGTCTGACTTATTACAAATTTCTTATAAAATAAAACCGTATCGAATTTTCAGCTTTTGACTTTTATGGTTTTTTTTTGGGTCCATGACTTTTATGCTTTATTTGTCTTGTTTAATTATTAAAAAAAACAAAATATACACCTAATTTTACTTTTTCAAGAAGTGTGGTTGGCCACCCTCATTAATGCTCACAACAATGCTCTTTTGCACTCCACAATAATAGTTTAGCAATTGTTTGGTATCTTGCACAACAAACAGTCAGTAAGAAGGTTACTCTATAAAAGGAAATTGTATGTAGAGAGAAGCAGTTTCCTCGCCACCACGCCTCTCTTCTCCATCTAACCCTATAAACCTAAAGTCCTCTAAAATTAGTAAATCTGAAGTTTGAGGATCCATTTCCTGTTGGTGGAAAGTTGAAAGATAAGGGACGTTTGAAAACAGTGGGGATGAGGAAAGCTCAACAAAAGAGTTATGAAGGAATGGGGAGAGCTGGGTGCAAACACGTAGGGAATCACTCACTATAAAATATACTGAATATTATTATGTACGAATTACAATTTACAAATTTCGATCATAGATTCTAACTGTATTATTAATATATATTCTCTTTTACCCTTAATAATACAACCATTCCAACAAGTATTATTCTTATTTACAAGATATTATTAGCGTACATCATATCAAAACCAATTCAGATCAGAAGCAACAAAGATACAACAGTGATACAAATGACTGCTAAGGTGGCAACAATTGAACCTTGGTCAAATGATTTCTCCAAGCTTGTTCTTGAGAAATGCTGGAAAGCCAAATACACCGCAATCAATAACGAAACTAATGCACCTTCTTTTGTGTCCCTGACAAAGAGAAATGATGTTAAATCATTTCTTCATTATAAAAAGTAAAAACTGACCACAGGCAACAACAGCTCATTGGGTTAAAAAGATGGATTGGCTTACCTTAATCTCATAGCCTCATGAGGAGCTACCATCACCAAGAGTAATGCCATAAATGGCAACTCAAGTTCACCTGAGTTTAAAGAAAGACCCATAAACTTTCTTTGCAATAAATATTCAAAATGCATGAAGAACAAAATACAGAATGTATATGTATTACTACATCAACAGTCACAATTTTCTTCATTGTGTATTTTGGATCCATCATACAAAAGGAACTGAAAGATGTAATCGATATTCATGCGAGAAGGTCGAGACATTAGTGCGTCTATATGTGATACCACCAAATTTCAAGAAAAAAGTTTACTGCATAACTACAAAATTTGTGTGTCGTATGAGAACAAATGTTGGACAGTAAAGGACCAACAAAAAACTCAGCTTAATTTAGTAAAAATGAGAATATTACAAAAGATAATTAGACTCAAAAAGTCAACATAGAACTAGAAATAATTTCTTAGAAAGGAAGGGTAACACTTATTGTGGAAAATAACAGAATTTTTTCTTAAATGATTTTTGGTATGCATGGAGAAAACTTGTACAGGCCCTAGTAATTAGAGTACGTGAGATGAGTTGGAGTCCAATAGTCGAAAAGGGATTCTTTCCATTGATAATTTCACTACATGCTATGCTGGATATAGTCCATTGTTACTCATTCAAGATTCGTTACTTTGATGTGTCCATGTGCATTTTGGATAAGAGAGTATTACATACCAGGAATGAAAAAAAAGAGACGAACCAGAAGTGCCAAGAACGCTGACCACACACCATATCTACCTCTGTATGTCCAATCGGTGTAAAATATTTAGACCAATAAAAGATAAAAAGATTACTGTTGAATTGATAAAGAGAACAACACACGCACACTTGGAGTACAATACAAGTAGAATAATGCCCTGCAAAATTTGTTGAACAAACAGCGGAAAATATAATTTTAAACAATTTAGTGATTAAACGGAAGAAGAAAACGCAATCAAAGAATAAACGACATTACTTTATCCAAGCAACCACAGCTGCAGGTGCTTGCAAAGCAAATAATGGAACAATAAACGATTTCGGTACAGCAGAGCCCTTAGCCAGTATCAAAACCCTGCAAGATTTGTGAATTTACATCAGTCACACCACGTCTCAAATTAATTAATTAATTAATTAATCAAGTCCATGCCACTGCTTGTACACGAAAGTGACGATAGCATCACTTGGTGTTCTTATTTGGTCCGGTAAGCGTACTAGGAGTTATGGAAGACTTAATTGATAATACTCATCTCCAGAGAAGACGATTGGATGGCGCTATGGAAAATCAAAGTACCTCAAAAGGTAAAATTGTTATTGTGGCGCGCTGCTAGAGGAGTGTTACCAATACGCAAAAATTTACTCAAGAAGATGGTGAATTGTGATTCATGCTGTCCATTGTGTTTAGGTAGCGATGAAGACAAGCTGCACTTGTTTTTTAACTGCCAAAAGGTGCGGGATATTTGGGCACAAAGTGGACTGCAAACCAAAATAAAATTAAAAATAAAACCGGTGTCTAGGTGTCCGTGTCTGTGTCGGTACTTCATAGGAAAATACAGACACACTTCTTGCAATTGCGTTGAGAAGGGCAAGGGAGTACTTGTGGGACTGGGAGGTCGCTAAGAAGAAGCAGAATCCAAACGTGTTAGTGCAGCAACATTGTGTCAACAACGTGGAACGTTGGACAAAGCCACGTGACGGGGAGCTAAAATGTTACCTGGATGCAGCCTTATTTAATCAAGAAGGTAGATATAATGTTGGGATGTGCATCCGAAATAACATAGGAAAATTTGTCAAGGCTAAAACAATGACATTCAACGGCATACCTCTTTCTCAAGAAGCTGAAGTTTGCAATTGAATGGTTGAGTGTTGGATCTTCAAACGGTAACCATTGAGTTGGACTGCTTATCCGTGGTAAATGGTTTGAAAGGAACCACAATCACAACACAAGCTTAGTCCTTATCCGTTCTTCTTGTAAAACGTTATTTTTTTGTCAAAGCTATAGGATTAGTTATATTAAGAGGCAAGCGAATCTCATTGTTCACACATTTGCAAGGGCGTCGAGATCTCATGGTAGCTCTCAAGTTTTTGATTTCAGAACAACATATAATGATGTTATTATCATGAATGAAATGCACTAAGTTTCTTTGTGTAAAAAATAAATAAATGAATTAATAAATTAACTGATTGATTAATTAAATGGTGAAGGAAGGGAGTGAACTAACAGAGAAGAAACGGCAGAGATCCACTGCAAATTAGGAAGACTGAAAGAGTGTGCATAGGCATGCACTCGAAACGCTGCGTTTCTGCTGTGGCTGGATTTCGACGACTTCAGGAGGACGCTGGTTCCAATTCCGTAATTGCGGGTGAAAGATCTAAAAGCAAAAGCACAGAAGAAAGCAGAATGAGAGGGAAATCAAAAGCAATAAGTGACTAGTGAGAATGAACAGTGATCTACCTAGGACTGAGGTGATTGAAGGTACGGGAGAAGGAGAGCGATGATCGAACAAGAGAAGGTGGTGAAGATGATGAGGCCTTGCATTTGCAGTTGAGGAGGATTCGTGAAGTAGCAGTTGAAGACACACAAGCCATTTCGCCTTCTTTCTTCTTCCTTCAATTTCATTCACTGCCACTACTAGTAGTAGTAATCATACTCACAGCCCGTTAGTTTTGTTTTCGAGCGTATGCTATTTTTTATGCTTAAAAAGTATGGAGAAGAACGGAAAAGTTGGAAAGACAAATAAAAGTAAGGGTATTGTTGGAAAAAAGTAGTAAATGTTGCTTTGAGATTCTAAAGTGAGACAAGAAAAAGTATCAAAGAGGACACTTAAATTGAGAAGGAGGGAGTATAATTTATGGGTGCTAAAGGGACAAATCGAATCCTTCATCGGAACCACAAATTTACCGTAGTATATTGCGTACAATGTTATGAATGGTTAAGATTGAATCAATCAGTATTAAGATTCAACCATTGATGAATCTTCATACTACATCCTACAATTATATTTAATGGTTCACTAATAAACATATTATTCGTACACTAACACAAGTATTTGGATCCAATAACTTTCGAATTCCATTATTTTAGGATATGTTTAGATAGGTGGTTTACGAGGAGAGAGGAGACCTTGACTTTCAATTCTGAATTGAGAAAGCTATAAAATATTGAAAAGCTATTGAATTTATAGATCAAATGATAGCATTGTGTCCAGTGGCAGACACGTGTTCATGAGGGAGCTGAAAAAATATATGCTACTTATACGCTTATATGAAACTTTTTGAACCCACTAAAATTTTAATTTTGCACTCAGTTGCACCCCAGACATAATTTTGAACCATTGATCCCTTTACCGTTGAACTGTTGCACCCTTTACCGTTGAACCGTTGCACCATTTTCTGGGGTGCACTCAGTTGCACCCTAGAAAAAAATATATGCTATTTAGTATTCATTGCTTTGGATTCGGACATCATTCCTTTACCCAATTTTAATTTTGCACTCAGTTGCACCCCGGACATAATTTTGCACGCTAATGCCAAAAGTAGCCTACTAAAGGGTTTCTCTCTATAGGGTGTCTCTTTATAATATGGGAACCCTAGCTTTTGTTTATGAAACTAATTGGGTAAAGGGATAATGTGTGAATCCAAAGCAATGAATACCACCAAGCTCTAAAAGCACTTATAGAGTAATATACATTTATCTCGCCACAATAAGACTAGCGAGGATCCAAACGAACCTCCATTTGGTTAGATACGAGACTGTTATACTCATCTAGAACAAAAATAAAAGTGCTATAGGAAGGATGTTAAAAGTGGTTTAGATTAAACCGCTTCCAACGATCACTCAGCTTAACATTGAAGATTCCTATAGAGTACTACCTCTATCCTATTTTATATGCAGTTTAAGGTTGTTGCACACATATTAAGAAAAATGATTAATAGTCTAGATTTTATAAAAAGTGTTGTCTAAATTACCATTTAACCATTTATCTCTCTACATAGATAAACGTGAATCATTTATTAAATATAAAAAGTTGTAATGATTAATAAGGACAATAATGGAAAAACATATTACTCCCTCAGTCCCAAATTGTTTGCAGTTTTAGCAAAATCAATTTGTCCCAAATTGATTGTTGTTTTAGAATTTCAATGTAACTTTTAATGTTCTTTTTCATTTGTACCCCTATTAATGATGACAACTTTTTTCATTTGATAAAGGATTCACATTTTTCTATGTAGAGAGATAAAGGGTTAATTGGTAAATTGGATAGCACTTTTTAAAAAATCTAGACTCCTAATCATTTTCCTTAAAGGGCGTGCTAAAACCTTAAACTGCAAACAATTTGGGACGGAGGGAGTAGATGTTTTCTTGAAAATATAAAACAACAATTAATTTGAGACAAATTCATTTTGCTAAAACAACTTATAAAATGGGACGGAGGTAGTAGAAAAGAATGTCTATCTAGGTGCCAATCACATCAAATCTTTTTGTTACATCGTCTTTATGATGCTTTGTTGAAGCCAGACCTACGAATTTTGTTGTTTATTGAACCAACGGTCCACATAGCAGAACCATTTCTCGTGTTCGAATAGTTGATGGAGAAGTTAGAGAAGATTTGTCAAGACAACGGGGTCCTAAGAACCAAGGAAATTTGACCCAAAAAATAGCACCAAGGAAAGAAGGCAAAGGACAGAAACGAGACGATCACATAGTACAAATGTAAATAATTTAACAACCTTATTAGTTGTATATTCCATTATGTCGGTACTAAAAACAACAAAACTCCCATTCATACAAATCCATGAATTGTATTGAAATTTGTTTTTTAATTAATACTTCTAAATATTGAGTTGAGTCTCTTTTGTTTAAGACTTTGCTTGATACTAATAAGAATTGGTTTGAGCGGTAACTGAGTTCGGATTTCACCTCAAAGTCTCGAGTTCGAATATTTGGTGTGACAAAAATTCTATTGGGAGTCAGGAGGGGAGAACCACATGGGTTAGCAAAGCGAGATACTCATGGCCAGCTAGGTTCTCTAACGTAGATTAGTTATCGGACAAGCCGGTGGATACTGTACACCAATGACATGGTAACTCAAAAAAGACTTTGTTCGATAGAAATTAATGGATAAAGAATAATCTAATTGATTGTGGATAAGTCAATTTATAATAATATAAGGGTAAAAATGAGAGAAAAATAAAATAATATAAGCTATATGCCCAAACATTACATCAATAATATTAACTTAACTAATAATGGATAAAGAATAATCTAATTGATAGACTTTTTTTTTGTATCAAAAAAACTTAACTAATTTATCAATCAGATTTAAGTTAGCTGGGTTAGTTCTTACAAGTTTTAGTTATCCTAGTTTCTCTACGATTGGTATCAGAAGTTTTCTGATTCTTTTCTTTCTTCCGCATTCGTTGCTTCTGCGGCTTTATTCATCTTTCTTCATTGATGCTTTTGCAATGGAACACCCATTGATGAACAAAATGAATCCCTATTATACTCACTCTTCTAACAATCCTGGACACGTTCTTGACACCAATTTGCTTTTTGATGATGGTGGAAACTACGTCGTTGGAAGTGTGCCATGGTGTGGGCTTTGAGCTCCATGAACAAAGTTGGATTCGTCGACAGTACTATGTTTCACCACCAAAGATTGATCCTAATTTTCCTCGTTGGATTCGCGGCAACATAATTGTTGCATCTTGGCCACACAGAGGAGAGCGGGGAGGGGAGGAAGAATGAACAAACTAAGAAGAAAGGAAGGAGGAATTGGTGTGGATTGCTATCATATGATCGCGTGGACTTCTCAATCCAACTATGACGATTCACTCAAGAAAATTTTGAATTGGATTTTAAACTTGTTTTACAAATGAATCACATCACAATATATAGCTAATTTTTAATACATAGTTAGAAGTTGCTTAAAAAAAATACATAGTGAGAAGTGAAGCAAGTGTGTAAATATATTAGTGAAAATAACCCATAAAAATTTATAGTAGCTCACTCACAACTCATGCTACATCTCCTCACATACCTGAAATTTTCCACTAAATAGTTACAACTTACACCGATCACTCCTTGTCATACAATGCTTAGTAGAGTCTACCAACAGCCTCTTCAAGATGTTCTAACCTACAAACGATCTTTCATTTTTTTTATACACTTCTCTCAATGGTTTCCCACCAACACTCACACCCTTTGTTAGTTTGCTAGGATTACAACTCAATGCCTCAGTTGAGTAAATAAGAGGCGTTTTATTATGATAGCTTGAATACGTATGAAAGGATTCACTTTGAATCTACGGGTTTGTGTTGGGAGTTTAAAGGGGAGGGCTTGAAATAAATAGGAAGGCTGAAAGATAAATGGAAGGAAGGGTTTAAATGCCTTGTTTTCTAGAGAAAAAGATGTTTCTTTATGAGAACAGGTTCAACCAATCTACTTATTATGAGAAGACATTATTAATCACTTCCATGCATTTTGCACTTCGAATGCTTGTTGCTTTCATATCTGATCTATGTCATCGTCCAGCAGATTTAGAAGGTATTTCCTTCAAGGTTTATTTTAAATTTGCTGTTTCTGAAACTTACTCATATTGCTATTGCTAGTTATATACAATAGAGCTCAAATTACCTTTAAATATCATTCATAAATTTGTTTGTTCTCATCAAAACCATAGTGAAGAGTTTGTTTCAACAATGTAAGAAACCTACGGAATAACGCACTGCAGTATATAACTGAGCAAAAAATAGCATGCAAACTACCACAAAATCTGTCTTACTGGTAGACAGTATAGTAGCCGCATTGTTTAATTCAACAATCACTCACTAACACCGCACTTCCGAGCTATCTTAATGCCATGAAGCCCCGCAACTTAGCCATATAAGTTGAACCATACGCATTTTAGGCACCAAAGTAAACCAACCAAGTCTCATTCTCAATTCATAGCACACCCCGACATCCAACAAAGTCGAAATTACCACCCCGGCATACACAGTTATGACATAGATTTGCTAAAGGGGAATAGTCCTTCATCTGGCATAGATTTGCATTGAGCAATACCAACAAACTAATTTTGACAACAATGCCACCTAACCCATGGCACAAGAGATGCGTGCTGGACCACAGACAATACTCCATGGCACAAGAGATGTGAACAGGATCACAATCAATACTTCAAGATAGTTTGCATAGGATTAAATTAAATCTGAAATTACATCAACCTCTCCTCCATTCACATTCTCATCAAATAACACTGACATTTCCTCTAATTTCAAAATGAACACAGCACCCACGGTATATATATATATATATATATATATATATATATATATATATATATATATATATATGAATGTTGTAACTAAGAGTGTGGGTGTAAGCACCTCAAATCCCATTGTTGTAACCATAAAGGCAGGCAATTTCACCCTCCTCTCAATTTTAATTAAATGAGACACACCCTATATGTTTAAAATAAACTCAACACCCTGATTTGTTAGAAAAATTGCATTCACCCCTATTCATTTCTATTTAAATGAACAACAGAAATAGATGCATATGCAGGCATCACACGTTTCGGATACTCAAAATAATCAAACACGTTTGCAACACTACAGAGGATCCACTGAACGCAAACAACATTCAAGCATGAGCTGAGCCCATTGAGCTGCAAATCAAAAACTTAAAAGAAAACCAACAAGATTTCGTTAAAAAGCACTTCTGATTCGCCCTGTATCATGTGTTAAAACAACAATTGTTTACTGCTAAAACCAATTTGTGCGTGATTAAACATCCCAAAAACTTAATCAAGCTCCCACCACGTGATGTCAAATCGCACAGATTAATCCGTTAAGAATATCAGTGCACAATTCAATAAACGAGCAGCCGAACACAACAATCAAAAATTATAACAGCAGAATCTGATTAAAATTCAACTAGTAACAACATACTCGAAGTTTCAAAACGAAGCTATTAAAAATGAAACATTCAAATTTGTCCAACGAAATAAAAAAGCGATACTAAAAAGCGAAAAACTTATGCGGCGGCCTTCTGGTAAACATAGGTGAGGCCACACTTACCACAGTAGTGGCGATCAAAGTGGTTGGCCATGAAAGTTCCGGCGCCACACTCAGCGTTAGGGCATTCCTTCCTGAGCCTCTGCACCTTTCCAGAATCATCAACCTTGTAGAACTGGAGAACGGCGAGCTTCACCTTCTTGTGTTTGTGCTTGATCTTCTTTGGCTTCGTGTAGGTCTTCTTCTTGCGCTTCTTAGCACCACCACGGAGACGGAGGACAAGGTGGAGAGTTGATTCCTTCTGGATGTTGTAATCGGCGAGAGTGCGGCCGTCTTCCAATTGCTTTCCGGCGAAGATGAGACGCTGCTGGTCCGGTGGAATTCCCTCCTTGTCTTGGATCTTCGACTTCACATTGTCGATGGTGTCCGAAGACTCCACCTCAAGGGTAATCGTCTTCCCCGTTAGGGTTTTCACGAAGATCTGCATCCTGGAAACTCTTTCTGCGACACAAGGTTCGAGTGGTTCGGTTTCAGGGGATTATATTTCAAGGCCAATTAGGGTTTTGGCACTTTGGACTTGTGTTGAGCTGTTTTGGGCCTTTCTGAACCCAACTTTTGTTCCATCAAGGGATTGCGTTTTGCGCACCCCACCTGTTTTTTTTCCAGAAAAGAAAAAGAAAATTGCACTAGGGATGTAAACGGGGAGGGGCCGGCACGGGTAGCAGTTACCCGCTACCCGCCCCGTTTAATAGAAACGCTACCCGTACCCGCCCCATACCCACGCGGGTACCCCGTAACGGGTATTTCGCTGGTATTGTCTCCTCGCGGATACCCACGGATACATTTAATATTAATTGAAATATATTTTTTTTCAAAATCAAATTTGAAATACCAAACAAAATTAACCTTTTGAACACTACTTTTGTCTTCATTCATATAAAAAAAACATAGACATTTCATTATACATTCATATAATATTAATTGAAATATATTTTTTGAAAATAAAATTCGAAATACGAAACAAAACTAATCTTTTGAACACCATTTTTTATCTTCATTCATATTAAAAAATTAGGCATTTTATTATACATTTATTTTATCATCTATTTGATAGCTTATAGTAGTTAATGAAAGAAGATAAGCAACAATAAAATTAATAATAAATTTTTTTTTCCAAATAAGTATATTTATTACGGGTACCTCAATACCTAGCCCCGCCCCATTTATTAACGGGTACTTTAATTATCCGTTTATGCAACCCGCGCTACCCGCCACATACCCGTTGCGGGTAATACCCGCGGGTAGCCACGGGTGCGGGTATTTTTGCCATCCCTAAATTGCAATAACTTATATGACATAAAGTATATTAATTAGTAAAATCTTCCATTCATTTAAGGCTATGTTTTGAAGCTTTTTTTTTTTAGGGTTTGGGATGAGAGAGTTTTGGAAGGCTAAATCTATATTTCAGTATATATTTCTGATTTTAATTTTTGAAAGTAGAGGTGGGAATAGGCTGAGTCGAGACGGGTTTGGCCTACTTTGAAAATGTTAGGTCTGAGTCTGGTCTGTGGCCTATCGAAGACCCATTTTTTAGGCCTAACCTGGTCTTTCTGAAAGCCTGACAAGGGTTGAAAGCCTTTTAAAAGTCTATTTGACTATTTTTTTTAAGAAGGCCTACAACATTTCAATGGTGTAAGCTTTAGTAAATAGACTAACAAGCTAATAGATCAATGAAATTAAATTCTAAATGAATGCTAGTAAAACCTTTTAGGGAAATATCTTTATATGACATCCCATTTAAATCTATTTTAGGGAAATATTCTTACCAACCCTGATGCTATAATTTCTCGACTTTTCAAACCTAAATACTTCCCACGAGGGGACTTTTTGGGGGCTTCCATAGGCTGTAACCCAAGCTATGTTTGGCGTAGCATCTGCGCTTCACGGGTAATTATCAAGGGAGGATTGAGGTGGAGAGTTGGTGATGTCTCGAATGTCATAATTTGGGAAGATCCTTTGTTCCGTAATATGAGTAATGCGTATGTTTCTTCTCCAAAACCGCTGGACTGTAATCTTTTTTTTTTGTTTCAGACCTTGTGGACTCACACACAAACTCATGAATGATGCACTTATTAATTCCAGTTTTAATGTCGTAGGCTCAACACATTCTTCAAATGCCAAGGAACACAACTTTGGAGGGTGATGAAATGATTTGGGACTTAAGTCGCAATTGTATTTATTCGGTAAAACCGGCATATTATTTTGCTATGGAGAATTTAATTGACTATTCTCATCTGAGAGTTGAAGGTGATTGGAAATCTATTTGGTCTTTTGCAGTACCTAATAAGCTGAAGATTTTGATTTGGAGAGTTGCTCGGGGTTGTCTTCCAACACATACAAGGCTGCAACGCAAAGGTGTTCAATGTACCGATGTGTTTCCTATGTGTAACGATTTTATGGAGAACGAATGACACCTACTTTTTGGCTGCAGTAAAGCGCAACTAGGTCTGAAACGCTGTAGGTTTGTGGGATATGATCAGTGAGTCATGCGATATAGCTAAGGGTGCATCAGAACTAATTTAACTCTGTCGGGTGTTCTCGATCAAACCTCTAAAGCCGATTTTGTGTTGTCTTTTGGGCTGTGTGGCGTAGAAGAAATGAGTTGGTATGGAATTCTGCTGATAGACCAGCCAATACAGTCCTCCACGACGCAAGGCTGCTGGTTCGCAGTTGGCAGCAGTGTCGTGGACAACAACAATAGTTACGCAGGCAGGAAACAGTACAGAGCAGTGAGTAGCATCGCAGGGTCGGTTGAAATGTAACATTGATGGCGCGTGGTTCGAGCAGGAAGCTAGGAGTGGGATTGGGGTGTGTTTACATGATCATTCTGGTTCTTCCATTTCAGCAAAGACAATGTGGTTGCAGGGTTATTTGAAGGCTCAAAAGATCGAAGCGTTTAGCCTTTTGGAAGCTCTTCGTTGGATACAACAGCTAGGAATCCAACAAGTGGATATAGAGTTAGACTGTAAACATGTTGTGGATGCAGTCAACAACAGGATCAAATTGGCAACGGAGATTGGGAGGAGACAAACTAATTGTATTGCTAACATGATATATATCATTGTATAACATTTCAATTTCAATTGCACTTTATTAGTTTTAAGAAATATTTTATAGCTTCCATAGTCCATAGTAGTTTATAAAAGAAAGACAAACCCCCCTTCCCCTTGAGAACACCCTCGAAAACACACTTAATTTTTTTTTCTTAATCTGTGTGAAATAACATAAGACAAGAGTTATCTACCTTTGTCCCATTGTGTTTGTTATTTTAACAAAATTAATTTGTATTAAATTGATGTTTGTTTTACGTTTTTAATGAAACATTTAATATTTTTTTTACTCATACCTCTCTTTATCATGGGAACTTTTTATCTCCAACAAACGAATCACATTTATCTATGTAAAGAGAGATAAAAGGTAAAATAGACAAGGGTTTTTTAAAAAATCTAGACGACTACTTATTTTTCTTAAGTGGGTTGGCAAAACCTTTAACTACATACAAAACAATAAAGATTCATTTATCAAATGAACTTTACAATGTTTTTTATTTACTTTCTTTTTGAAGTTCATTATTTTTCCAATAAAAATTTATTATGTATTTTTTACTCATTTACTTCAAATATATTTATCATCAAATCCATTTAAAAACATTGGTCTAGTCTTCTTTTACTTCTATTTAGTCTACGATAAAATGATAAATAAACACTCCGCACACACATTAATATTGCTCACTTCTAATCTGGGAGCTGAGTAGCTAACATCCTAATGTCACTGACAGTGGCGGATCTTCACCAAAAAGCTTGAGGGGGCCGCAAAAAAAAAAAGAGACATGGAAGAACGACGAGGTGAACAGGGAGCGTGAGAGACACTGAGCGGGAGAAGAAGGATTACAGTGGGAGAAGAAGGATTACAGTGCGTAAGAACAGTGGTTAAGCTTAAGAAAAGTATAATAAAATAGATAAATATAAATTAATAATTATTTATAAACAAAACTAAATGACTAAAAAATTAATTTTAATTTCACATAGAGACTCAATTGAAGTTGTTTGTAAAGAGATAATTTTAGATTAAGTTGATTTTAGACTCCAAAAAATAACAAAAAAACACTATATGTATATAGAGAGAGAGAGAGAGTGAGTAAAGAAAATTAGTAATACATAATAAAATATTTTGCCTATTTATAATATATATTTTGAGTTTGTGTATTATCCTATATCGCAGCTGTTGGTAATTTATGTTGTGGTTGGCAGGGGCGGACCCACAGTCAGCTGACACCCTTTTTTTTTTTGCATTTACCACCCCCTATAATTTTTTTTGACACCCCTAAATTTTTTAATTTGACACTTAGACCCAGTCACTCACTTCAGTGCTTCACGCGTTTGTTCTTTCTTCTTCTCTTCGTTCACGCGTTCTTTCCTCCTTCTCTTCCACAGCGACTGAACCAGTAAACCACCCACCCATCAGCGACTCCAGTGGCGACCACCACCCACCAGCGGCGACCTGTGCGCCTGTGCGACCACCACCAACCAAGGACGGCGCCTGTGCGACCACCACCACCAGCGGCGGCAACCTGTGCAACCACCTCTCCTCTTCGAATCTGCACCTCTTCTCTTCTCTTTGGACTTTGGTGACTAATTGGTTACCAATTTGGTAAGCCTTAAACCCTAATTTTTCTTCTCTAATTTATCCCTAATTTAATCCCTAATTTGTATGTGAAAACTGAAATTGCAATTAGTATTACTATTAGGAATTGCAATTGATTTTGTATTAGTATTAGTATTAGAAATTGCAATTAGTATTACTATTAGAAATTGCAATTGATTTGGTATGGGTTTGGTATATGTGAAATCTCCAATTTAAGTTTAATTAGTATTAGTATAGAAATTGCATTTGTTTAGTGTTTTGGTATAGTGAAGTTTGTTTTTAATTTTAGGAAGGTCATGGATAAATTTTTAGTAAAGAGACCAAGGTCATCAATTGATGAATGTGGATCAAGCTCACAACAACAACAACAAGAGCCACGTGTTGAAGTTAATTTAGATAAGTTGCCATTGGATCCTGGATTGCGAAGAAAAATTGCGACATATCATCCTAAAAAATTTGACACCCCTGACCCCAGGGTCCTGGATCCGCGACTGGTGGTTGGTCGTACTTGTCACGGGTTCTACAGCCATGATTTACTTTTTAGCAAAATTAAAATGCAGTATATTATTCATTGTTAAAAAATATTGAAAAAAAACAGAAAACGATGCCAGGAAGAATCAAACTCGCTACCCTTCAGTGAGGAGCTACCGTTCTAACCGCCAAGCCAGAAAGTAAGTTTGATTAATTTCGCGCAAAAGCCTAATATATTTAGTGTTAAGTTTAAAATAACAAGAATACTATAGTAATTTCACATATTATAGGATGGGCCGTGGCCCTCGCTAGTCCTCAAGAAAATCGGCTGGTGGTCACTGAAATCGTCGAGACAAAAGTCTTCTTTCTTGTGCTTTGATATTCTTGGAATATAGTCGTGTCTTTTTTTTTTGACAAGGAACATAGCCGTGTCTTAAAAAAAAAATCTTGAGTCGAAAAAAAAAAAGCTTGGAAGATAGCGTGAGGATCACGCGCAGTAGACGGCGGTGAATGCGCAGTGACCGCCCATAGTTCCAAACGGTTTCTCTCACTACGAAACAACACGTGTCTATTCATCTACGTTTCGATTTCTTATTGGTTGATACCTGTTGCCACAGATCCCGCCTGAACCGTCCGAAGCACCCAATAAAATTGAAGAAATAATAAAAAGAGAGAAAAAATAGAAATGGTTCATCTTTTGGCTCATTCAGCTGCTAATTGAAAAGTAATCTTTAAATTTTTTCCTCTTTTATTTCTTTCATTATTGAACTTGATTACTGTAATTCACTTACTTTTGTTTCAAGTTCTGTTTTCCGTGTTGGTATCTTTGAACTCTCTGCTTCTTAGTAAGACTTTTACACTTCTTCATAACTGTAATGAGAAGCGTGAACACATGCTCTTTCTCCTTTTTAAGTTGTTTTTTTTTTAAAATTATGATTTACTTCTTATTGAAAAGTTCATTTCTTTTGAGAGTATTTTCAAAGGAATGCAATTTGCGTGGTATTTCTGATTCCCAATTTGAAACGCCAACTGGAAAAGCTGGTGTCTTTGGGATCAATCAATTGGTTTTTGTTGGTCTCTGAAGTGTTAATAGTTATGCTTCTTCTTGTTATATCTGGATATGGATTAACAAAATTTGTGGATGGACTAATGTTTGGAGATTATTTTTATGTATCATATTGTATGTTCAAAAATACCTTGTAGAGCTTTGCAATCTCTCTTTTTAAATGCACATTATCTTGCTTGATTCTTCCCATCATTTTTTTGTTGTTGTAATATAGCTGCGGTTATTTTTCAATCTACCTCATACTAGTATAATATATATATATATATATATATATATATATATATATATATGTATTTTGTTAATTGTTATGTTTTTGTGGGCCATCTCTGGTGCTTTGATTGTTACAAGGGATATTGGTTTACCACATATGTGCCAAAAACCAGATTGTGGTATTTATCAGTTATCATAAACAGATAGCAAATGCCATTCCCAAAATTGAAGAACAGAGTAAGCATGGGATGTTTACCAGAAAAAATGGATCTTCATGTCTGTCCAAAATCAAAAATAATTTCCAAAAAGCCTAAAAGCATTGTTTCTACTAAAGAGGCAGAAATAGAAACCACCATTCAAAATTGCCAAGATGGTGAGCATCTTAACTCAAGATGGAGTATTCCAGTCAATTTTTTTTTCTTTTTTGAAGTCTATTTGCTATACTTCTCTTTGTGTTCTTTTTTTTTGTTTCCTAAATTTCAAGTGCTTGACACTTTTACTATGCTTTACAGTTTCTTCGAGAACACTGGTGCTCCCTGAGGATATCGCAAACAGTGAATCCATCAACAAAAATGAATTCCTAGAAAAAGAAAACCCCAATTCTCTGCACCAGCAATCAAATTCTCTTGATTTCTCTGCCCTTGGAAAACTGGTAGAGTTTGGTTAATTATTTTAAGCAGTATTTATTTATAATTATGGAAGTTGCTTTTGTATAATTTGTTAATACTAAATAAATACTATGCTATTTACTGGAATGCTAAGATGACTAAGCTCTGCTACAAAGCCTTTGTTTTCTATTTTAATCATTTGTTAATATTCTGATAAGTTCAACTGGTTCAGAGAGGAGAGAAAAAAGGAAATTGAGATGAACAGAATAGGGATTTCACTATGTATGGCAATCTGAGAGCCAGAGAATGTACAATTGAGGTAGATTCGAGAGATACCTCACTCTCCTTATACAATGTGTATACAATTGCCTAATCCTTACTGTTCTATTAGCAGCTATATATATACATCTAGCTGCAACTGCTTATTAGTTACAAACTGTTTGTTCTAGTTACACAATTCAGTTACAAGAACTAGCTAACTTCTAGTTATTATCTGGTGCATTCCTCTTAACATACACCCTCTTAACCATAGGGCGCCTATCATATTCTCCTGAAATTTGTGGATGATAACTCACTAGGAAGTGGGTACACTTTTACCGTAAATTTGTGGTTTTTACTAATTATTCGAAAATTGTTCCCTTGTCTTTTTTTTATTTGTTTCTTTTCAAGATTTTGCAACAATGGTAAAAACCATTTCCTTCATAATACCTTGGTAATAGGCAATAATGTGAAAACAAGATAGCTTCTTTGTAGGGGTGTTCACGGGTTGGTTTGGATGGATTTTGACTAAATCCGCTATCCGAACCAATCAAATTAAACTGGTTTGGGTTGGTTTGGATTTTGTATTCTTTCCTATAAAATCCAAACCAAACCAACCCGATATTAGATGGGTTGGTTTGGATTGGACTCACGGGTCATGTGTTATTATTAATTTTTAAAAACATATTGCGCTATGGTAGTCTAGTCTAATTCATAAAACAAAAATGAAGAAGAAAGTAAGAAGACCAAAATTAATCCTGGAGGTCCAAGCTTCGTTTCACAGAACTATTATATGTTCCATTTTGAAGGAATGATTTATGGGTGTTAGAATTGAATGGGCAACATTGAAGAGGAGTAGAATTGTAGAAGGCTAACATACATACTTACGGGTTCACGGGCTGGATTGGATTTAATTTTTAAAATCCGTTATCCAAACCAAATTAGTACGGGTCTTTATGGGTTGGTTCGGTTTGGATCCGATCACAAAAATTATCCAAACCAAACGCTTCGGTTTGGAATGGGCACCGGGTTGGTTCGGATTTGCCCAAACCATTGAACACCCCTACTTCTTTGTAATTTTTGAACTCACGCTTTTGATTTCTCTTCTGTTTATCTAGGAACGTAGCAGTCCTTGTACAGAATGCACTGAAACAATTTTTTCTCCTTTTGAGCTAGTTGAAGTCACTTCTCAATGTTGTACTCAAGAAGATGCAGGTATGACAGTTTTAGAGTAACACGCTCTTGAAATTTTCTTCTCATAGTCCCATAGAATATGGTTCGCACTAAGTTTCTTATGACAGTGGGTTTGGGATGTTTATGATTATCTTATCAACCAGAAGATAATGTGTTTATATTTTATAAAACTTGATTCATTTAAGATAGCCAGGTTAAAGAAAATCAGTTTCTCACTATCTCGCATTGTTCCATTAAAATTCTAACTATTTGAGATCTATTATGTCTTTCTTGTTTCACATATTTTACTTAGGCTACTTCCTGAATTTCTTTAAAATATGATCTGTCACTTCCCATTGGTATTTTGGGATCAATTTATGACGCAAATGTAACCACCTTACTTATATTGATTTTCTATTTTTTTTTTGAACAATATATTGATTTTGATTTTCTATTATTGCCAATGTTTCTGTTTATTCAGTTTCTAGGCTATTTATGGACTTCAATTAATAAGCATGACCTGCCAAACTTTCCAATAAACAATTAGCAATAATTCCAACAATATATTGTCTGCATTTCCAGATGCTGAAAATTAGACTATAAATTATAGGATGAGTCTCTTAAGGTGCTGTTATTTACCTGTGGGATTTGAGGTTTTAATGAGAATGCGGGAAACTGAAGCACAGATTTATTAGGGATTTGAACTGAGTCAAGGGACTGATCTTAAATGCTTCACCACACAAATTGGATCTAATCTTAAGCACTCAATCAATTCAGGCAAAGAAAACAAAAATGTTATAGGAATTGAAATTATCAGGGCAGAGGTATCACACCAAAGAGAAAGAGCGGTATTGCACTACTAGTGACTAGGGTTTTCTAAAGGATAATTTCTTAGGATTCTGAAGAACTATGGCCTATGGGACTAAATAGTTCTAAACATGAAGCACAGAGTTTTAAATCAGCTACTCATAACTGACGGTTCAGATAAATGACGCATAAAAGAAAGGTCACACCTGAAGGCACCGCATTACCTAGAAAGGAGTACATTGTTGTATTTAAGTCCACAATAAAAATACTAAAATATTGTTATGAATTAGAATTGTATTGATATAACATTTATGGATTGGAAAGCAATGAAATTTACATCCAGTCACATTTCAAAACTAAACTACACCAAATTGTGATATTCTTGACTTTCTAAGCTTATTCTTCTAGATTAAACTACCTGCACCAGAGTATCGCGTGACTAAATCTACGATACTGACCTAACATAAATTGCAAAACAATGAAATTTACTGGCCAATCCAATTTCAAAAACTAAACTGCACCAAATTAGTGATATTTTTAACTAGATTACATGGCCTGCACTGCATTATCTTTGTGCTTTTGACTAGACTCTTCACATGTTATTATTTTATGTTTTGAACTTCTATTCTCTAGTTTGGAACATTGGCGAGAATGACATGTCCAGACTAAGAGATAATGACAGTGATGGGGGGAAAAAGCATATGTCGCAATAAAACATGTGATGTGTTAGACTTTTACATTTCTGATATGATATTTACAAGCTTACCTTCTGAAGGAGATTCACTTGATGGTGACTGCTTACCACAAGATTATAGATCTTCTGAGCCAGTCCGCTTTGGTGCATTTGATCAGCACCTGGTCCAGGCTGCTCTTGAAAATGATACTAAAGTAAGAAACACTTGTATCGTACCGCATGAAGAAGCCATGCCTGTTGGAGAAAATGCTAGCTTCTATTCAGCATTGTGCCAGATGAAATCTTGCAGTGAGGATACTGATTTTAAAAGTGACTTGAATAAGACAGATTGCTTTGATCCACAATTGTTTTTAAAAAGTTTACCAGAACTATCAGATGTAGAATCCAATGATCTTTCCACTCAAATACCAAAGCAATCTCAGAGAAGAAAGTCTGTTACCCTAGTGCTTGATCTGGATGGTAAGAAATTAAGCATCTTCCAGGTGACTATTAATTATATTATCATAGTGCTTATTTGATAAGGTACGGGATGTATATTCAGATGCTAATGATTTCATGAACTTAAATGCCATTTCAGTCATAGGTCCAATCCGCATCCACATTATGATTTTTGGTTTTGAAACACAATGGCTATAGATTTCGGATACTTCTTTTCATTTTAATTTTCATTTTTTCATATTCAGAATTCCTCCATCTCTACACTGAAAAATGATCAAGCTTCCAGATTTTCATTCATCACAGTCTGATTGTTCATTTAGATGTTTATTCCAGAAGTATATACAGCAATAAATTCAATTCACATAACCACACATGCTTCCTTTTTTTGCAGAGACACTTATTCATTCTACACTTGAATATTGTGGTGACCCGGATTTCACTTTTAAGGTTCCGTTCAATATGAAAGAGTACACAGTATATGTAAAACAACGACCTAACCTCCACACATTCTTGGAGAGAGTATCAGAGATGTTTGAAGTAGTTATTTTTACTGCCAGCCAAAGCATATATGCAAAAAAACTTCTTGATATATTGGATCCTGAAGGGAGACTTATTTCACGTCAAGTGTATCGAGAATCATGCATTTTTTCCGATGGAGATTGCACAAAAGATCTGACTGTGTTAGGTGTTGATCTTGCAAAAGTTGCTATAATTGATAATTCCCCTGAGGTACAGAACCTGCCCTCTCTCCTGGCTCTTTTTCTCCAACCTCTTTAGTCATAACGTCTTTTCTTATTCTTTTTAAGTATCAAATTCTTCCTCATCAACTGGTCCTTGCTCTTGAACTGTACATTTCAGGTTTTTTGGTCGCAAGTGAATAATGGTATTCCAATAAAAAGTTGGATTAATGATCCATTGGATTGTGCACTGATGTCATTGCTTCCCTTTCTAGAGAGCTTGGCTGATACTGATGATGTCCGTCCTATCATTGCACAGAGATTTGGTAACAAAGAATGACTTTCTCAATACACCAAAGTTAGAAGCTCTTACTATTTATTTATTTATTTATTTTAGAGTGAAGAAATTTTGGCCCTTTCCTTTCAAGTAATTTAGATGAACCAGTCTCTACAATAAACTACTAGTTATCCTATTTTTGACTCAAATATTAGTTCCTGTAACCTGTGACAGTTGACATCTCTGAAGTGATCGGCTTCTCTTGAAAGACAGTGCGTCTATCTCTCCTTCTCTTCTCCTAGTCCTTGTACAGTTGAGTTGAGGTTCTCATCTTATGATATGGGGTTCCACATATTTTATAAATTTATAAATACTTATTCAGGTTGCAATATTTTGTTATATGCTCTCCTCTAGCTGGGATTTTAGTCCTGTTATTATTGTCTCTCACTGTTGGTTTCTTTGGAAATGTTAGCGATATGGGGACGTCGGCTCCCAGATTTGAACTGGGCGTGAGTAGTGGCAGTGTGTGTACGTGGGGTTTATTTGCTAATTCATCTAAGTAGAAAAAATAAATAAGTTATTATGTATGGTTGATGTAATGTTAGTGAGTAGAGTGTGGCAAATCATTAATGAATCCAAAACTTCCTCGAATTATTAACACTTGATATGTGAATGTAAATAAACTGGATAGAAGTTGAGACAAGTCTTGAACACATTATTACCAGCACAATGACACGACGGCAAGAAGGATAAAACTGAATAGGAATATGGATATCAACATGTGTCGTTACCAGGTTTGAAGCATGTAAGCAAATCAGACTCAAAAATTCCAACAACAATTAACCATATGAAACAATTGCATTACATAGTAATGGAGTCTTGTTATTCTTTCACATGAGGTTTCAATTACATATGAAACAATTAACTTTAGATGAATGTCGAATCTTTTATCTAGGTTTCTCACTTAAATATGTCGGCACATACTTCGTACACACCTGGAGCTATTTAGTAGACACCCCTTTATGGGGTGAAAAGACCAAGTTGCCCTTAATGAAATCTGTGAAATGTATTTTTTTTAAAAAAATTCACGGTTCGGCGCACGCTTGGCCGAACCGGTTCGAATTTGCATTCACCGGGTATGTAAAAATTTCACAGACACCCCCATCATTTTTTTAGATCGTTCGGCGCACGCTGAAACGAACCCGTTCGACCAGGCGTGCGCCGAACTTGTCCTTTGACTAACAGAAATTTGAAAATTGCGCAACCGTTGGAAATCAACGGATAATAATGAAGTTGGGAATTGTGCCCCATTGGAAATCAACGGATCACAATAAAGTTGGAAATTGTGCCCAACGACTATATTTTTAACGGTTCCGATCGTTTTAAATCAACGGCTCACGTTTGATCACACTTATTATAAATAGGATGTCAATCTTCACTGATATTCACACAACCCATTTCTCATTTATCTGCTTTGCTTCTTCACAAACACCCTATCCTGCTAAAATGGAAGATCTTAATGAATGGCAGCTGTGCCCAACACAGAGATCCTCAGACAAATTTCTAACTGTCCTGCATCGCCCTGGATCAGTCGAGAACAGGGCTGATGGTGTTTTCTTCCGGTCTCGCGACAACTACTTCTGTAGGTTGGATAAAAATATAACATTCAGTCAGGTGAAGGAAAAGGCAGAGAGGAAGGTTCGCCAAGAGGGAGAATGGCGTAAAGACATCTCTCGCATACGTTACCGCAAGTGCGTATGTCTCCAAGACGGCACTCGCCAGTATGATGCTATGGAGATCCGGAGCGAGAACGATGTTCGCGCAATGATGGAACATCACCGTAACACCCCATTGGGACGTCAGCTCATTGAGTTGTTTGTCGAAACAATGCGCACACCGGAAGAGATCATCCATATTATGGAGACCACCATCCCCAAGTAGTTTCGTTTAATTTTCTTATGTCGTTTTTCATCGTGTATTTCGAGTATTTATTGTAGTATTTCTATTTCTAAATAAGAAAATTGTCGACAAATTTAAATACTACTTAATGTTGTGTTCGCCCAATTAGTACAATTTTTGATAATACAACAACAATTTTTCTTTTCATTAATCAATAAGATTACAATTAGCACAATTTTTGATAATACAACAACTACTAGTCAATCACAACTGACTCGGAGGATCCAACATCAGAGTGATCAGTGGAGTGGGAGGATCTAGCGTCACTCCCATCGTGACTCCCAATGTCACTGCTGTCGTGCTCGCTCAAAAAAGCCCGATAATTGGGATCAGTTGAGTCACTGTCAGGATCCTCAGACTCATCGGAGAGCATCTCCTCAGTAGGGGGGAGACCGACGTCCTGTATACAAGGAAGCGCCCCTGCTCGGTGTACTGAATGTTCACCGTGACACTCTGCTGTTCCCCGTAAGCCTCACAGAACTGACGAGTATCAGTGGCGATGTACTCACCGCCAATGGCAAGGTAACCGGGCAAGGGCAACACATCGCCCACCTCGAAACAGAAGAAAACATGACCAGGCAACGGTAGGAGTCGCATGTAATTGGGTAGCTCGATAAACTCATCGTTACGGAGAACGGTCGTTTGGAAGTGGTCCATATCTGCAAAAAACAAACAAACAGAGAGGTATCAGGACGGTTCGACCCTGGGTGATTCGAACTTGGTTCGGCGCACGGTTGATCGAACTGGTTCGACTTCTAAAATGCCGAACCAGTTTGTCCTCTGTTAGGCCGAACCAGTCCAAAATAGTGAAAAAAAATAGCATTTAACGAAAAAAAGAGAAAAGAGAGAAGGGGAGAGGGAGAGTTACCTTGTTAGAGGGAGAGGAGGAGCTGGGACGCGCCGGAGGGAGAGAAATCAGAGGGGGTGTGTGTGAGAGGAGAGAAGAGGGTGTGTGTGGGATTGATTTTTATAAAAAAATTTTAGACGGTAGGGGTAAAATGGGAATATTGGAAAATAGGGGGTGTCCATCGAGTAGGGAGGGGGTTGTACAAAGTATGACCCAATATGTCAACATATGCAAGTGTATAGTTCACTGTCATTGAACGTGGGTCTAGTTGCTTGCAAACGCCAAAGCAAACACCCACTTTGTTTTGGCCCAGGCTTACCCACACCCCACGCTACTCACCCCCACCCCCTAACCCCTTTAATTCCTAAAATACTCTTAAATCAAAAACACCCCAACGAAGGAAAATGGATGATTCGGTTGAGGTCAACCGAATCGTGAAATGGGATGTGTGCCAAATAATACACATTCGGTTGCCCATAACCGAATTTATTCGGTTGCCCGTAACTGAATACTCCAGAAATGCGCGTTTCATTAATGGCCTTTTGGTCATTTCGCAGGGGTAAATTCCTAGTAAAAACTGAAAAACAGAGCAAATTCCTAGATTTTACTGAATACATAGGAAATCCTGTCACAAGGAGTCGCATGAATAAGACATCTTGTGAATGACATTGCAACATATTTTTAATGAGTAGCAATCGAACTTGGTACAATTTTGAGTAAACCATGACATGTTGTGATGTAAACCATCGATAAAGTTCTGTTGTGAACGAATGGTTGAGATGCCACTTTTGCTTTAAAAGGAGAGGATGGAAATCCGATTTAAATGATATAACAGCGTCGTATCATTTATGATGTGTTTGGTAGGCATGAAAACCATGAAAAGAAAGAAAAGTAAGAGAATATTCCATTTTCCTTTGTTTGGTTGCCTTATAAAATAAGAAGGAAATAAAAGTTTTAGTGGGTCTCATTTTGAGAAGAAAAGTAAGGAAAAACACAATTTTTTTATGCAAATGACATATTTAACTTTGCATTAAAATTAATATATTGCAATAAAAAAAATTGCTTTTTTTTTGAAACATTTTTTTTGCTTTTTTATTAGATGTTAGTTTTGCCATTTTATACATATACACTTTTCTTTCCTCTTATTTTTTCTCCTATCAAACAAGGAAAGAGAAACATCTCAGTTTTTACTATCTTTCTTTTCTTTCCTCCCACTTTCTTTTGTGAACCAAACATAGGCTTGATAATTTGAACTTGAAGTGCAGGGCGAGAAAGATCTGGGAGTGAAAAAAGATGGAGAAGGGGAAGATCGAAGAGGTGATCGAGAGGTGATGGAGAAGGAGAAGAAGGTTGACAAAGTGCCATTTATACAAGTAATAGATGCTGACCGAGTTTGTTACAAAAGGAAAACAGATTAACAGAACTCGACAGAAGGTAAACTAACTAGTTGAAATAGGGCTTACTAATATCCTACACCATCAGAATTCAGCAACTCGATAGGATGACCAAACAATTATAACATACTCTTCCACTATTAATGCAAATTACTATGAACATCTGTTCTTTTTGGTTGGAAACTGCTAAAAATTTATGTTTAGATCGAGTGTCTTTAGGCAAAGTCTTTGAAAGTAAATTCTGAATTTTACAACTAGAAACCCATCAAATCAAATCTATAAGGAAACATCACTCTTCTTGGAATCTTGGGTAAATTTCTCTTGGAGGTGGTGCAGAACAGGAGATGAAACCAATGCAGGTTCGCCTGATTGTTGCGATAATATTACTTCGTGACTCTACATGAACAAAATACAAAAATCAGTCAAGTCTCAAGGGACAATGGAAGAAGGCAAGAGGCCATATATTCAGCTGATTAAGACTAAGGGAATTAATCTACACAAAAAGAACTAACTCTCCAGCCAAAAACAAATTTAATTTAACTAACCTGCGATGTAACTATTGCTTGTCCTTGGTCTGCAGCGGGATTGCTATTGCTCTGCCATTGCAAAGAAACTATTAGAGAGTTCAATGAAAAATGATCCACAATCTCACTGTAACAATACTGTACAACAACAATCTATCTCGCTCACTCAAATTAGCCTGAAAATAGGCTATAACAGATTACAGATGCCTTTATAGAAACTAGAGACGTTATGGTTTCTATACCATTCAAAAGAAATCAATTTAAGAAATGACATCAACCTTATATTGAGGGTTTCATATCGGATGTGATATGACTTGAAAAATGTTTATAAGTGGGAAGCATCCTTCAAAGTATAAGTCAGTTTTGTGAAGTTGAGTTACCAACCCAAATTCTAAAATAGTATCAAAGCCTATTCAAAATCTGTTAGGTCACCCACTATCAAGTCACTTGGGTCACACTCCATATGTCCCGTCTTAGGCGTAAGGGAGGTGTTTTGGGAGTCTCATATTGGATGTGCTGTTAGGCCACCCGCTATTGAGCCACTCGGGTCACACTCCATATGTTCCGTCTTGGGTGCGAGGGAGGTGTTTTGGGAGTCTCGCGTCATATGTGATATGGCTTGAAAAGTATTTGTAAGTGGGAGGCATCTCACCTTACAAGTCATTTTTGTGAGGTTAGTTTAGACCAACCAAATTAAATGCGTATTTGGCTTGAGAAAAAATTTCTTATTTTCATTTTCTATTTTTACATTTGATTACCAAAATGTCACCTCGTTTTCATTTTGTTTATCATTTTCATAGATCAAGAAAGGGTGAAAACAACTTTTCACTATTTCCTATATAAATTTTAATAGTTAAAAATAAGAGTAAAACGAGGTGACACTTCCAGCACTTCAATTTCACATTCACCTTATCAATCCAATATTGTAAAATTCAATAGTATTCATATTCTCTTTTCCTATTTTTGTACCTTAAACCCTATAAATTCAATGCTTACTCTACCTGTGTTGATGGCTGTAGCTGCTGAGGATAAACGGAATGCTCTTGCTGCTGTGGTTGCTGCTGCTGAAAGTATTGCTGCTGCTGCAGAACCTGTAGTTGTAACTGCAATTGTTGCAGCTGTTCTGGTTGAAGAGGTTCCGGTTGGCTATGTTGTTGAGGTTGTGGTGGCAATTCCGGTTGGAATGATTGTTGTTGCAATTGAATATAATGCTGTTGTAGTTGTAACTGCTGCTGCTGCTGCTGGTAGTAATACTGTTGCCACATCAGATTATATTCTTGGCCATTCTGCATATATCCATATTGCCCATTGCCTTGCATTGCATGTTGTATAACGTGTGGTGCGGTATTGGCTGGTAACTGAGACTGTGATAAAGAGTTTTGCATCTGAATGTTTTGTGTAGGCCAACTATGAGCTGTTGCAAAACCGGTGGTAGTAGCAGTGGCTTGAAATTGATTTTGATTGCATTGCTGAACTTGCATTGCAGATTGAGAACAAGCTGGACTTCCGGGTAATTGTTTTCCCCACTCAGTTTGATGGATTTGTTGTGGAGATAATTGCTGCTGTCGGTACTGTTTTCGATGCGTATATCCACGATGACCATATTTACTGCCTCTATGAAATTTACCAGCATGTCTCATTGGATGCAAGTTTCCACCACTATTTCTAGAATACCGGGGAGGTAGATGTGGTCTTCTCGATCTGTAGTCTTGATGAGATGTTGAATATGGACTGTTTATCCCAACGCGAATTTGGGCAGGTTCAGAATCTTGAGTGCTTGCAGAGTTTTGCTGATTTGCGGTATTAGTACCACCCACTATTGCTTGACTATTCGACTTGCTGCCTTCTGGAACTGTGTCACACTCCTCCTGTGATGTCATTAGTCCTGAATGAGGCTGTGTGCTTTCCCATGGGTTCAGTGACGTACCTGTCATGGAAAGTGGCTTCAATTCTTCAGTCTCAAGCTCACACTTTTCATGAGAAAAAACAGCCTTTGCATTTGAGGATGCTTGCAAAGCTTGCGAAGGTTGATTTCCACTCACTGTTTGATTTAATAAATTTTCTGATGAAATGTCAGATTCAGACGATTTCTTTTTAAAATTCTTAACTTCGATAGCTTCCTCTTCTACTTCAACTAAATCTGCTGATAACAAATTCTTTTGATGATCATTCTCTCTTGGCTCCTTGGGAACTGAGAGAGGTAATTGCCTTGCATTATCTTCCGCTTTGTCTTCTGACTCCACGATAGGATGACTGATCATATCTGTATCATTTGACCGAGTAATAACATTTTCCATCGACGGCAATCCATCATTGGCAGCATCATAATTTTTCTCCAATGAACCTTTCTTGTTTTGTTGAGGTGAATGCCCATGCAAGTTAGAACTAGAATCTCTAGATGCTTGATTATGCATGGCAACAGAAATTTCTCCTTTCTTGTCCTTAATCAAACTCGGTGATCTTTTATGTTTATTTGATTGCTGACGTAAACCTATCCTCGCAGAGCCAGGAAATAATTTTATGTGCCGAATCCATGCCTTCCGTATATCATGAACGGTTCCACAATAGTCAACAAACTGGTATAACATACAAGTGTTAGTATCAAAATTTCAAGGTACCTGAACATAGAGGCAAAGGTTTACCACAGAAATGTAATATACAAATCCCTAGTAGACAGAACAAACTATCAAGAGTTCAAAATGCTTCGTTCTTTCTATTCAATAAAATTGATAGAGGTTAATAAGCATTTTCTAGGAGGAAAAATATTGAGAGAATAAAGAAAGAGTGAAAGCCATCAGTTTTATTTGGCTTAAATAACTTCAGTCCATGTAATAGACCCCTATTTTGGCTTTATCTCCATGAATCCCTAAAACACAAGAAAAGTTGCTTTTGGTTCTCATTGTTTTGGTTTTCGTGCCTATAATATTTAATTTACTCCCTAGAATAGGGACTAACTCCAATATAGACAAATACTACAGGGACTCGAACCAAAACAACAAGGACTATGAACAGATTTTCTGTGTTAGGGAATTAAAACCCATAAGAACCTTTTAGGGGCTAAAAAGTTGTTCAAGATTTCAAGTCCTTTTTTACTCTGAAGACAGCAGCTCTGTAGCATAGATAAACAATGACCGGCACAAGTACAGCGTTCATAAAATTTGCTAAATATGAACTGGTTGAATTGAATCATAAGAAAATAACTAATTAGTAATAAAATACAGGTCAACCACATATAATTAAGTACATGCAAAAAAATATAACCTCTAGGTATAAGTTCGATATATTTTTTGAATCTTCTGCACTCAGACCTTGAGATCCATCAGACCTTGGAGATAATGCATCTGCAATAACTGAATCTATTACATCAATGTTTTTCATCCCTCCATGCATCATAGAGAACTTTATCAATTCCTGCAAAAGTATATCAAAACAAGTGAAGAAAATTTCTCCTTATCCATGTAGGTCAGTAGCGAGTACATTGTTTCACTAATTCTGTTAGTATGAACTGGCCTATCTGAGTCTATCTAAAAGCTTAAAATTAGAAGCTAATCTTATCTGCTGTGATTGGGTATTATGACAATGTTGGATCAACAAAACCAACCCCACCTAGTAGGAAAAAGGTTTTGATTGGTTGTCTGATGTGTCCGTATGCCTTCTATACATCAACTGATAACTGAGACGGTTGTGCATACATGCATTCTTATTGAAAACCACCTTAGGTGTATCTATTTTTACAAAAGATATAGTGCTAATAATATATGGGAAAAGACAGACATACCTCCAGAAGCAGTTTATTTTGAGGCAAAGTTCTGATACCATCAATTAAGAAATTTCTAGCAGCATCCACACTGTTTGTACTCTTAAAAGCAAGAAAGGAAAAAATGAGAAAAAAATTAGGTAACTACACAGGACATTTTCTTGTTTTTGATTTTAAAGAGCTCTTTGTATAATATTGTTGAAATATGTTGTAAATAGTAGATTTATTTATATATGTATTCGGCCCATTTACCTGGCCCGTTAAGTAGCCTATTTAAACTCAGTAGTGCTTGTACTCAAAATACAATATATACAATTAATAAGACGGAACTACAACTGCTCTGTAGTCGCAGACGTAGGCAAAGATTGGCCGAACTGCGTGACCAATATCGTGTCTTCTTTTTCTACATGGTATCAGAGCTCTCGATCTTAAGAGACTTGCTTCCGCATAAACCCTAGCCGCCTTCATTGCGATAAACCCTAGCCGCCTTCATTGTGACCCTCTCCTGCCTTCATTGCAGCCCTCTTTTTTGCACTATTACTGCCTTAATTGCAGTTCTGACCCGTTTCCAATTTTTTGGACCCGTTTTTCATCTGTTTCGCCAAAAAAACACATAAACACCCTTCTTTCGTGCTCCGATCTCTTCACCACCCATACCATTAGAACCGGAATCAAAAACCGACCAACCCCTTAAAATTTCTCCGCCGTCCGCCTTCCGACGCGCCTCCACGCGCAGCTTTACTTCGGCGACCTTACGGGCGCGTGGGCCCCACGCGCCGCCCTGTGCTGATTTTTTCGCGACGGCTCTTTGAAACAGTTTGTAGATCGGCATTTTCTGGTCCTGTTTGAGGGATCAAATCTTGGTTTTGACATTTTTGGTTTGTGAGTCACTTTGAAGGCACCTCTTTGGTGTTCGTTTCTGTGTTTTGGTTACTGGCCAGCACCCTCTGCTGCGTTTGAGACTTTTTTCAGCACGTGTCTTCAATTTGAGGGATATTTCTTCAATTTTCCTGTTGGTTTGGGTGTTTAATCACATCCGGCACCTTTGGTGTTATATACGGTTATTTTGCAACTTCGGGAATAGTTATTGTTTCCTTTTCGTGCTTTTTTTCTTGACCGGTGTTCAAGATGTCTGATAATATTGCTATTGATTACTCTTTATCATTCACCGAGGATGAGGTGAATCGTTTGAAGGCCCTACTTTACTCTCTCAGTAAGTCTTGTTCTCTACCAACGACCAGTATTAGCGTATGCTCCCGATCTTTCAATGTTTGCGGTAAAATCCCTAAGGATGCTTGGATTTTGGATTCTGGTGCCACCGACCACATGACATTCAATTTGAGTTTATTTTCTTCTTATACCTCCTCTGAGAAGAATTGTTTTGTTACAATTGCTGATGGTTCTTATGCCCGTATTGATGGCTCTGGGAGTATTAACTTGCAACCTTCACTTCAATTACAGGATGTGCTACATGTTCCCACACACTCTCACAATTTAATATCTGTTCGTAAACTCACTCGTGATCAGAATTGTAAAGTAACCTTTTTCACTTCTTATTGTGTTTTTCAGGATCTGACCACGGGGAAGATAATCGGAGTTGCTAAGGAAAAGGGAGGGTTATACTACTTATCTGATGAACCAGATTGTTCGAAGGTGTTGGCTTCTTGCTTGCAAACCGAGTCTGCTGAGTCTTCTCATTCTGCCGCACAAATTTGGGTTCAGCACAAACGTCTTGGTCATCCTCCATTCTCTTTAGTTAAGTCTATGTTTCCTTCCTTATTTTTACATCATTCAGTTGAGTCTTTTAAATGTGAAGTTTGTGAGTTAGCTAAACATCATCGTGTCTCTTTTCCTCTTAGTTCCACTAAAAGTGCTGAACCTTTTGATCTTATACATTCTGATGTTTGGGGACCTGCACCTATTTCTAATGTTTCGGGTGCTAAATGGTTTGTGTCATTTATTGATGATTGTACTCGAGCAACTTGGATCTTTTTGATGAAGGATAAATCAGAAGTACCGGAATTATTTATCAGATTTTATCACATGGTGCAAACACAATTTGGCAAATGCATTAAAAGCATTCGCTCTGACAATGGCAAGGAATATGCCAATCAGAGTCTTTCAAATTTTACCAATCAACAAGGAATTCTTCATGAGTTTACATGTGTTGACACCCCACAACAAAATGGTGTCGCGGAAAGAAAGAATCGTCATTTACTTGAAGTTGCTCGAGCCATTCTCTTCCAAATGGAAGTTCCCAACTCATACTGGGGAGAAGCAGTATTGACTGCTGCCTACTTGATTAATCGGGTCCCCAAACAAATGCTAGGTAATGTCAGTTCTGTTCAGTTTTTGACTTCACGGTTTCCTTCTGTTCATGTTTTGCAGAGTCTTGAACCTCGAGTGTTTGGTTGTGTTGCTTTTGTCCATGTTCACAAACAACATCGAAGTAAGTTGGACCCTCATGCAGTCCGATGTATTTTTGTGGGTTATCCTCTTGACAAGAAAGGATATAAATGTTATCATCCTCATAGTCGTAAGTATTTTATCTCTAAAGATGTCACGTTTCATGAGAATGTATCCTACTTCACTCGTCCTCAGCTTCAGGGGGAGAATATTCATGATGATTTGGAATCTAAGTCCGAGTTTCTGGTCCTACCTGAGTTACCCGAGGCTCCTGTCTTAAGTCCTACTACTGATCCTACTTGTCCTGCATCCACAAGTCCTACATTTGAGTCCCCTGAGTCGCCTGTGACTCCTGTCTCACCTTCTACTATTGATCCTGCTTCCACAAATACCGAATCTGAGTCACCTACTTCTATTTTGGTCCCTCCTTTATCTTCTGTTTTGCAGGAACCATCATCATCAGCAAATGCTAAAGCTGGTGAGCCAACTTTGGTGTATCAGAGAAGAAGTAAGCCCGACCTGCCCCATACACAACTTCAATTGCCTGAACCGGAGGTAAGTACTGAAATTAACCCTCCTACTAATGATTCCCACAGTTCTGTCACTAGTGACACTGATACAGATGATTTGCCTATTGCTTTGAGGATAGGGAAAAGGTCTTGTGCGAAATACCCTATTTCTCAATTTGTCTCCACTAAAAATCTTTCTGTGCAGCATCAGAGTTTTATTTCAGCTGTTGACTCTGTGATAATCCCATCATCTGTTCAATAAGCATTCAAAGATAGAAATTGGGTTCAAGCCATGGACGAGGAAATGAAAGCACTTGAGAAGAATGGAACATGGGAAATTGTTGAGAGACCGGGAGACAAGAAGCCCGTTGGTTGCAGCCTTGCAGGTGGATCTATACAGTCAAGCACAGATCAGATGGTACTATTGATCGGTACAAGGCAAGACTAGTGGCTAAAGGATTCACTCAAACCTATAGCATTGATTATGAGGAGACTTTTGCTCCTGTGGCAAAGATGAACACTGGTCGGATCTTACTATCACTTGCTGCTCACTCCGGGTGGGAACTAAACCAATTTGATGTCAAAAATGCATTCTTGCATGGAGATTTAGAGGAGGAGGTGTATATGGAGATTCCTCCAGGATTTGGTTCAAAAGATGGAACAAACAAGGTGTGCCGATTAAGGAAAGCTTTATATGAGCTAAAACAGTCTCCTCGAGCATGGTTTGGGAGATTTACAAAGGCAATGGTGTGCTTAGGCTATAAGCAAAGCCAAAGAGATCACACTCTTTTCTTCAAACATTCGAAAGATGGAAAACTGACTATACTTCTTGTTTATGTTGATGATATCATTATTACAGGTGACAATTTGGCTGAGAGACAGCTACTTAAGGAGCAATATTATCAACAGTGTTTGAAATGAAAGACCTTGGGAAACTTAAGTATTTCCTAGGGATTGAGGTAGCCTACTCCGATAAAGGCATTTTTATTTCTCAAAGAAAATATGTTCTTGACCTTCTGAAAGAAACCGGAAAGCTAGGATGTAAACCTGCAAGTGTTCCTATTGAGCAAAATCACAAAATTAGCTTTGAAGAAGAAAGTGCCAAAGTTGACAAGGTCCAATATCAGAGATTGGTGGGAAAATTGATTTACTTGGCACACACTAGACCTGATTTGGCTTATGCAGTCAATGTGGTAAGCCAATTCATGCATGATCCGAGGCAAAGACATTTGCAGGCTGTTGATCGTATTCTTCAATATCTCAAAGCCTCTCCAGGAAGAGGACTATAGTTCAAAAGAGGTGGGAGCCTAACTATGGAAGCTTATACTGATGCTGACTATGTAGGTTCAATAAGTGATAGAAGATCTACTTCAGGTTATTGCACCTTCCTATGTGGGAACCTTGTTACTTGGAGGAGTAAGAAGCAAAATGTAGTGGCTCGATCAAGCGCTGAGGCTGAATTTAGAGCTTTGGCACAAGGAATCTGTGAACTATTGTGGATGAAGATTATACTCAATGACTTGAAGATACAATTTGAAGGTCCTATGAAGTTATTTTGCGATAATAAATCGGCTATCAGTATTGCTCATAATCCCGTTCAACATGACAGAACGAAGCACATTGAGATAGATCGTCACTACATTAAGGAAAAACTTGACAGCGGGTTAATATCTACAACTTACATTCCTTCCGAACACCAATTGGCAGATGTATTAACGAATGGCTTGCCAACAGAGCATTTCAAAGAACTTACATCCAAGCTGGGAATGATAGATATCCATTCACCAGCTTGAGGGGGAGTGTTGAAATATGTTGTAAATAGTAGATTTATTTATATATGTATTCGGCCCATTTACCTGGCCCGTTAAGTAGCCTATTTAAACTCAGTAGTGCTTGTACTCAAAATACAATATATACAATTAATAAGACGGAACTACAGCTGCTCTGTAGTCGCAGACGTAGGCAAAGATTGGCCGAACTGCGTGACCAATATCGTGTCTTCTTTTTCTACAAATATTGATACTGATATGCTTCAACCAGTTGAAACAACTAGTGCATTGAAGGTCAACTTTGAGCCTGTAAAACTGAGTATACGAAATTCACCTTTATCAAAGGATAAACAAATTCTAACGTAGAGGTGAAAATTGGAGAACTAACAATATTACAAGTTCCACATTTTACGTACTTTAGGTCCATCGTAAAGAGTGACGGGGAAATAGAGGGGCATGACAACTGCAGGATCCAATCCGAGCAGGGTAGACGAAATGGAGGAATGGTTTGGGTGTGATATATGATAGAAAAATACCTCTGAAGCTTAAAGGGAATTTTGTATGGCACAACTGTAAGACCTGCAATGTTGTATGGAAATGCCGGGTGGTAAAAAGCCAGCAAGAAAGTAAAATTAGTGTTGCCGTGATGAGAATGTTACGATGAATGAGTGGGTTACACAAGACAAGATAGGATTACAAATACAATCATCATAAAGTAAATTAGGGAGCTCCCATTGTAGAGAAGATGGAAAAATCCTGTGTTAGGTGGCCTTGGCATGTATGGAGAAGACCTGTAGAAGCACTGGCAAGGAGAATAGACCATATAGAGGATGGTCCAATAATAAGAGGTAGAGGGTGATAAAAATAACTATAGGCCAAACTACTGAGATCTAAAAGTCAATAGTCTATCTTTGAACCTAATATATAGCAAGACTTTATGGCATCAAAAGGCTTGGTTGTTGTGGCTGTTGTTCTATTTCAGTTACATAATTCTTGTCTAAATGATGTACTTTTAGCTTAAATTTCTGAGAAAGTACAGGTTATTCCCTCCGATGAATGTTCTCAAAAACTTGATAGGCTGATTTTTATCATAAAAATGAGAATCAGATCATGAAATTTAAGTAGTTGAGATCCCAATGCTTGACAAAGATGAGCATATACTACCTACCATATATTTTAGCCGAAAGAAATGAATATATAAAATGGGGAGGGCGTCTAGCTTTTCCTGTACTGCAGCCATTTCTAGTGCTTCTTTGTATATACTTAAAGCTGACTCCATATTTCCCTGCATCAAAGATATAAAGCAGCATATGCAGTAACTTCACTGCAACTGGTATACATTGTAGAGTTAACCTTTCTTCAATGGTAGAAAAGGCTAATTGCATACCAAACGTTTTTCCATATTAGCTTTTGAAATAACATTCTCCACTAAGTCTGAATCTGTCTGTTTACCGCTATGAATATATGCAGCACGAGCAGCTACAACATCTCCTATCTGCTCCTTAAACCTGGCATTGAATAAATGGATTGCTGGAACACTCTACAAAAAACATATCGTGGAACTACAAGTCAAGCATAAATTCATGAAGTTAAAGCCTAGAGATGAAAGGAATAAAACAAGTTTCAGTAGGGCATAACCTAGTCATGTAGTTCAGAAAAAAAATCTGCTAGAAAAGCATGATTAACCAGTGCAGAGAATAATAACCCTCAACATAAAGAATAGTGGTCACGTTTTGGACCAGCAGAGGAACAGGAAAAAAAAACACTCACAATTAGAAACCCAAGGAAATTACAAGACCATCTTATATATCTACTGGGAGAACTAGTGTTTCTGAAGTTCTGGGTGAAAAACTCCCAACTAGAAACATTAGGCATTATTTCAATATCATTAACAAACAATAAAAACGAAAGTCTTTTTCCCCACCCGGAGAATATTCAGAGAGGTTAATCTGTAAACCGGATATTAATAAAAACCTCATTGCCTACCCCCTTTTTTTTAAAAAAAAGTAACTATTTAACTTTGATCTTTCCCTTTCTAATGTAATGCATGCGAACATCCACTTCCACGCAATTCCCTTTCACTTATTCCTATTCAATTATAAATTGCTGTTACAAATTAGTTTCAATATCTTGAACATCTATTGGCATGTGAATTTAATTTTAATGCAACATACTTGTGTTCTTTAAAACCCGTGGTGACCTTTTGCGAGAGTGCTTGTTTGCTCGTTAAATAAACATATGCAGAAGCTGACCATTAACATGAAATTCAGTCAACATAACAGGTAACTCTGAAAATACCTTCAAATAAACTTCAGTTGCTCGACCTAGAGAATAATTCGCTATTTCTCTTCCTCCTTTGACTTCCATGAAGTCCACATAACGCATCCAGTAATCAGGATAGCTGGCACACACAATCAAGCATCTCTCATAAAGTTTCACAGCCTATGCTCAATGGGAGAAATGGAAGATTTAGCTAATAATGTTCAAGCAAACGAATAATAATCAGCATCTGGAAAATGTTATTAGGAAAATATTGTGTGGAGAAGTACCCAGTCAAAATCCCCTTGAAGTTCAATAAAATCCAGATAATCATGCCAATTCTGCAATTGATTCGCATCAAGTGGCCGGACATCAAAGTAATATCTCTGAATATTAGCCTCAAAGGAACTAATTTTCGAATACAACTCACAAGCATTATGGTAAAGCTGTTCTCCAATTATCCTATACTTTTTTAGGGCAATTGAGCTGGTCAATCCGACGGATGAATCCATCATATCTTTGATGATATAATAAATCTTATCATCTTTGCAACACGCCAAGGAAATTTCACCATCAAAACATGGTTCAGATTGTGATTCCTTTGGAGAATTGTCCAGACTCGTTATGCCCTCATCCAAAGAGGTTAGCAACCTTTTGAAACTGAAGAAATATAGAGATAATATATGTTAAGTCAAATATTAAAATAGATATTTATATGGAAAGATCACAACACATGCACCTATATGGCCATACACATATTGAGTAAGCACACTTCGTACATTTCGACAAGTCATGTCAGAATTCCGAAGCGCACTAAATAAAGTGATGTTAGGAAGCCAGAGAAATTCAAAAGGAAAATTGACAGAAAGAATCAAAAAGAAAGACACAAATTAATTGAATGAATGATTGAGAATAGGAGAGAGAACTCTTCTCCAAGGGTTTCCCCTTCACAAAATGTTTCCTTTCATTACTACAAGTTCACAAGCCCCCTAACCTTACATCACCTCTTTATCTATCTAACCAATCCCCTCTTACTAACCAAACACATTTGCTCACATTTTCCCTTCCCTTCTATCCTTGCTTTATAATGAAAAACTTGAGTGAGGGATGCTGCCTCAATCCAAGACATGGAAAACCTTTGGACTCAATGAACGCTTACAAATGGAATTACCTTTACCTTCTCTCAAAGGGACTAGTGGGGATGTGAACATGTAACAAGCCGAATATAAGTCCTATCATGCTTCACTAAGTCAACCCCTTGGACTTCTCTTCACTTCCATCCTAACACTGTCACCCCCTTAAAGGTTAACCTTGTTCTCATGGTTGCAATCTTAAAGTTGGGGATATAAGAAAAATATATGTCATCAACTTGGATATAAATGTGAGCAAGACATACCTATCATAATACTGATGTAACTTTTTGGTTGGGAATTTTAGAGTTTGGATGTAAATGTGAGCAAGAGAAATCCAATGCTGCTGGGAAAACTCAAAATGGATATATTTGTCCCACAAGGTATGACATGAGTAGTCCTTCCCAACAAAGGAAATGGCTCTCTTGAACAATCTGGCAAAATACATCAACAAAATCATCTCATTTCTTTTCTACCGTAAAATCTTTCAGAGTATAAAGGGGTAAGAGTGTGGAAACATATTGATAGTAAAATAATTTTACCTAAATCACTTATTCTAAACAGTCAATAAAACTCCTGTGTATGTATGCTTTAAACATATTTACCTCTGAATATCAGATGGGTCCTCAAAAGCAGACATACCAAAGCTACAGTAGTCAACCCACAAGCCCACCGAATAAGTTGCAACGGACACAGCTTGTTCAAAGACTTCAACAACCTTATCCATGGTGCATAACCGTGCCATTTGTGCAGCATACTTCCTCCAATACCCATGACACAAAGGGAATTCAGACAATAAATGGTTGTAAACTAGACATATTTTCTCCATGTCGTCCTGCAGAAATAGACTCAAATACCTTATTGACATTCAAGCTTCATCGTACCAATAAATCCCATAATAGCAATGAGTTTGTTCTAAAACGCAAAGAAGAAATAGTGTACAGCATTAGAGCTGAATTATTATTCATTATAATTATAATTACATATGTAATGATATTTCAATAAAGAAAGGCTAAGGAACAAATAAAAAAAGTAACACACACACAAAACAGACATGAAGGCATATCGAAAAGCACGTTTGAACCAATTTCCTTCTTCTAGTAAGTTTCCCATGGTATTCTGAATGCACTAGGAGGACTTCCTCTGATTCTATACTGTTCTTTTTCGGTTAATAAAGTTTTATTTTATCAAAAATAAATAAAAAGAAGGTAAGAGAGAATGAAAACTATCTAACTTCAAACTTTCCTCAATGAAATCATCTACAGAATAATAGAACCAGCCAAGTAGGAAAAACAGAGTGGAAATAGGATTGTATTTACCGATAACTCAGCGGATAATTCCTCTTTAAACAGATGAATAAAAGTATAAAACAGTAAATGACAATGGAAGGAGAACAATATCCTCGCAGAAATGGTCCCGTCTATTGGAATGAGACTCTCTATCACTGATCAGTCTCTGATTTCCACATCACACACATCATACCTTTTCCCATTCCAGAGACTTGCACACTAGTATTTTGAGCGATGTGGGTTGTGGGACTGAAGCCTGTCTTTTCGGCTCTCAGCAAGTCACTACCAGCTTGTTGCCAGTGGCAAATGAACCTACAGAGCATTGGGGGAAATTGCCCCCACAAAGTTTCTAATTGTTTTGTTTGCCCTCGAAAAAATTGGTGTTGCCCCATTAAATTTCTTTGGTTGCAGCGAAGGCATTGTCGCTTCCCACGCCACCACTTCTGAAGTTGGCAGCCGTTCTCTATATTAGGTAACCTTCGTCCCTTCCTATCTCTTTCTCTTTATGTCTTTGCCATTTGGGTTAGAGTTGAACTTTAAGGTAGATTCAAGATGCAAGAGTGTTCGATTTAGCTTCACATAAAGGTTTCAATTGTGATCCATCAATTTTATTTTGTCTATGTTCATATGAATGAGATCATCGGCTGTGTGTTCACTTGTTTCATCTACTTGTCTCTCATTTGTTGAAAAGTGGATGAAGTAAACTTCTAAGTTTTGGCCTGTTTGATTAAAAAAAATTCAATGCAACAAGGATGTTGGAGAAACGAGAAACAAGCGCCTAGGCCTAGAGTTTGCTGGAGACTCAATTGGAATAAACCAGCTTCAGATGTTCCTTTCAAATACCTGAAGATCCATTTCATAGCCTCCTAATGCAGTTTTGTAGGTTTCCCCATATATTACCAAACTCATGGCATATGCCAAATCTGGCCTAGTGTAGATCTGTATATACATGAGACTGTCCACTACATTAGTATATGGTACCTCTTTCATATCAGCAACTTCATTCTCAGTCTTGGGTGAATCTCGATGAGAGAGCTTGAAATGTCAAGAGTCATCAAAGTTTTTGACTGATCCATACTGAACATCTTCAAAATCATAGATATATAGCTCTTTTGATTGATGAGTAATATTCTCTAAGACCCATCTATGGTAATTTGCATACCTAGAATTTTACTGGCAAACCCATATTCTTCATTTCAAATTCATTCTCAATTTATTTAGTTAAGTTTAATGAGATTAAACTCAAATCAAGACAAAAGGCAAACACTGTATATCAAACACAAGATTTTCATGTTGATCTCATGAATAACTGAAAAAAAGACAGTAAATCAATTGCCATGTTGGTATCAAACTTACGGGATATATTTTCTCAATCTCTGAAATCAGTAAAGTCCATTCATCAAAATCTAATGAGCCCTTAGAGATAACTTCTTCGAGTTCAACATTGTTATTCATAGCTGCAAAGACAAACACAAAATGAATAACAAGCAACTCAGTATGTTGCTATGTTGCAAAAATTGTTTGGATACAAAAATAACTTACAAGCTAACCTACATATTATTATTTACATGGCAGTGACAGCCAGACATAAAGTGGAGGAATAATTTACCAATCATCTTTAATGAAGAATGACTGTTTAAAACCGAAGTACAAGTTTCCACTTAATTAAATGTTTTTTGTAAAAAATTATGCTTCCAATACATACTGAACACATTCATAATTTCATATCAGTATGTGATAGGTACCAGAAGCCATCTCAATCTAAAGAACAAATAACAGTGTATTGCTGAAAATATAGATGCTGCATCAAAATGATAACAGCCCTAGAAATAGAATTACAAGAGACAGTTGTAGAAAATATAGATGAAACAGTGAAAATGGCAATCCAATTGCCAAGTCCCTAGCCCAAGCCAATCCCCAAAATCAGCCTCCCTTACAAGCTATTGATCCCATACTATATATACTCCTCTAACCGCCCTACTGTTCCCACCTTTTCTCACATGGCTACTGCCACATGGCAGTAGCTGATTGCATCAGTGGGTGGTGCTGCTGTAGTAATCCTCAAGTGATTGGTCTCCACTTGCCCACTTGCGTACCTTTAGTAACTTTCCCCATTTACCCTTCATTTAATATGTTCGCATCAGTATGTAATGCAACCGGTTAGAGAACTTCATTTTGTTAAGCACAATAAACCTAAGAATTTGTTTGATTTTCTTAGAAACTGGCCTTATGGCCTAACTCAACTCCACAAAAATCGGCTTGTAAGAAGAGAAAACATGCACCTTATAAAAATCACTTCAGCCATATCTTCAAACGAAGTAAGACTCTTACCACACCCTCCCACGACCAAGACTAGACACTTAGAGCGTGGACAAATGCAAATGGAATGACATGGATCTCAACACACTCTCTCACACCTAGGACATATTTTGGAGCGTGAGGAAATACGGGTGAAATAACATAGATCTTGGCCCAATAACATATAGCTCTAATGCCATCTTAAAATTTGGGTTTAGGACCTAATCTAACCCTTAAAAATCGGCTTGTAAGGTGAGAACTATCTAAGCCTTATAAACACCACTCAAACCATATCTTCCATGGATGTGGGACTCTCTATCATCAGAGTAGACCCTCTCGTGCCCAGGATTAAACATCTGGAGCTTGAAAAAAAGCAGTTGGAACTTGGAATAATAAAGATCTTAACGGATTTGATAGCAATTTAATCTAAAACCAAAGTAAAGCAACGGACAAAATGCTTAAATGCTTTAGTTGACCGGAACCTATTTAACATAAAACACTGAAGAGTAGACTTGCTTGGTATATTACATTGTACTAAATGATATGTCTTTAATTCTTTAAATTTTTTCTAAATCTGTTATGGATTCAGAAATCACTGCCAATATACCTCTATCATCTTTATCAATGACAAAACACTAAGCACTTCCCGCCGTCTTCTCTTTTGCTCCTTTCTTTCTTTGTAAGGGCCAGAAACTCCTTCCAATCTCATAGAGAGATCCAGAAGAATTGATTGACAATAACAAGTCAATTGACCAATTGAATTATTTTAACTTAAAAAAGTGACTTTCTGATGGAGCTTTTGGTCAGAGTTTTATTTTCTTTTCAGAAGCTATTATTCTTAGCTTCTGAGATTAGTACTTCTTTTTGTTTAGGTTTTTACTTGTTTTTGAGCAACACAATTATGATAAAAAATTAAAATATATTTTTAATAAAAAAACACTTTCACTTTAGGGGGGAAAAAAGAGGTGTTTGCACTTTTGTCCCTCTAGTTTGAAACGTACAATTTTGGTTCTTAATTTGAGTCAATCAAGCCCCTCCATTTTTAAAAAAAATTAGGAGGATATAGCTCTGCCAGATCAATACTCTTCCATATAATATCCATAAATTCTCATTTTTCTATACAAATATTTGGGGCCTTTGTGAAGGATATAGAATGCAGGATGTGAGATTAGTGTTTGAAGTTTTGGCGGATGAGTTTTGATATTTTTGAATAGAAGAAGCTTTCAAATTCAATGGTTTGATTTATTTAATTTGTGAAGATTTTGAGCAGAAGACACGGATTTAAGTTCTAACTTCTAAGTAGAAGGAAAGTGATAGAGTGCCTTAATTGTAACAATTTAGAAAAACTGAGGGATTAAATTTTGGTCATAATACCGTCGTTCTCACCTGAACGATGGTATTCTCTCTCATCGCCTTCTCATGGTGGCGCTGTGCACCACACAATCACCCGGTAAGCGTTCCTGCTATAAGCCTAAAAGTGAGGACGGAAAACTGAAATTAATCCGAAAAACTAAGCCAGCTCTTAATACCAAATGGATTAAAATTAGCCTTGTTGGTGCAGAGCTGGAATTCTAATAAGGAGAAAACTTAGAAACAGTTTCTTACCTACTATTCTCGCCATACCCCACTGAAAATATAACATAACAATCACAAAGTGTCTAAAGTGGTGTATTGTAAAACTCTCATTGCATCTGCTTAATTAAACTAACTGTATGTTTGTGTCTGGAACAGTAAACAGTGCTTAAGGAACTATATCTAAGTTTAGTCCTTCTTATAATCATAAGTTACCTTTAAGTACATTTAACTATGCCTTCATAACAACTACTTGACAAACAAAACTCATGTAATATTGTGGCAAGAGAAATACTAGCAATACCCTCTAACACACCCTATGCACACTCTCCTATATGTTGAATTTCACGCGTGTCGTACCAAATTTATATGAGACCCACGTGATTTAGTGCTATTCATTTGAATTTTAAACAATAAACACAGTGTATTGAAAAGGGAAAATTGGAGAATGTCTTGAAACCATTTCTCTTGTGGCAAGACTAAGGCATGCATTTTCAGTTTTAAGCAGTTGCTTTTCATTCGCTACGCATAGCCAAACAAATAATATGAGAGAAAAACTTCGAAGCAAACAAATAATGCCTAATTTTGAAGTACAGATTCATCGGTGTTTGAAGATACATTCACTACAAAGAGGAGCGGCGCAGAGAAGTGATACTGTGGATACAAAATAAAATAAAATAAAATATAAATATGCAAATACTAACGATGATGGACCATTTTTTATTTTAAAAAAAAGGCAGCAGGAAAGTTTACCGGGTGATTGTGTGCACAGCGCCACCATTAGAAGGCGATGAGAGAGAATAGGGTCGTTCAGGTGAGAAAAAAAAGAGACGGGTTTTGGTGGTGGTGGTCTCTTTCTCAAATCTCTATTTTTGTTTCACTATTTTTTTTTTGGAACACTCTCATGCACATCATCCAATCACTCAATTACACATCATTTTTTTATTTAAATGTTTTAAAATTAAATTAACTTTTGAATTAATTTTGCTTAGAATATATCATACTCATCATTCATCGAGCTCTCAATGGATATGGTAGAATTTGCCTATTTTTTAAAGAGATAATTACACCAGAAGTCCTTTAAGTTATTTAATTGTAACAAATTGGTTCTTTGAGTTATTTAATTGTAACTTTTTTAAAGGCCAAATAACTTACATTTTTCAGCCCCAAATTGTTACAATTAAATAAATTAGAGGACCTAAGTGGTACAAAAAACTTAAAGAACCAACTTGTTACGATAAAATAACTTAAAGGACCTAAGTAGTACGAAAAAAATTTAAAGGACTAACTTGTTACAATTAAATAACTTAAAGGACATTTGATATAATTTAACCTTTTTTAAATAAACAACTAATTTTTTAGATTTAATTTATATATTATATACACTATATGTGTGTAAATGTTTTACAACAATGGTCAATTGTTATTACCATAAATTATTAATAGACTTAACTAGTATTTTTCTAATACAAACAATAAAAGAATGCCAAAAAAAGGGAAAGCGGCTGAAAAACTAGACTCCAGGGAACGAACGCTACCAGAACCACCTGCCTCAAGGAGGGGACAATACATAGGTATGGATCCTCTCCTTCCAACTCTCTATACATCTCCCTCCATCCTCTCTATCTCTCTCAATTTCATTCTCTCTCATCAATAAAAAATTATAAATAATGATGAAAGAGAGAGAAATTAAGAAAGAGATAGAGATGTAGGAGAGTGAGAAGGAGAGGATCTAAAGAGGACAATACACTCGGAGGTTGATGGAACACTTGCCAATTGCTTTGACTTTGAGAGCTGGTTCCCAACTTTGGAATTACCTTTTCTCAGGTTGTGCATAAGCCTTATATTCCAGCAGAAATCAAGGACCTCTTTGACATTCTAGATAAAATTAACATAACAATGGTACCTATTCAAAGGATTCGTGACAATATCAATAACATGCAGAGAATAAGAGTAACAAGTAATACTCTGGTAGCCCAATTCCACGCTATAAGCCATCCTTTGTGTAAAGTCATAAGATTAGCATAAAGATTATCTCTCCTACTAATATATCCTGCAAAACCACACAACCACTCAACAGTTGGGCTTCTAACCAATCCTCTGATCTTAGAAGGACCAGGACTAATGCTACTCTCATCCAAATCAAGGACCAGTCATCACAAATATCTTTCCTACTTAAAATTTAATTCTAAAACATAAGTAATGATTGTGTCATATTGCACTTATGTTTTATATACAACAAACATTTTCTATCTAAGACTACAACTCTCCATTTCTTTATTTATTTTTTATAAAAATGTTATTTTCTCGTTCTTTATTTTTTTCTTTTGTAATTAGCACATTAGTATTAACATATCCACCACCGAACGCAGTGACTAATCTCCTCGTTGGATTAGAGACACCTCGAAAGGGTGGGACAGCTGGCCCAGGGATTTAAAGCTGCTCCGTACTCAAGGCGAGGATCAAACCCTCAACACTTGGTTAAGGGAAGATGGACCCTCGACATATTTTTTTTACTTAGCCCCCACTTGGGTAAAGTCAATAACTATATCAAATTCACGTTTTCATCCGATGCACTTTTGGTTTAACACTACACAAACTTAAGGAAAATAACTAATAAATCGTGACTTAAAAAATACGAACAAACATTTTTAAGCAAGAACTATGTAGCATGTGAATTCTCTATCCCACTTCGATAAAACGTAGAATTTTTGGTCATCTTAGTGTCTAGCTCAACATGCACACTTAATAACATTTTAGGGTTAAAATTTGCATAACAAGTATTAGAGGCGTATTTAAACTAATGTTTATATTTGTATTCAACTTAAATTCAATCTTACCGACACAAAGAAGAAATGAAAATTACAAATTTTTCATTTAAAAAAAAGCAGTTGATACAGATTGGGACTAGATTTTTTTTTGAATAAGAATGTTTGTGGGGAGGGGGAAATGTTAGTTTCTCGGGTTTGAACCCGGGAGTAGGGACCTCTAGCACTCATTTGATGCACTTTTTCGGTATTCCTTAGCTCACCAACTTAGCTACCTAATTGGGATTTGGACTATTTTTTTATAGGCACAGATTGGGACTAGTTAGGTTATATAAAAAAAGACTAAGTAGCACTTTCGGTCATTTATCTTTGCTTTAAGTTTCTTTTTGGTTATCTATCTTTTTTGTCCTGTTTTGGTCCCCCATCTTTCATTCCTGTTTCATTTTGGTCCCTTAATGGTGTTTTCTATCCAATAAGTTAACAGACGCCACACCGGCAGTTAACTCTGACATGGCGTCTTAAGTGTTAGGGCTGGCTTGGAATTCTTTAAGTGACGTGGCAAATGGGGGCCAAATTGAAACTAAAAAAACATAAAGGACCAAATTGACATAAAACAAGAACTTACATCTTCATATTTTTCCTCCAAACACCTGCTCTATCGTCATCACCTCCGGCGAGCCAGCACTACCACCACAAATCAATCACTATTCAACTCTTAATCCCTAACCTCTCTTCCTCAAACCCAAAACCCCAAATTTCTCAACAATTACACCAATAATTTAATCTCTGACCTCTCATCCACCAACAATTTCATAGAAATGACACGTGGAGTAGAAACTCTTCTAATAGCATCTCGCACAGTGAAATTGGTAACTAACCATAGTAGCTAATGTATCAGCACACTTGTTAGCTTCCCTATAGGACATAAAAAAACAGTACTCTTAAAGCGGGATATTGTCGATTTTTATGGTGCGCAAACGCTCAAGTAATAAGCACAAGAAGTAGAAGATGCTGCAGATACGGGCGCTGCCCCCAACTCTCTCAGTCTCTCAACGCCCATTTCAGTCTCTCATTCCTCCATCATCTCCACTTGGAATCAATTACAATTACAATTTCAATTTCCCTTCCAAACCTTTCTCTCTAACTCCAACCAAACGCTTCCCTATCCCCTTCGCCTTCCACTCCCACACCCAAACCACTGGTACTAATATCATCATACTTTCAATTTCTTATTAATATTATCTTCACACGTGTTTCGTTTTTTGCATTCAATTAAGTTTTTCTTTGTTGTTAGGCGCCACAGCTACGGTTAGCGACGAAGCAGTTGTTGTTGATAGTGACAGTGATACTTCCAACGGCCACAACGAATTGCGGTTCGTGGATGTTGGTCACCTAATTGGCCTTCATGGTTTTGAAGGCGAGATTCGTGTCAAGCCTATTACTGATTTTCCTGAACTGCGCTTTTCTAATGTATAATTGCTGTTTTCAGTCTATTTGCATTTTTGTGTGTGTTTGTGTTTGTGGATATTTAGTTGATTAACGATGGAGGGTTGTTTCATTCACTAGCCTGGGAAAAGATGGTTGAAGCTGAAGGTTTTGGATGGAGAAAGGGTTCAGCAAGTTGAGCTAGAAGAAGGTTGGGAGCAACCTGGGCAGAATTGTTGGGTACTCAGATTCAGAGGAATTAACACTGTGGAGCAGGTAATATTTGGATTTGTATTAAGTCACTTTATCAATTCATATATTTGGTGACGTACCCGTTTCGATTTAGCTTATGAAAAACAACTTATGAAGATAAATAAGTTTTTATGTTAATTCATAAGTTCTCACTAACAAAAGTTATATCTCCATAAGTTGTTTTTCCATAAACTACTTCGACAAGCTTATGAATAATACATAAACGCTTATTTATTTGCCTAAAGTTGTTTTTCATAAGCTCAAAATAACCTCTATCCAAACGTGCCCAAGGGACTTTACCAATTTATACCTTTAGCGACAGTAGGCTTTTGTTGGAAAGAGAGCAATGAGACAAGATGAGGGAGAAAGTCTATTTGAGAGAGATAGACATAAAGTAATGGTATCTTTGTGAATTACCTTTCGATTAATCATATTTCAAAGTCAGTGTGATGCAGTAGTGCCAAACATAGATGCCATGCCACTCTTTGCCAAAATAATTGTCAACTGTCTTGGTCGCTCCTCAGTTGGTACTCTTGGGATTTAGCTTTCATAGTTGCAAGTAGAGAATTCAACTTTTTATGATATCATATGCATGCTTTTTTGCCTTGACTAATCAATACATCATGCAGGCTAAGATGCTTATTGGTGCGACCTTGCTTGTGACGGAAGAAGATAGGCCTGAACTTGAGGAGGGTGAAGTTTATACACGTGATCTCATTGGGATGAGAGTTATCATGAAGGTTTGTGCTAGTCATGAATCATGTGCGTGTGTAAAAGGACAAACTACTTTCTCCTCTCCTTGTTCACCATTTAAATGTTTTGCTGAAGGACGAAGGAAGGATCACCTTTTAATCCATTTAAATGTTTTGCCACCTTATTACTAGTTTAAATCCTTGAAATGCAATATTTGAAGGTGTTGACCATACTTCTTTCCATCAGGAAAATGGAAAACGTCTAGGAACTGTTATTAATGTTTTCGATAATGGAGCAAATGATCTACTACAAATTTCACTTGATTCATATGTTGATATGCTCGATAAAAGGGGCAAGTCAATGCCAGCGCAAGCAGAAGCATCTGATCAGCTTGTTTTGGTACCTTTTGTTGAAGCAATTGTTCCAGATGTTGATTTGGAAAAAAGAGAAATGCACATTACACCTCCCAAGGGACTCCTGGAATTAAATTTACGATTTGATGACAGGTCCAAAAAAGAAAGGCGCCAACTTGTAAGCCACATTCTCCTAACCACTAATTTGTTACTTTTAGGACTGTCCCTTGTCACTGAATATGTTTGAAAATTTGTGCTTATTCCTTATGCCATGTTACTTTTCTCAGTATTTACCTTTTAAGGCAAGCTGAGGGTGGATGGGGATTCTTAAACTGAGGGGTTTTTTCAATCGAGCATTGGTTTTAAATTATTTTTGTTTGTGTTGGTCATTTTGCCTTCCTAAAAAGCACAATTGTGTCGCCCCCCCTCCTCCCCCTCAGCGCATGCAAGAAATGCACAATTATCTATCATTTAGATATATTTTTGTTGCTTTTTCCCCATTTATAAGATAATCATGCCGACATACTTGTACTATTAGTTGCCAATCCAAATGGAATTAGATTCTCATAATGTGGGCACTCTGCCAGAGCTATCCATCAGAATAGTTGCACTTATATCATTTGAATTCTTAATTCTTAATTGTCTTTTATGAGTTGGTTTCTTTGTTGTGATATCAATATTTTTGTTCTGTTTTATTTTACCATGGATAGTTTATCTCAAATACTCAATTAATTATGGATAATTTACTTTTTGGTATTTACCAGGAATGGAAAGAAAGGAAAAAGTTTCAAAAGCGTCTCATAGCAGCAAAAAAGAAACTCTGCGAAATGGAGCAAGAGCACGTATTTCATGGATTTCGATATGGAGAGAAAGAACAATGGAGCTTGCTTAGAGATCAGATTGTTGGTGTAAACTCCAAATTGCTTCAGGAAGCTTTACAAAGTCTTGAACAACCAGCCAAGAGGCAAGTTAATGTGACAACAACAACATCCAACGCCTTTTTCCACTTAGTAGGGTCGGCAGCATGAGTCAAAGTATCAAACAATCTCATTATGTTCTATCCAAAATAGTTTCTTTAGCAAAGCCATATAATTAGATCTTTTTGGTTTCCTTACCATCTTTCTTGTTCTACCTCTACCTCTGATTATTGGGTTATCCTCCATTCGATCAAATTTTCTAAACTACAATCTAGAGGTTCTTAGTCTTCTTCTCACATGATCAAACCATCTTTCCAAATTCTCCACAACAGATGCTGCCCCAATGTTTTGTCTATTGAAATTTGAGGTTTTGACACCCTTCTCCCACACCCCTGCAAAAAGAAGAGAATCTATTTTTGTAGCCAATATATTACCTATTGCCATTTGATGCATTTTTTATTCTATTCATATTAAAAGGTAATTCAAGTACTTACTTTAGGACATGACTGCTCATCCCTGACTATACTGAAATGATAAGACTTATTAGCATTTTTTAATTTAATTATTCACTTTGTTTTTTCTAAACTTTGCCATACCATCATTATCTTTTGGGACTTTTGCGATTGTGTCAGCATTTCCCAGCCCTTCTTATTGTCGGTAAAAATTCCATTTACGTTTATTGAAATTTTCATTTGTGTTCAATTTTTTTGAAATAGATGGAATGCGGCTGAGTTAGTCAGTGCTGCAGAAGCAAAGCTTATAAGTACTATGCAAGTATCAGAGGAATCTTTCTTAACTGGAAGCAAAGACAAGTTGGATAGAGATATCAATATGCAAGAAAAGGGATTCGAGCTGATTTCTAAAGGCAAAATGGCTATTGTCTTGCTCTTGAATGAAGAAGAGAACCCTGGCATTGTTGAAAATGAAGCAGTTGACACTTCAACACTATGCATGCTTCAAAAGTTACTGTGTGATCAGGAAAAGTTTGTAAAGGTTGTATATTTGTTTTTTATTGTGTTTTTTGGGCAAACATCCTCATGAAAATTCATTGTTGCGAAAATCTGGTCCGTCCATTGGGTAGGAGTTGTATTATTTTTTATTTTCAACCTAACAATAATCTGTTCAACAAATATTCAAAGAGATCAGAAAAAACTACCATCTTAATATATCCTCCTTGTTCCTCTCTTTTCCACTTTTATCAAGGAGAATGCATTACCTACTATCTTATGATTCTTCCTCTTTCTATTTTGATGATATTCGTTATCAATCATATTTGTGAGGTATTATTTGACGTGGTGCCTTTCGGGAGTGACTATATCAAGATATACTCTTAATATCTAATGAATTTCCATTTTTTGCAGGTCAAGGATCGTGTATCTGTGCCTTTAATTTTGGTTTCCTCAGCCCAACAAATTCAGTCTTTAAGAGATCTGTTTACAAGCAACGATCACTTTGCATTTGACTCTGAAAAGGTTTACATCATATCAAGGATCTCCTTTTGTATTTTGGATTATCTTGGTTAGATATTTATTAAAGTTTATCAGTGTTGCATATCTCTTATTACATCCCAAATTACATATTCTTTAGGTTCACATTTTTTAGTTGACTGAAAAGGTTCGTATAACTCTGACTTTCCAAATTACCCTCCATCTTGAACTTCAACTTCATCTTTACTTTTTGATTTAAAAATGTTGTCTATTTTCAAAAAATAAAAAAGTTGTCTTGTCTCATTATCCGTATTGGAGTATGAGTACGAGAAACCATATAACCAACCATAATTGTTTAGTCGGAGGAGGTGTAAAGGACGAAATGGTGTTTGCTCATTGCCTAGAAACCAAAAATTTCAATATTTCTAGTAACCATTAAATTATTTTTCTTAGAAAATGTTATCTGTACCGTAAATAATATTATGTTATACTAGAGAACGAAATCATGGACCCTCTGAAACATTAACTGTCAATTTGTACACAAACATATATTTACCTTTTTATTTTAGAACAGAACTCTAGTGTGAAGCTCTTCTATTGCGTATATAATTACCCTCTTGTTTTTAACCCTCTTGCAGGTATGGTTTTTGGAGGAAGAGAAGCTGCCAGTTCTTGGCAGTTTGCTTGAAGGACAGAACAAATATAAGATTTTAATGAAGTCGCCTTGGGAAATACTCCAATCTCCCGTTGGATCTGGAGGAGTTATTTGCTTGTTTTCAAAACATGGTATTGCAGATAATCTTATTAACATGGGTGTTGAGTACGTGGAGGTTAGATTCTTTTTTCCCTTACATTGAGATTAATGTCGATCATATTTAGCACATAACTATAGGTATAGCAGGGCAATGATATTTCTGTTACACCTTTTAGTTTCTTAACTGATGATTTTACCTTCTAATGGTTGAGTCATTGAAGTCTATGGGGCTTCATGCCTACAGTCAAACAGCTCAGTTAGTTTAGATGCCATAAAATAGAAGGCCCTGACTCCGATTTTTCCTCCAGAGTTCTGATTGAGTTGTAGCTTTTGGAGTCCAAATATTATGTTTGAGGTCAAAAAAATTTTTGAAGTTATTTTTTCTTGCATAAAATTTATTCAGGACACTTTGTTTTAATAGTAAACAAATACAAAGAAATATGCACGGATGCAGAATGATTGCTTCTTGAATACATTGTCAGTTGATCTATGATGGATTAAAGCAGAAATCCTTTCAGTGCCAGACATATTAACATGCTTGTATTGTTTGTTTTTTCAAAAATAGTAACAATTTGAGGCTCAAAAGGTTCCATCATTGCTTACCTGTTTGGTGGTTAGCTTAGTTGCTTTCTGGAATACTGTTTTAAGCTGCTGAATTAAAAGTGAACATTTATGTATTTATTCTCCACTGGATTTCTACATGCAATTTTAGTTTTTCGAAGAAGAAAATGCTTATTGCTTTCCATTGCTATAAGGTATGTACTTTCCCAGTTTCCCTGATTCAGTGTGTTGTACATTGTTGTAGTTATGCTGCCCAGGAGAAAGAACTGCTGGTGGAAACTCGCTACTTCTCGAGTTGGTTAATTCACGGGAAGCCAAAGTTGGGATACAAATTTCACCTACAATAGCTGATCCAGAGAAGAATTTTGACATGATATTCTCGATGGACTTTGTGGACAAGTTAACGAAGCAGAGCAGTAAACTTCAATTTGATGCAATCCCAAAGGCAAATTCCTTTGTTGAGAAAGTTGACGAAGATTGGGTTACTGTCACCTCGCCCACCCCCAACTCATATGAGCTCTCTTGTAGTGTATATAGTTCCTTAAACCTATGTCCCTTGCATAAGGTTTGTATAGTAGAGGTTAGAGAGTAATAATACGATAAATAAAATATAGTATTGATTAAACGATGGGATAGCACTTCAGAATTACTGAAGTAGAAGTAGAATAGGGAATGAAGAACAAAAGCAACCCCCTTCCGATATTCCTTTAAATCCACCGAATTTTAATTTGTAGGTAGACATTAATTCAACCATATTTTATGAATGAGAATTACTATTAAGATTAGATATGATTTCCAGTCACTGCCGGCATATGTTCCTGTCAAACATTTATTTTTATTTTCAATTTTGAAACTTACTTATGGATGATTGGATGCCAATTATTGTAAAAAAATAAGTGTTACTAAAAAATTAAAAACCAAAAAAATGAGAAGTTTGGGTAGGGTCGTGAATTTAAGTAAAAAACTTGATCTTGTGTTATGGAAATGGTGAACTCCTAAGGTCATCGGCTGTTACGAGGCAAAATTGGGGATTTGCTGTTGCTAGAGGGAAAACGTGAAGGAAAGGAAAAAGGAATGGGAGAGTTGAGATTTGATGGTGGTGCTAATAGTGGCGTGGGTGGAGTGGTGGACCGAGTTTTTTTTTTTTTTTTTATAGATAATGTTAATGGAGAAGGGGAATGTTGGTTTTCAGACCTCCTGCATATTTGCACTCTTTTAGTGCATTACTCTGATATCTTTTAGCTCGGGAATTTAGCTATCTACTTGGGATGTGGACAAAGGTGGACAACATTGGTATTATTTGGGATCAAGATCATAAGGGATGATGAACTCTTTTACCTAGAGTTCAACACACAACAATTCAAGTGGTTAAGTAGCATTTAAAAAAACGCTATAAACTAGTCGTGTTAAATATTTATAAAAAGCTTATTTGCTATAAATTAACAGATTGATTTCGTCAAACAGAACCCATAATCCTTATTGTGTTTCGTGGAGTCTTTACATAGAACACTTCGGCAAAGCAAAGATTTTCCTAGCGGGACTAGGATTAAGTGTAGTTATGATTTATCACTAATATTTGGTAAAGTCAGAGATTTGATCGATATTAAGTTGTAAAAGTTGGTACCGAAAATTTGAAGACTAAATAAACCTAATAACTTTTGAAATTGTTGGAGAGAAATGTAAGAACTAAATTAAACTTTTCTGAAATTTGAGGGCTCAAATTTGCTATTAATTTATGACTTATACCTTCATCATGCAGAAGCCGCGGCAACGGCAAGGACGACGAACGACGAGATTCTCTCAACCACGCCGCAGGTCCCTTTTTTCATCTTCAATTTTTCATTCGGGGCTGAAATTTTGGTAGAAATCGCATTTGAAATTTCATTAACTCAGAATAAGTAACCATTTCATAAACGTGAAATTGTGGATGTTTGAATCAAACTTAACTTGCAATGGTATTTTGTTTCCATTTGAAAAATATACCATCCAAATCCAATGGCAGGAAGTAGATTGTAGATATTGCTAGGAAAAAGAAATGAGATCCGAAGCCTTCAAAACTGCTAAACATCTTCTCAAGGCGGTGAAGAAGCACATTGTGAATGGGAAAGAAGAGAACAATAGACATTTTTTAGAATTTGTAACCTCTGAGTTTCGTAACAACCGAAATCTTTCTGATAATGTGGCTGTCCAACAGAAATTAAAGCTTGCTCGTCATTATACTTTCCTGCTTAATGCTGTGCACCATCACAAGGTAGGGATTGCTCTCTTTTTGTTGCAATTTGTTTCTTTCAAATGCTCAGTTAGTTTTATCAACGATTCTAATTTGGTTAAATGGCTTAAACTCAATTTAGTTTGAAACTTATCATTTTGGTTAAACTTTCAATAAGCACTTACGGAAAAAATATTAAAAAAATCTTGCAATGACCTTGAGTTTTTGAAGCAAAGACTTTTCATGTAAGTAGAAATTGGTTAAACTTTCAATAAACTTGTCATTTCAATTTTGATGGTAGCGCACTCTAAATAAGCTTATTTACTGGCATAAGTAGTTATGAGACTCTTTGTGAGAGTTTATGAAAACAGCTTATGACAAGTTTATAAGCTCTTTTCAACTAATTTCCATAAGTTCTCCATGATGGCTTATGCATAAAGTCTTATATGCTAATAGCTTATAGCTAATAGAAAAAATAGTTTGACATTTTTTTTTATCTTTTATTAAACAAATAGCTTATGCATAAGTGCTTCATTAAGTTGTTTATCCAAACATGACCTAAGAGTCAATTATTTTGTCATTCCACAAAATTGAAGTGTAGAAGAGGATGTCATGACTCGTGGTTTTTGACCAATGATCACTGATCAGCGACTCAACATGGTTAAGCTGCATCCAAGTAAATGTAAATCCTCTGCAGATTTTTTCTTAATCACAGATAATCAACCACATCATTTTGTTTTGTCTCATTTTCTGTTTGTAGCATGAACTAGTACTTTCAAGAAAACCTGCATTTTATATGGCTGGCTTTCTGACCATGCATTCATCATTATTGCTAATTTTGCAGGATTTACTTTTCTCATACAACATTGCAGTGGATAAATCAGATGAAGTGAAAAGGACTCTTGGAAAATCTGCTGCAAGTGTTGGTCTTCGGCTTCCTAATGTTTATCAGCAATAATACTTTGTGTGTATAGAACATGTCTTTGTACTTCTGCAGAGAAGGGTTTTCATGCATTTTTGGTAATTGCTAATAATTACCAATCCCGTTGATTACGGTTGGCTGGCAGTTGCTTCTGAATAAAAGTGGTTTAGTCACTATTTATGAAGGAGAATTTTATTTACCTTAAACGGTTTGATCTCATGAAGAAACTAAGCAGTTTGGTTCCAAGGAGATATTATTTTACTATACTAAATTACACTTTTTTTTGACATGCTAAATTACACTTTTGGTCCCTTAACTATTTTTAGTTTTCGAGCGTGATTATTGAGGATGTTCATGTCGCATTGAAAATTGGGTTTAAGTTGCCACATACTCCATTTGTCGACTTATGTTGAGGAAAAAACTCATTCGTGACGACAATAGAACCACATCAGAAATGCCCCAACCTCTAGAATCATCCCCCAAAAATGGGGTGGACATGGCAAGAGATGAAAGGGTGGACGAAGATGCAATGGATCCAAAAGACACAATAAAGTAAGTTTCGGCCCCTCACCCTAAAATTTCGTTTATCAAACAAATAAATTCTGTATTTTGTTTTTATTGCTTTTTGAATATTTATTGGAAAGAGGCAAAAGTTTATGCCGGGTCTTCTTTAGACCCAGGTGAACAGGGCCGGCCCAACACGTAGCGAGGCCTAAAGCGAGCTCCGAAATGGGGCCCTTTATATATATTTCACTGATAATATTTTGTAAATTTGTTTTATTTTTGTTCAAATTTAATTTTTTGAGTTTTTGTGATGGGAAATCATTTACTACACTATTGTATTTAATTTCACTTAGCATTTTCTTCTTCATTTACCGGTGTGAAATTTGTTCTATTGCACGAGCAGAGATTAATTTTTCTTAAAAGCGTTGTAACATTTCATGAGTAACCAACAATCTGGAAAAAAAATCACCATTTATTGCATACGCCACCATCTTTCCCATACGTACATGTTCACCAATTCTTTTATTAATATTAAGGGATAGCTTATTTTTGGAGAATTAAGGGGTTATAGATTAATGTTAATGCATACACTTTTTTGTTAACTCAGACTTTTATTAACGTTAAGACATTCTTTTTTAGAAATTTTAACATTAAGACATTCTATTGATTGAAAAAGATCATGATAAAAAAACATTAACATCTCGTTGATTTAACTCAGGCTGTAGGGATTTACAACAAAAATGAAAATGTAGTACCTTTTACTAAATGAAAAGACAAAAACGAAAAATTAGAGGCCCCAAGGATCGAACTTTTCACCTGATTTATGGAAAAGGCATTGAGAACCAATTGAGCTACAACAGATTATTATAATTTCGTTCTTGTATGGGGGCCTATGTAGAGTGAAATGGAGGCCCTTTTTCTTTAGTAAATTTTTTTTTGAGGCCCCAAGCTCTTGCTTGGGCCTTAGGCCGGCCCTGCAGGTGAACTTGAGTCGCCATTTATAACATTTCTCTTGGTGATAGTATTTGGCTTTCCAGCATTTCTCAAGGACAAGCTTGCAGATATGATTTGACCAAGGTTTGATTGTTGCCACCTTAGCAGTCATTTGCATCACTGTTGTATCTTTGTTGCTTCTTATCTGAGTTGGTTTTTATATGATGTACGCTAATAGTATCTTGTAAATTAGAATAATACTTGTTGTGGAATGGTTGTATTATTCAGGGTAAAAAAGGATATATATTTATAATAGAGTTAGAGTCTTTGATCAGAATTTGTATTCGTACATAATATTCAGTATATTTTGTAGTGAGTGATGCCCTACGTGTTTTTACCCAGCTCTCTCCCACTTCTTCATACCCTACTCTTTTATTGACATTTCCTCATCCGCATTTTTTTCAAATATGCCTTTAAATCCTGTCTTCCCACCAACAGAACTTGCCTTTGCACTTATAAGTAAATCACCCGAATAAGGAAATGGATCCTCAAACTTTAGGTTTACTAATTTTAGGTGACTTTAGGCTTATGTAGGAAAGTAAGGCAAGATGCTCGCCTTACGCACCTTGTTGATTACTCGCGTAAACTCCATTCCTACTTCCATTAAACCACACATTCTCACTTCATAAACTATGATTATACTTCTCCTAAACACAAGCCCTATCTTTTTTCTTTCCCTCCAAGCTTCCACTAAATCTTCCTCCTAGATAACTAGTTGGCATCCCTTCCGGTTAAAGAGGCTAAAATCAAATCTTTAGAGGGTAATCACACTTGGAGTATTGGGACTTACTTGATTATCCCCACGGATTAAATGGGTTGTTAAGCTCAAATACCAATTGGAAGTGGTTCAAAACAAGTAAGTGATATTAGATTGTACGACTCTTTACTTTGCTTAACGATTGTGATTGTATTCAAATTCCTAATAAATACTCTTCCTCTTTAATATTTCTATTCATCCATGTTGAACTTGTTAAGTCTTACTCGAAAGCTAACATCTAATTAACTTTTTGGTGCTTTTTAATTAAGTTGTTTAACATTGGCTACGGACATCACCTAGGCGTTACATTGCAGTCAATTACTACAAGACGAGTTGGTATCTCCAGGGAGTATTTCTAGTGGTGATCAGAGCGTCTAAACGCGTTATTTGTTTGGTTGTACACGTTTTGTGGCTTTGGCCACAAGAAACCTCAAGCGAGTTGTACTGACAGTCATATCCATTGGTAATTACATTTGGGATTCGATTGTTATGTGTTTTCGATAGCCTAGCCATCATTAATTACGATATCTTGATAATCGACGGTCTAGGCCGCAGATAACACACATGGTTCTTCTTCTCGACAAGAACCTCAAATTTAGATTAGTCATGATCATTTTAAAAATTCTTTATAGAAGTTTATTGTGTTCACTAAAATATAGCATGATCGTTGATATTAATAACAAGGATTTTCCATGGAAAAAGAAGCAAATACAACAGAAAAACTTTCTTTGAAAATCTTATTTACTTTTGTCCCTGCAATTTATTTTGGACTTATAATCAACAGACAACCTAGGTATAAGTAATTTTAATTGCAAGACTTATTTGATGCTCAACTCTTGGAAAGTTTGTAGAGACTTGTGGAAGACTACATGATTTCTAGCTTATTACTTTCAAAATTATACAAGATTTATTTGTTGTTTCTGATCTAGATGGATTTTGCTAGTTGAAGTGAAGCCAAGAGACCACATGCCAAAAACACCATCAAAGAAAAAGACGTTGAGGTGGCTCCGCTAGGGCTTGCTTCGTGTCCTGGACTTGGTGGATTAGATGCTAGCGGAGTTGGTTGAGTCGGTGGGCTGCCGCGTGTTGGTGGATTACCGGCTGACGGAGTAGGAGTTGGTTTACTTGGTGGGATGCCAGGTGTTGGTGGACTTGTGCTGCATTGATGATAAAAGATATTAGAATATATAGGATTTCATCCTCATCTTTTCTTAATACATGCATTGCAAATTCTCACCTTGTCCCGGCCAATGCAAAGTGGCAGTTCCCATGACCTGTGATAATGTCAGATGGATGTTATTTTCCACGAAATTTAGATGATTAATGTAGTTAAAATACTTACTTGGATCGGTGATTGTAAGTTCTGCTGCTCCTGCGAATACACAACTAGCAGGTTGTGGATTATTTTGGTAGTATTGATTGAAGGCGTAAGAAGCATGGTCTCGAGCAGTGTTAGGGTTGAAGCAAATTGCTCCGGGTTGAATTGCTGAGCAATCCGTCCCCCCATGGCTACAAGCATAGTCAAGAGCCACTCGTAGATCAAACTCTGAAGTTCCCTGCCTAGCAACACACCATTCACCACCTGCTGATGCAACTTGGATCACACCTAGACCTTGAAATTGAAAAGGCCAATGACAATTTTAATTCTTAAGTAGGAAACTTGAGAGAATAATTTGTTGAAATTGATTTTAGTTTTATAAAAAATGCATGTGGAAAAGAATAACTAACCACATATTACGTACCTGAACCAAAGAAAATACATAGGGTGAATAATGCTAAGTGTTGGCTTCTCTTGTCCATATCTGTGTAGGTTCCAACTAAATACATGAATTTCTTTTCTCATATATATGAATTTCAAAATTAAATTTGCTGCTGTAAAACTTTATAATAAATAAATAATGGGGTTATAGCCAATTGCCATGAACGTGAAATTTTAGCTGCAAATTCTTGAGTACTAGTTTGTATAAATTAATAAGAAAATTTTACATGAGCGATAACCATCAAGATAATAAGAACTTCGTCTGAAAATTATGTATATAAAAATTTATAGTCTGTTAAGTAAAGATTTGAGTTACAAAAAGAGATATCTAAGTCAGAATGAAAACAAAAGTACTACAAAAAGAGAAAGGAGACTTGATATCGATTTACTTTGAAGTATTCAGATCTTTCCTCTACAGTTAGTTTCCCTTTCTTTATCCGTGTTTTGTCTCACTATTTTCACAATTTCATACAATTTATAGGAGAAGCAAGCGTGGTTTTCAATTATTTTTTATCACTAGTTATTAGTGCAATTAACTCAAAAGGAATTTATATCTTTTTTGAATATTCATTGTTGATAATCTTTGAAAAGCTAAGTAATCAATGATAATTGCTGGGTGTTTAACATATAATGCTTTCTCATGCTTGCATAAATTTTTAAAGATGAATGACTCATTAACTTTGATAGTTTTTGTTTTCGAATCGAGTATTCTATGCGCGCAACTGCAAAGACTACTTCATCGAGCTGAGTAAGACCACAATGAACGACAAAACTTTCCCTAAGAGATTTAACGTCACTGCATTCTTAAAGCTGGATTCAAATCCAGAACCTTGGTTAAGATAAAAAATACCTAAACTTCAATTTTTATGAAGTTGTTGCACATTTGAATAATAATTTGCTTGCAAATTTTGACTTTACCCAAATCCTTATCAGTAGTTGGATGTAACTTAAAATTTCAAGAGAGTTTCCGTTGCGATAATTGAAATTTGAATTATCATATTTATTTTTTAAAGACACAATCGGCATGCTTACAATTAAGACCAATAATTATCCATGTCATTATACATGTAATCCATACTTATGAGTACACTTAACAAAAAAATCATTTTAGTTAGCTATAAAAAGATAAGGAATGTAAACGAATATTTTAAAAGATAAAAGATTCATTTGATCGACTTATTTAGACTTATATAGTGACATAAGCACTAGTAAGACTATTTGGGAGAGCTTATGAAAATAACTTTATAACATTATCATAAGCTCCACATGATAGCTTATTAAAATAGCTTATAACTTATAGAAAAATAGTTTAACATTACTTTATTCATGCATAAGCACTTAATTAAGTTTTTTATCCAAACAAGCCCAAATAACAAAACCAAACATTTTTAGAAAGATAAAGAACAGATATTTAAAAAAAGGATAAATGATGGAAAAAAATATATATTCAATGGTCTAATAATAGTGCCAGTTGCTTACGTGGAACTCAAGACTCGAATTGTGACCTTGTTGATTTTAGTCTATATTTAAATATTTTATATTAAAATCATTTTGTTACCATAAACTGACCAACATTGTATAATTTCCCTTAATTTATATATTTACAGATTGTTTCCCCAGAAAAGCACTATTATTATTTTGTTACTTCTACTTGTCAGAGTCGTTACATTTCTCTCTATCGCTGTCTCTCTTTGTCAAAGAGAAGAGGCCAACTTTCGTCGTTCTGAAAAAAATTGACACCATTTGATTGAAGTTCTCAGATAACATCATCAGATCTGATTTGTTACTTATATTTGTACTATCACTGTGAGGATAGAAAGCATAAACGCATGCCATGGACGCTTTGAGGAAACAAGCTAGTAAGCTAAGGGAGCAAGTTGCCAAACAACAACAGGTTTCAATTTGAATTTATGTTCCTTTCCCGATCCATTTTACAAATTTAGATTTTTTTGTGTTGCAATTTTAAGTGACATAATTTTCTTTCCAAATCCGCATCTGGATAGTCGAAAATTTCCTAAATTGATGATGATATCCAGCTACACAAGCTCAGATTTGGAATTGTGCATTTTACTCATTCTTATTGAAATTGAGTTGAATTAATGGTGAATCTGTTACAATGGGTATATATGATCATGTATTTGTATAGCAAAGCTGAGCTTTTAACTAACTATTTACAAACAGAATGTAACCGTGTACAACTTGTAACAAGCAAAACAAATTCTAACAGAAAGCTAACTAACAATCTAACTGAATAAATAACAGCTAACAGTTGGTTAGGAAGTCTAATAGATGATGAGTTTTGACAGTTTAATTCATTGTTCTGAAATGCATCTGAAAATGATTGTTGTCTGAATGGAACTTAGTTTCAGCAAGATGCAGTGTTTGAACTAAATTATTGTATCTTTGGTGCTACAAAGCTTGATGTTTTCCATCCTCCCTCTTTGAGTGCAACGTTATCCTACTAGTACTAAGACTACTGGTTTAGATTCAGTTACTGTTACGGGAATTTAAATTTGCTTTATTTTATGTTTTACTTTATTTTATGTCATTTACTCTTTTACTCTCGATGGTTGTATTTAGCCTAGTGCCTCATTTGATAATCAATCAACATTTCATAAATATTATCTTCTCTCTAAAAAACTCTCTAATTCTCTCTATACTTTCTCTAATGTTCCGAATTCCATTCTAATCATTGGAATTCCTGTTTTAGAGACCAGATTTTACCGGAGTAATCCCTAGAATCCATTTTACTGTCTCAGTTACCATATAAAAGTATTTTTCAGTTTGTGACCTGAGTTAATTTACTTGTTTGTCATCAGGCTGTAATAAAACAGTTCAGCAGTAGCGGTTACGAGAGCTCAGATGTTGTGGTCATTGATGAGGTTGAAATGCAGAGACATCAACATATGGAGAAGTTGTACAGGGCCACCCGTGCGGGGAGGGTAGACATTTTTCTGTCAATAATTTGATTAATCATTAGCTTTGTAATTTTTGAGAAGCAAAGAGTTTCCCTTTTCATTAGCTCAGAATAGTATGTTATGTGTATTAGGGAAGTCTATTAGCTAAGTGTTATCTTCAATGATTTGCTTTTCCATGTTGGTTCTATTTATTGATATGTGCAAACCTATCATCTGGTCCAGGACTTCCAAAGGGAAATTGTTAAAGCAGCAGAAACATTTACAGCTATAGGTTATAAGCATATTGAAACAGGTGAAAATTAGATTTTGTTTCTTTTTTCCTGCAAATTCAGTTTACTCTGATGAGTCATGATAGTATGTATTGGAATTAGAAGCTCCTGGGAGGTTTGTTTATTCACTAGTGGTCTGTGAGTAAATCCTCATAAACAATACCCTTGGTAGACAGGAACAAAACTTTCTGAGGATTGCTGCAGATATGGAGCAGAGAACAACAGTGACAACATATTAGCAAAGGCTGCATCTGTATATGGTGATGCTCGCAAACATGTAGAAAAGGAGCATGAAGAATTGAATCACCTTTTATCTTCCCAGGTCAACTTTTCATATGCTTTATAATGGATGTTCAACATGTGAATCTATTAAGTTTTAACTCACTGCCACATCTTAAATTTATGTGTAATTGACTAATAGTGTTTACTAAATAGCCTTTAAAAGTCGAACTTGTAATTCATAAAATTCGATTTTCTCACAGAATGACTTGATTTTAAGATGATATTAAACATATAATACTACAAGTTAGGGCATTTTTTCAGATAAGATCACTTCCATACAGTTTGGAAACTAAGTAATTTATGCTGAAGTTTCTACGGGAAAGTAAACTAAGATGGAGTCCCAAAATGACCAATATTTGTGTGCCATTTGTCAAGTGATTGGTTAGCTGACTAAGTAGTATTTTACAAAGATGATAAGGAATTGTTGCTCAAAATATGAAGCTCTAAAGAATCTTTCAATAAGATATGGAGGAATGTAAATTACATGTTGCTCTTTTTCTATCCTTTTTAGTATATAGTGTTACCTTACCTTATCATGAGGCTGTGTATAGAATAGATATTCTAATTCATAAATAGCCACGTTCCTTTGCTGGTTTCATATGACATACGTGGGACCCCCATTTCAATAATACTTTGCATTGCCTTCTCAATGTGAAATTTAGTTTTATTTTTTATGAACAAGAAACTAATTTTTAAAATACCCTGTTCTGGATCTCAAGATTAACTTCGAGTATCAAATAGATTATGCTGCAGAGAAGCTAGTTTTGAAGTTAGAATTGTCAAATTGCTTTTACAAAAAAATTATATGAGAGTAAATTATATCAACATTGGTTAAGGTTTGAAATATTGTATTGACCTCCTACTTTCAAAACCTATATGTGCCCCTGTATTAATATTTTTTATCAAACACATGCAATTCCTACTTCTTGGCACCCTTCTATACCATTGAAATATAATACAGTGAATATTATATACTTTGATACTATATAGGAAGTCTATTTGACATTTGAAATCCTCGAGGAAGGTAATTTACCATTCACATTATTATCAAATTATGAGGAGAGAAGCATGAGTCAAATGGTTTCAGTTTCCAGGTTTTGGATCCTTTGAGACAAATGATCAATGGTGCACCTTTGGAGGATGCTCGCCATCTTGCTCAACGGTATAGTCGGCTGAGACAAGAAGCAGAGACACATGTAAGTCAAAGTTTGGAATGAATTAATGATCTGTACACTTAACCAGTAACTTGATGCAATTTGAATTCCATATCTCATTATGGAATGGAAGAATAGTGAAGATTTGGATTCATATTATTTTATTATTATTATTATTAAAATTATTATTATGTTTGTTGCATTATAATTAAATCACCGAAAAAGTAGAAACATATACGTTTCGCAAGTAGAGAAGAGATAAAGAAAGACGATGGATAACTCTGAATTGATAAAAGTGTGTCAATATGAGATACAAAATAGTAAACTAATCTAATACTCTCCTATTTGTACTGAAACTCTAGGTCAAGTACAAGGGCATTACTACTGGTACAAGCTTGACCTTATGGCATTCCTAACATAATTTGACTCTGATAAGAATGCAATAAAACAGTGAAAGTAACAGAAATAAACTAAGAAAATGTAGTGTCTATTCCTCAAAATCAGTGAACGTTTACAGAGAATTAGGTCAGAAAAATCTGAGAATAGAGAATGTCCCAGTACAGCTCTCTGAGTGAGAAAATTCCGTACAGCCTAGCCCAATCCCAGCCAATTCTTGCCTGTCTCTTTCTTACAAAATTCCTACTTTTATTCCCTGGCAGCACAATCATTGTGAGCCACTACCCTAAAGCCACCTCAGCAGTACCGTTAGAGAGGTACTCCACTACTTGGAGCTAGTGACTCTCTTGCCCCTCCTAACAAAAACCTTACCAAACTTATCTTTCTTAGTAACCTTCGTATCAGACTCCTAAAATGATGAAAATCCTCCTCAAGTATAATGGCATTACCACTAGTACAAGCTTATTTATCCCTCAATTTTTTTTATAAATACACGTTTAACTCAAAAACAAAAAATTAACGGGCATCTTAAACCACATAGTTGGTCCAAAGTCTGAATGAAAAAGGAGGGTTATTTTCTGCACTTGACAGCCAGTGCAAAAAGCCTTATTGAATCTTTATGGCATGTATTATCAAAGACTCCCAAAACAACAGGAATACTAATATTCTAACCCTGTATTTAGTTCATGGTTCTGCTCAATAAAATTGACTTCGTAGTTTGGAGTTCTGACTTCTTTCTTCTTTATCTCATTACTTAATTTGGTTTTCAAAACTCAATCAGAGGGAGGAGATTTCAAGAAGACAAGCACGAGTTAGGGAATCTCCAACTGCTGAGCAGGTTGCCAAACTGCATGCTGCAGAAGCAAAGATGCAGGAGCTGAAAGCAAATATGGCAGTTTTGGGTAAAGAAGCTTCAGCTGCATTGGCTGCAGTTGATGCACAACAGCAGAGACTGACTTTTCAAAGGCTCGTTGCTATGGTATGATAATACATGATTGTTACTATATCAACTTATGGATAACTTGTAATTACTTCTGATTTTAATTTTAAAGATTGTGCTCCTTATCATATAGGTCGAATCGGAGAAGACTTTTCATTCAAGAGTTGCTGCTATTCTTGGTGAAATTGAAACTGAGGTGAGAACCAACCATCTTGAGGTTTTGAGTTTTTTATAATTATTTATTATATTTGTCTTTTTGTTTTATTTTATTCTAGGATTGCATACATTTTCTCAATATCAATAAATTTTTGTCTCTTTGGAACTTTCTCTCAGCTGGTCTCTGACAGACAGAAGAAAGAATCTGTCCCTCCAGTGGTTATGTCTCAGAATGGCTCAGAGAAAACAATGTTCTTCTTGGCTGAAGTATGCATATATCGAAACCTATTATGACAATTATAATTGTTAATTGTTATTGTTATGTGGTTGCTGTTGTTATAGTTGTTGTGATTGTTATTGTTGTTGTTGATGATGATGGCCTGTATCATTATGATTATTGTGGTTATGATGATATCATCATCATCATCATCTATAAATTTATTTTTTTAGTTCTGTTCCTTTGTATTTTGTATTGCTTAATTTGCCTATGCCCAACTGATTAGTTCTCTGATCATACAAGTCTAATATCTCACTGTAAGGGATTTGACCAACTTGTTGCATTAAGATTGTTTAATATCAATGATAATTTTGTAGAATGTTCTATCATAAAACAAAGGGTGATTGATGCAATAACCAAAATTTATCGTTTTGACTCCTTTGATTTCACTAATATTTTGAAGATCAAATTGATTTTGGAAAACTTTCAAAGACCAAAGGCGAGGTTTAGTCAAAAACAACCTTTCCTTTCAACAAGACATGGCTTCCAATTCCACTTGATTTCTCTTGGTGTTTACTCATTAGATATTTAGATTGTTGTTAGTTTAGATTTACGCACAAGATTTCTTAAGGCTAGTTCTTCAAAATCTACTCATTAGCTCTGTTTAGACTTAAAAATTAATTTTTTGGAAATGGAAAATTGTTTTTTTTCATTGACCATCTTTCGTAAAAGCTTTCTGATTTATAGATGATATTTCAAAAAATTAGATAATTAATATAATTCAATGCTACAAAATCTTTGTTGGATGTAAATGCATTCACAGGCTTTTATCTAACTATAGCTCTAAGTGTTAGGAAATTTGGTCATTGACACTATCAATTTCAATACCCAAGACCCATAAAGACACATGAGAATGTTGATTAAGTGTTGACATCACTGTGTAATCTAGTCAGTTCTTATTATATTATAGAAATTTAAGAAATCCTAAATGAATCAAGTGAAGGTGGAAAGGTAATTTTAATCGTGTTGGTCTCATGATTGCTGCTAAACCTCCCTATTAATAGGCTCTCTGAATTGCTTAGACAAGAAATCAGACCAATTTATGAAATTCTTAATTTAAACTCACATGGTTCGGACAAAGTGAGTCAAGTGTTATGAACTAGAAACCGTGTAATTTATTTCTTCATCAACTGATATGTGGTGGATGGTTCATCTCTTGCAGGCAATGCATCCTTACTATGGTGAATCGGAAAAGGAACTGAGCTTTTCAAAGGGTGACTATGTTGTCGTGCGGAAGGTGTATTTTCATCTCACCAACATGTTATATTTTTTATATGAATCTCTTCAAAAAGGCCAGGAGACTTGAACTAAAAGAAAAGATTGATATTTCTGCGGGAACCATTTACATTTAGCTAAAATACTTCTATGTCCACTACTTTGATATCGATGAGATTTCCTGCAAATATAGGTCCAGAACTTCTGAAATAATATTATTGATCTCACTCTCTTTCTCGGTCTCCATGTTTACCAAAGTTCTGAATGTTTATCCAGGTTAGCCCAACAGGGTGGTCAGAAGGAGAATGCAATGGTAAAGCAGGATGGTTTCCTTCTGGGTATGTAGAGAAACGACAGAGAATCCCTTCTAGCAACTTGGCTGGTGAAGTTTACTAGGTTTTACTTGTGTTGTGCTATTCATTGTTTGCTTTGTTTCCCATATTTTCCCTGCATCTTTCAAAGAAGATAAGCAAAAGGGATGGTGGAATTGATGGAGGTGTTACCTCTTGTTATCACAAATGAAAAGAAGAGAAAGGTGTTAAGCTATGGGTACCTTACATGTAGTCTGTTATTTCTCAAGAGTGACAAACCATGCAGTTTTTCCATGTTTCACTTTTGGGTCACAAGCACTATTTTACTTCTATCTTTTGTAATTGATTGAATTCGAAATACATGTGTCTGTTGATGCTCATTTCATCCTTGTCGTAATGTCTGTTGTTAGAATGCAGGATGATATGATTCGGATTTGGTACTATCCCAAGGTGACTCTTTAGGTCAATTTGGAAATAGATGTGTGATTTTCAAGTAACAGAGGGTTGTGATCTACAAGAGTGGAGTAATGGAGTGGGTCATTAATTACCACTTTAAAGTAAAACTAAAGTTCTCCAATAATAAAAAAGTAAAACTAAGTTCTATTGCCAAAAAAAGTAGAACTTAGTTCTTCTGGAGACTAACTTGATCCCAGCCGGGTTCATGCCACTAAGGCCTTTTATAACTAAATATTAAATATAAATATTATTTAATAATTTTAACGAGTATGGGTACCCATGGACATGGATATCCCATTACCCGCCTCAGCTCTGTTATTTTACTTGCAGAGTACCCATTTATTTTACTTGCAGAGTACCCATTTAACTACTTGTCCCATACCCATTATAGGTTTTATCCATAAGTACCAATTGGGTTTTTCTGCACCCCTAATCACTCACACCAAACCTGAAATCTTTTTTGCATTCAAAAACAAAAAAATTACGTTACTGAAGGATTATTAAAATGAATGATGAATTTAAGTTTTAAACTTGGTCATAGATTACACTTTTTTTTAATGATTTTTGTGGGGGTAATTGACTAACTATCTTTAATTACTAGTTTGCTTCTTATTAAATTAAAATTTTCTAGTTAATTTTTTTATATAAAAACAAGTTGGCTTCTTAGAGTATTTTATTCACTATAGATTTTGAAAGAGTTGATTTGAAATAATTGATTATTTGATTTAAAACTAGTACCATTTGCGCGTTTTTTATTTTTTTATAAGTTGTTTGTTACATTAGCGATTTTTTAAAAATTCTCTTGCCTATCTATTAAATTATTTTTTCTTTGTTTTTTAACGCGTTAATTTAAAAGAGTTCTTTTATGCAAAGTTTAAAAGAGTTTAATTTTTAAAAATGTTAATTTATTACAATTACTAAACCCTTAATTTTAAAGCCATTGAAGCGTTTTGATTACATTTTTTTAATTAATAAGTGACTGATATTTTTTTAAATTTAAGGAACTATTTTTTTAACTCTAAATTTTTTAATGCGTCACAAAAATTATTTTTTAAATAAACTATTCTTTTATTCCTCATGTGACTCACTTTTCTTACCTCTCTTTCTTTCGTTCTATTCAAAGTTTATGCTTACTTTATTCTTTCGGTGACTCACTTTTGTTGTCTCTCTTTCTTTCGTTCAATTCAAAGTTCATGCTTACTTTACTCTTTCTTTCGTTCTATTTACTTTTCTTACTTTAGTCTTTCCATGACTCACTTTTCTTACATCTCCTCCATTCTTTATACTCAATTTTCATGCTTACTTTATAATTTTTGTGACTCACGTTTCTTACATATCTTCCTTTCTTTCTGTACACAACACCACAATTATTCACAACACTCCATTATTTCCTTTCAATTATTCACAACACTCCTTTTTTTTAATCAATTCACAACACTCCATTTCTTTCAATTATTTACAATTTATTCACAACACTCTATTTCCTTTCAATTAATCACAATTACTCACAAGCTTTTTCCATTTGTGAGTTCTCATGCTTTCTTACATGTTCACTATTTTTCTATACAAAGAGTAATCAAACTCCGTCTTTCCCTCACTCACTTACCACTCTTAGACAACACCCTTAGTCATTTGTGTCAAATTATTATAAGCATGTTCGACGGATTACAAATTAGAAAAGTGCTTATATTTTTTTTCCTTCGTATTTTCAACATTTACCCCTACTATTAAATCCATGTTAATAGTTCTATCCAATTTATTTTACTTGTGATGCAATTTATATGGAAACCCTCACAAAGTAGACATGATGGGGAAGAGCAATGTGTGTGTCATGGCCAAAACGTCATAAAAAATGGGTTAAGATTTGGAACGAGCGACATAACGAATTAGTTGAAGATCCTCCTTACATTGGGATTCTTTGTGAAAACTCGGAGTATTATGATATAAAGTTCGAACTCGAAGGTTTATTTCACGCAAACATGCACATGCAAATAGTAGTGTAAAATTTCTTAATTTTTACTATAGTTATTTCGACGATATTTTGATATTTTCTACTGCTAACAATAATATTTCGTTTTTAGTATACATTTATGTTTTTCCTTGTTAAACATTTTTGCTCACCAACCAGAAGGAGCAATCAATATTTTATGCATGGAAAAATAAAGAATGTCGTCACTAGTATGTTACGAGCATTGGACTAGATCTATTTGCAGGATCACCCAAATGTCTATGAGGAAGCTCCAACGACTAAACAACATTTTTCTCAAACGCAAAGATTTCTCGAATCCACCGAGCTTCTCTAGGTATCCAGTCATCTCTCGTGTGGACCGTGCTTATCTAGGCATGCACACTATGCTCCACCCACACCACAAGAAGACTTCCACAGATATGTGCTGCAACATTACTCGCCTTCGCCACTTCCACATGCACCATTGTCTGCATGCAATCAACCACCACCGTTGGGATATTAACGCCCACATTGTCATATGAATTAAGGCAAACAAATGATGACAATGCTATGGACAACGACGACGACAATGTAGAACAAGAGGTACAAATGATGACAATACTACAAACGACGTATCCATATGGAACGAGTACACCACAACCAGAGAGACATTGTGGATGTGCATGCACCAGTTCAACAAGAACGAAGGGTTTTATCGATCACAGTGACGTCCATGTTAATGAGAATAATGTTGATACAGAACACACATGGCAACCACAAAGACATGTTAGAAAAAGAGGTGGGCATGCACGAGTTCAACTAGAATTGAGGATTTTATCTGCACGTAATAGAAGAAGACCTTATTGTGGAACGTCACGACTCATCGCCTCATTAAAATTATATTACATATTTGGTAATATTATTTACCTTTTAAAGATTTTCTCTTTAATTTTTTTTCTTAACGATGCCTAAAGTCATTGAAGACATATTATTAAAGTTACCAAATCCATGTCCCTTGCCACTAGAACATTCACGATTGGCCCGGAAGTTTTATGTCTTATTATTAGTGAATGTTGGTTGAGCGGTAGGCGATCACTAGCTTGCGTTCTAATGTATCACTTCTCGTCTACATTCCATCGTGATTTTACTTTTCAAATATATATCAATCTCAAATACAACGAAAATGAATCCTCTCAAATACAAAGAAAAAAAATTATGTAACACAATTAATAGAATTTGGAGCCAAACACAACCCAAGGCCTTTCATTTTCAAACCAAATTAAATTACCTCGGAACACGAAAAAAAGAAGCAACCTCTCTCTCTGTCTCACTCTCTCTCGCTCTTCCGTCTTCTGAGGCTTTTGCAATAATGTAAAGTCTCAGCTCTCTCTTTCCGGTGGTTCCATTTTTTCCTCCTTACTTCTCTCTGCACTGCACCGTTTTACCATTTTAGGGCTTTAGTAAATGCTCTCTCTTGCCATGGCGATTTCCATACCCACCTCCTCGACGCATCTTTTCTGCATTAAAGGTACCATTTTTACATCCCATTCTTCTCACCCATTTTCTATTCTTATAGGGTTTTAATTTTTGTTGCTTAAATTAGTACTAAATTTTTTTAACCTTTTAGTTTTTTATATAAGATTCTTCTTTGTTTCTACGCTTGTTGTGTGTGTGTGTGTATTCTAAAATCTATGTTTTGTTGTCCAAAGATTTGATCCATTTTATTTACATAAATGGATCTTAGGAAAAGGGGTTGATAAGTTCTCTTTATCTTTGCTACATAATGGATGGAAGGTGGCAAAGAAAATTTTGTTTATATATAGTTGTGTGATGAGTGATTCATTCATTATGCTGCCTTCTGGAAAATTCATATGCTTGTAGAATTGTCTTTGCTGTGTTAGGAAGAGAGGGTTTATTGGAATAGAAGTAAATATGTTACTTTGTTTAGCAAGCAAGCATACTACTAAAACAAATGTTTACATGATTCCTATTTTCCCCATTTGTTATCTCCTAATTTGGGTAGTTGGCGAATACTTGAAAGGAAGATTACAATTTGATGATTGATCACACCCACTTATACTGATTTTGTTATATTTTCTAGAGGCAAGCTTATTAAGGAAATAGTCTAATGGTAATCACACAATCAGACTAAGCCTTAATTGAAACGAAACCCAAAAATCGTTACCAAAACGTGAAATTAGTCAAAGCCTTCACTCATAACTCCACTGTTATTGTTGCTGTTGTGGCTGCTATTGATAACTCTGCCTCACCTTGCCCCTCAAAAATAAAAAGCCACTTGGTTGTAAGAACTTCTTACCAATATATGAAGAGATGCCTTTTGGTTCTAAAGTATGGAATATTGTAACCTTAAGCGGAATGCAGTAAATAGGTGCACACATACATAGTGGATGATGGTTCTCTCATCAGATTTTGGAAGGATGTTTGTGTTGTGTTTGGATGCTTTTGGTTGTTGCATAATTTACCCATTAAAAGCATTATCTTTCGAAATTCTTCTTTGTCTCGAACTCTTCAGATATTCTCTTTCGCGCCTTAAATGATAGAAAAACTACCAACCTAGAATGCCTTCTAGTTTCACTATATCTTTAGTTTTCTGCCAATCTAGATATGAGAATTATTTTCATGTAAATGTTATTCTCATTTTCTTGATCATTCCTTGATTTATTCTTTGATAAAGTGACTCCAAGCACCCTTTGAAATCAAATCTTTTGTCTGGTTGGCAGCAGTATGTTAAGAGTGGCCATGCTGCTATGGTGTAGTGGGTTTCCATGTTTTATGGCTATGGTTGCTGGCTTCTCATGACTACCTGCTATCTAATAAAGACTTAAAATTCCTAATAATAATGATTAAACAATAAACCCCTACACGGTTAATTGCAAATGCTTTTTGGCAAGCATTTGCCGCAATAGGACGTGTGAACCAAAAACCTAATAGTAGATAATAGGTAAATGCACATTCGTATCAATTCCCCAAAAAAGAACGTGTATAACTTTTGAACTAGTAACTAATCCTGACATTGAAGTATTAAAATCTCATTAGTAAAAAATCTCAAATATACTTGATTATGAGACATTTAGTTATCACAATAAACAAAAACTAAATACCAATAGTGGTGATTAATATTGACCTACTAGAAGTGAGTGAATCAATGAAATAGCCTAACTCTAAAGGAAGAGGATAACAAAAACCATGAACTTAACAAAAAATTGTGGTTTTTACTCAAACAATAATTCTCAATTTTTTTGAAAACCAAAAATTATTTATAATATTATATACTGACATTAATTTTTAAAGAAGAGGTATTAATTTTTTTTTAAAAAGTTGGGCCTTAATTATATGGAGACATAAAGGCCTTGCTTTGGTAGTCTTACCCATGGGCCGGCAGCCTAGGGCAAATGTTTTTGCCAGTGGTTATGTCAGTGAGTGAGTGGGGGATACGGCGCGGCCGTTACTCTTTATGTTTTCTTAAAGAATAAAATGTACTGGATCTATACCTATTTGACTGAACACCACCACCATCTCTGGCAGAAGAAATCATACCCAGTGAACTACCCATCTCTTGGAAATGACTGTTTTGGTTTTCTCAGGTAACCTCTCTGTTCCTGAGTCTTCCATGTCTTCCTCTGATTCTTCCATCTCCGATCTTTCTCTGTTGTCTCTTTATATTCTCTGAATCTCTCTTTATTCTTCTGTTATTCAACTCTCTCTTTATAAGTTTATTCCTTTCTGTTTGATTTGATATCTGTTCAGTGGTTTCACTTCTGTTTGTTCTGCAATTTTATTATACTTTTTCTATGTGTGTGTGTGTGTGTTAGTGTGTATATATTATTTTCCGTTCTTTTGCCATTGTCTACAATGCCATCCACGTTATTTATGTGATCAGATTTTCGGCTTGCCTTAGGAGCCACCATCTGCCATTTGGATGGCAGTACTCAATAGGATTTAATGCATGTAATTTGTTGTGATGCCAAGGGATCATTCACCCCCAAAAGTGCTATGGTGGCATAGTGGATCACAGGGTGAGGGTGGTAATTGATTACCTCTCTTCTGTTCTTGGCGGATAAATAGGGACCATGAAAAATCCCCTTAAATAGGGGACAATGATATCTTTCTGTTTTTAGTAAGATGTTTACATCATGGTTGTCAAAAGCGCGTGTCAGATTGTGCGCTATCATGCATTTCAGACGGGTCACCAGGCGGCGCGGCCGGCACGACGAGGAAAGAGAAGAAAGCTGTTGTGCGGCGCTCATAGAAAAAAGGAGATGGGAAGCTAGGGTTGGGTAGAAAGCTAGGGTTTTGCTAAATGGACCCCTGCACAAAGTTGGCCCAAAATAAGTAATGCATATATAAACATTTTCAACTTTATTTTATGATTTACAAAATCTGTAGATAAAATAGACAGCTCCCAGAATAATTTAATAAACTAAATAATATAATATATAACATAATAAAATTGATAAAATAAATAATAATAGTAAGATTTTGTGAAGGTTAGTTTGCTGGTTTAAGGCTAACTTTCTTAATTATGATATATAAAAAAAAAATTAAAAATAATTTGTCTCGTGGTGGGATCTTACGATCCGTGTTACGATCTCACGATTTACACTTTTCTTATACCCACTGATCTTAGGTCTTGAGTTTGACAACCATGGTCTACATGGACTTGGATTGGAAAATAAACCCAAGAGTAGAGGGAAAAAAAGAGGAAAAATCAAATCAGAAGTAGTGCCGACTGTGAACTTCTGTTGGAAGATGGAGAAAGACAACAGCAAAAGCTAGGATATTGATTATTGAAAGATACCAACTGAAAACTAATTAGGGTAAAAATGAAAAAAATAAAGATAGAAAGACAACTACAGGAAGAAAAAAAAAAGATAGAGACAAAATATCGCTTGCTATGCCTACGCCTGCAAAAAAAGAAAACCGTGCAAAAACAAAGCTCTACAGTTCCTGGATGGATGACGGGAGCGGCTGGCAGCAATTGGTTCTTCCCACATCCTTAATACTGGTCACTGGCCACTATTCAATCTGTGACAGGTTGCTATTAGGGTGCTATGCTGCAATTATGAAAAGCTGCACCACTGGCATTTGGGAGGCCGGAGATTGAGGCTGTTGGAGGTCCCATATTAACTAATGATATGGCCTTGTTAGTGGTTAGAACCTAGAAGTGGGAGGCAACCCTCACCCTATGAATTAGTTTTTGAGATTGAGTTAGGCCCAAACCATAATTCTAAGATTAAGAGAGACTTGCACTGTGGTTACAAAATAGCAGCCACTCAGGCACTAGTAACTGCTTTTAGAAACAGCTGGGCACCTGTTTTGGCATTGTGAATCTGTTATTATCATATGGAACAATTTATTTAGGGTTCTTAGTTAGCTTGCTTATGCAATCCTACATATAATCAATATATGTCGGTAGGATTGTGCCTAATGTTTAGAGTGTCTTTCCCCCCCAATATAATCAAGATAGGTAGGATTGTGTAGCTCCCTCTGATGTTCTGTAAATGTTGGTTTCAAGGGAGTTTGCCATTTTACAGATGTATATAGAGGTTGAGCAGCTTTGTTGCATGCTTTAATTTCATATTTGTTTTCCTTTGGGTGCTTTGCTCTCTTTCTGTTCAAGCATTTATGTTCCTTCTTTTCCTGTGTTTTCTCATTTCTTTTTCTTGATTTTTTTGCTATATATGGAAAAGAAGGTCTTGATTTTCTTTTCCCTGACATTACTGTTTTGATTTGCTCTCCATTTTGCTCAATCTCTGAAAATTTACCCCAAGTCTCCTAACAATTTCTCATGAATTTTAGGTTTGGCAACCTTAATGGTGCCTGCTGCAAGGATTCAACCGCTGGGCGTATTATGTGAACAATTTTTTGTCACTTGAAGGTATTGAAGTTATGGATACCTAAAGTTAGGTATTGGGAATGAAGCCATCGGTCCTGATCGTTCGTTTAATTATTATGTAGTATATTGAATTTTTCGTACATCATTATTTGATCTAGTCTGGATCAATCATTTGTTGTACATCAATTTTCTCTATATAAATAGAGACCTCTTGGACATGCCTATTTAATTTATGTGCTTTTAGTTTCTTTTCTGCTTCTTAGTTCCAATGCTTTCAGATTCACAATGGTAGCAGTGTGGTAGATTGGCTAAATACTAGCACATAAACCCTTGCAGCTATCTTGCATCATTGGTAGTTTTTCTGCATTCTCAATAATCTCTTTCTTCACAACATTGTGCTAACATGAGTATTGAGTTGTTCCTATGACGCCTTAAAATCGAATCCCGACCTCTCCAAAATCTCATTAGAATTCTTATTGTGCTTGAACATCTCTCAGTACAGACCAAAGCTTTCTCAAGCACAAACAATGTTGTCCACTAAACCAAAATCCCCTTTTGATAAACTTATGATTATGCTTGATATCTGTTATCTGTTGTGATCAGCATGGTCTAGTTTCCACTGTCTTGTTCCTCTTCTCTTGCAAGACTAAGAAGCCTCTTACAAAGTGGGATTTCCTATCCTCCACTCTGGCTGAAAATGCCAAATTTGGTGAATGGTTGAAATTGCAGGCCCGTCTCACTTATGTCTTTTTTTTTTACAATGAAGTCTCACTTATGTCATGGTTATTTTTGTGTGGCTTTTTTTTGACAATGAAGTCTCACTCTGGCCTCTTACAAAGTAGGATATTTTTGTGTGGCTTTTGTTGTTTTGGAGAGTGGCTACTAGGAATTGGAACTCCCTTTGCTCCACAGTCGTTGAACACATTAATAGGGATGCTTTTTTATTAGTAGAAATAAAACTCGGTACCTCGAGGTTTACAACACTCCTTAATTATGAAATATAAAGACCAAAATTGTGAAACTGAGAAAGTTATGCAATCGAAATCGCAAAAGTTAAAATAAGGGAGCTAGGATGTTAGCTTAGCTAGGATGTCTTCTAACATGAAGTGATACGGCTGGTTTCAACATTGGTTGCATATTATGAAAGATTCTTGTACAGTGTATACGGCTGGTTGCACTAAGCTTAGCTAGATACATTATCGGGCTTAATCATCTTTTTCCATCCCTATAAACGTAGTTTTTGTTTTATGCCTCCCAATTTTTTTTATCTGTTTACTAATTTGAAAACCTAGGGTTAGTAACGTGGAATGATAATAAGGACTAAAAATCGAAGGTTTAGACACCATGCAGACTTGATTTACTAAACAATAACACCTCATTAACCACACAACATTACATGAACAATGACATACGATGTCAAAGACTCAAAATACAGTGTTGAAACATGTGTCAAAATCATTTCTAGATGAACTTGCGACACCTGAAAACAAATCAAATCCTGGGAAACAAATTAATGAATAGAAATTGAAAATAACTATAGATCAATCAACAAAATTCATTTTTTGGTCAATGGAACCTATTGAACAAATATCTAGTACATAGTTCCTTGAAATACTAACAAATCTGATTGATAGTAACGCTTAGTACACCGGCTGTCACAAAATAGGTGTTAGTGTTACACATTAGACATCGCCATTTCTAGTACAAAGGTCCAGACAATTTAAGAGGTAAGTTCTGGTATGATACACATATGGTTAAAAACATTTGGGAAAAAGAAAAACTCAACAGTTTACTGGAAAAAACTCAACATATGGTTACAGAGTTCACATGTGGACCGGAGAACCTCAACAAGAGCTGCATAGTCGCCCGGGGTCTGCCAGCGTAACTTAGTCCAGCTAGACTTAGATGCTAAACAAAGATGTTTACTGGAACAGCATACATATACATGGTATACTGAGACCCTCTCCATGTTATCGTCGTTTATTTTTTTCTGAGGAACGTCATAAATTAATCTTGTTCTTCGATTATCCTTGTCACAAGTCCAACAGCAATCGTTCTTCCTAATGATCTAAGGGATACTCTTCCAAGAGCTTTACATCTAGAGAACTCTACAACACAGATTCGCTCATGCAAAACCACCTGAAAATCAGAGACAATAGAAGTTATACAGGTTTTCTTAGTCAGTGGCAAATAGGAGGTTTTGCTTTGTTTATTCACCTCAATTACTGCACTTTGCTTTGCCGTGAGACAACGAGGGGATTTTTTGGTCACCTTACCAGTCTTGGGATCAAGTGCTGATAATATTCTTGAAACTTTAGCAGGTTCCTTTGCATGGTGTATATGAAACTCTAACTGCCCATACAGAAGGGAAAAAAATTGACATTTCTCCCCAATAAACAAAAAATGAAATATAATTTGTCAAAAGAATGAAAAATAAAGAGTAATACACACCTGTGCGCCCACCAATATGGGAGTAGCACCATCCAATACAAGCACTTTCAACTCCAAATGCTTTGCAACTGCAACAGGAAAGTCGGGATGGCACAATACACCGCCTGCCATGACATGACTTCCATCAACACCATGCAACGTTACACCTACATTATCTCCAGCTCTTGCAACA